>PVIH01001462.1:39432-234074 GCA_004025045.1 Sigmodon hispidus | reverse complement strand
GCCACTTGGCAGCCAGAGCAGGCCCTTCTGGGGCCAGTTCCCTCAGGGCAGATCAGCTGGCCCCAGGGGTGCAGGATCCAAGGGTCAAGCCCCGAGTGGCTGCTTTGTGTGATGGAACTCCAGTTGGCAATCTTCAGCACACTCGGGGAGGCAGCCGCTACTGTGTGCACACAAACACGTGTGCATGCTTAGCTTTCTCTCCTCCCCTCCCTTCCAGGACCCCAGTGTCTTCCATGAATGCTCAGAGGCTGCCAAGAGGACCAGGGGGCACTGTTCGGCCCTATGAGTACCTCCTGGGACTGGATACAACAGTCATCTAGGACAAGTATCCATGAAAGGCTGAGGCAGCCATTACCAGGGACCCACAACTAGCTCCTATCCAGTGTCCTGGTCTGTCCTGAATGGCAGTCATTGAGGGTGGTGGCCATTAACGATGATGGAGAAGTAAAACATCCAGTCACCTGGTATCGGGACCAGAAGAACTCTTCATTTGAACACTTCAGTCTAGAGGGTGGTAGAGGGTAAGTATATTGTCTGAGATCATACAGGCCATCAGCAGAAACCTGGGCTGACCCCCTCTGCTTCACACCCCTATCCTCCCAGATCCTGTCTACCTCTAGAATGGTGTCTGAGGTACATATCTACCTCAACTTAACTTATCTTGACCCAGCACTCTTCTCCTTTCTCAACCCACTCCTGAAGAAAGCCTCTCATAGATCAAAGAGGCAATCCCGAACCTTGCCTGGCTCCTCTAAACAGCTGAGAAGCAGTCAAGCTTCTTGCCCTACTAGGAATAAGTGGGTCACAGAGGCCTCAGTACTGACCCATGCTGTCACCCAACTCATTCATAAGGCTGGATTATTGTCCCCAAATATATCTGATACTTGAAGCAGGGATGATGCTCATGACCATGGTGATTCCAGATAGTACTGTAGAGGAACTCAATGCTACCCTTCACTGTAAAAAACAGCTTCAAATGGGATTAGGAAAATACATCATCCTGTATCACAAAAAGATTCCCAGGCAGGATTCTGCAGACAGCTATTGTCTCAGCAATGGCTTGAGAGGCTCCATCTCTTCCTGCTTTTTCTAGTCTCCACATCATCCTCAGTCAGTTGTCCTCAGAGCATTCCATGAGATGTAACCATGTCCCAAAGCAGGAAACCTCTCACCCTGTCTCATTTAAAAGCCCCCCAAAATGCTTTCTAGAAATCTGTGGCTTTCTTTCTCATTTTTTTTGAGTCAGTATAGCCCAAATCCTTTCAAATTGACTCAGACTACTCAGGATTTATCTCTGAGCCAGACAGGGAAGAACAAACTTGGGCTTCTGTAACCTAAGTAAATCTTTTAAATGTGTGTATTTGCATTTATGTCTACTGATTTATGTATGTATGTATGTATCAATGGCTTGTAACCATCAGGAACTCCAGTTCTGGGATCCTGACCTCTGTAGGCATCAAACATGTAGATGGTACACATACATACATGCAGTTAAAACACTCATACACATACAAATAAAATAAGTAAAAAAATTAAAATTAAAAATGGAATTCAGCTTCTGCAGAGTACCCAGTTCATACAGAGCAGGCATGGACATTTCAAGTGAGGGAACAGGCTCAGAGAACACAGGAAAGGATCCAGGATGACATAGGAAAGAGGCAGCATTGGCTTGTAAGACAACCACTCAGGTAAGGTCTCCCTAGACAGACAAGAGAAATCCCATCAGGAAGGAACCTGTTGGGATGTGAGCAATGCCAAGCATGGTTCTTGGTTTACCCAAGGACCCACCCACACATGTGACAGGCACAAACACCTGCTCCAGGATCTTTGCTGATGAGGCAGTGAGGACCCAGTGACTGACCACTGAACCTTATACTTGTGTTCAGGCTTTCGGGGCCCAGAGCTCAATTTTGATCCAGCCTTAGGTTCCAGCAGTGGCTGCTGGTCATACTGGTCTATGGGGAGATGACTGGTGGATAGAGTTCTGGAGGATGCAAACCAAGGCATGCTGGGAAACTGTTTGCACCATCTCCTGGGAAAATAGTAGGCTTATTTTATCCCATTTTTCTATAGTGCCCTTACCAAAGTCTTCTACCAAGAATCTTTCCAGCTCTTAATTTTGCTGTTTAGAAACAATTGATTCTCTAGGGCATGACTCTACCCAGCAGACGGTGAACCTTATACACTCAATGTATTGGGACTCAAGAATGCCTACTTGGGGACTGTCTACATACCACCTCTCTCAGTAAAGCCATGAATGAGACACACACAAAGCATCTACACAGAACACCTAAACTCAGAACATCTGGGAACTCTGAGCAGTATACAACAGTTTGCTGATTAAATTCTTTTGCAGAGAGCCTGGATAAAAGGGGTGAAGCTCAGGATGACTGAGGCTAGAGACCAAAGATGGCTCCCACCCAACTGTAAAACAAGTGAACCAGGAAAAAAGGCTCTTATATCCCAGCAAGAAAGACCACATCAGACTTACACAGTTAACCACAAAGGAGTGGCTGTGGAACAACCCCTCCACACACACACAGAGGTGCACAATGAAGCCAAGAATGGGCCTTGGCTGGTGCTCAGAGCCTTGGGCAGCTGAAGCCTACAGACCTGAGGTTCAGGGTTCTGGGTGAAAGGCAGGAAACATAGATGGAAGGAAAGAAAAAGGGAAGAGGAGAGATGGTGCAATGTAGCTGAGGGGACCTCTGAGCCTCAGATGTCTCCAGTCAGGTCTCCAAGCCCTCTCACCTCAGACCATCAGGCAAGGCTGTTTTTCTTGAGAGAAACAGGACCCCAAAGCCAGCATAGTAGCTGGGGTGGATAGATCTCTGGGAAGCATTAAGTGTCTAGGCCCTCCAGACAAAGCCAGGGCCCTCCCATTGGAGACCTCAGTGCCCTCTCTTAGTCTGTTAGCAATGATTATACAGGGCCACTGTGAGCCTATCCTGATCTCCTCAGAGTTCTCCTGATTGCAGAGCAGTAAAGGGCAGCATGTAGCAGACAGGCTTGGTTATGTGCCATTACCAAGCTTCATAAAAAAAGAAAGTTGCTGGCCATCTTAATTAGGATTTCTGTTGCTGTGAAGAGACAATATGATCATACCACACGTCTTCAAAAAGAAAACATTTTAATTAAGGTAGCTTACATTTTCAGAGTTTTATTCCATTATCCTGGTGCAACATGGAAGCGTGCAGGCAGTCATGGTGCTGGAAAGGGAGCTGTGTATCCTACATCTTGCAGGCAACAGGAAGTAAACTGAGACACTGGGTAGTAGCTTGAGCATATGAGACCACAAAGCCCACCCCCACAGTGACACACTTCCTCCAAGAAGACCACACCTCCTAATAGTGCCACTCCCTTTGGGTTAGGGTTAGGTTTCCATTTTCTTTCAAACCACCATACTGGCTCAAAGGGCCAGAGCCATAGGGCAGGGGTTGGGTCATTGGCAGGGATAGGGAGACTCTCCAAAGAGATGCTGAGGTGAGTGAAATGTTAAAGTCCTTCAAAAGAGGGCTCTGGGCTCCTCACAGATACTGGGTCAGGATAGGGGAGAGAAGCATTCCTCATAACAGGAAAAGAAAGCCGTGTTTCTTTACCATTAAGTAAGGGGGGCTGTTGCGTTAACTTTAGTGTTATCAACTCCCTGGGAGACTTTTAAGTTCCATGCCCACATCCTAACTGAGGGTACATTCTGGGGTAGCTGCTTCCTCTCGTGGGGTTGCCCTTCATTTCACAGCTCATTTTCCAAAGGACTCAGGCTCAGTATCCCTTGCACTGGGACCCTGGGGCTGCTGCTGGACAATCACTGAGATAAGGGGGGACTCCCAACATCTTGAGGTCTGGTAGATCTACACTAAGAAAGAACAGCCGTTCTGAGTGAAAGGGCATCAAGGCACCACAGCGTTCATTCCCAGAGATGCCAACCTGCACTACATTAGCCGGTCTGCCAGCTGTCTCTAGGACGTGCAAGCCCTCTCAGGTGAGGGAGAGAGGGGAATCAGGCACATCTGATCCCCAGGTAATAATGAGGATTGCATAGTAGATTAAGGGAATTCGCGCAGGAGGATGCCTCATTAGCCAGGATTCCCAAATATCCAGCTGCTTAAGAGAGAAGGCAGCCTGCCTTTCTATGAGCACCTCCTCTCTGGGGGAACACAGAGGAAGCTCTGAGCTCTGGGACAGATACCCGCATTTGGGGGAGGTGATCGAGTCCCCTACTCTGCGGCCTCTTAATGCCTGTCACTTCATCTCTCCACCTCCGAGGATGGGGCTTGCGTGAATGGAATCGTGCCCCCCATTAATTTCTGAGTCTGCTAGCCACGGCATGGTCCTCTTACTTCCAAGGCCACCCTCTGCTGTCCAGGATCCCAGTGGCCCCCAGAAAACTTGCATAAAATCGTCCAGGAGGCTCCTAAGGCTATTAGGAGACCCCTTTCTCCAGGTCAGAGGTCTTGGAGTCTCTCATTCCCTTTGGGACTATTCCTGCTTCAGGTCTCTTGACCTTCGCACTTGAAGCCTCCCCGCTGGCCCGCAGTGCTTTTCCTCTTCCCTCTATCCCCACATTGGGCTGGTCTAGCTTGAGCCCCGAGCCCCATCTCGCAGCGCCCACGAAACAGTCCCAGGGGAAAAAAAAAAAAAGGTAGTCAGTTCCTGGGTGGGAGATTTTTCTCCTCCCTCCTTGCGGCAGACTGGCAGCCGTGTGAGGACGGGCGGGGGCCCGGCAGCCGAATTCTTTGTCTTGGAGGTGCCTCGGCAGGGGTCCGGTGGTGCAGCGCAGAATACACAGCGGCTGACCGAGGGCTCCCGGAGAGGAGCGCACTTCAAAAGGAACCTCCGGGCAGCTACAGAGGTGGGGGGGTGGGGTCCCCATCCCAGGTCTGAAGTCCCTGTCACTCACACACAGCACGCAGGCTTCCCACGTGCCACATCTTTTGCGGCAGGTCCCGGCCCCTGTTGCCTTCCCCTCCTTTGGCCAGGAGACCACCCTTCCTGTCCAGGGCCGAGCCTCGTGTCCACCCTCACTAGCTGGTTTGGGAGTAAGATTAACCCTTTCCCGCCCGCCATGTGCAGCCTATCCTGAGCCTGGGGTGCCCACCGGAAGACATTTCTATGAGATCTTCGTGGTAAGGGGGCTCCCTCATTGCCTGGGCAGGGTCCATTCTTGCATTGCCACCCGCAGGCAGGGGAGGAAGAAAATTAAGCTTGTGTTGAAGGAAGAACACCTGGCAAGAGAGACGAAAGGACTCCGGAATCCCCTCCTCTGGGGAACTTTCAAGTGGGGGGAAATCCCCACGCAGGCCTTTACTCTCTGCGGAGGTGCCGTGCACGGCCACTCCCCGCTGCTGGTCTCCTCCTCCTCCTCTTACGCTTTCCCCTCTGTTTGTTTCCTACCCGCCGAACAGCAAGCACCTGGGGCTGCCTCGGGCTCTAGGATGCATGTTAAAGGCACCTGCAAAGACACAGCCAGCCCTTCAAGGAGCGACCAGTTTTAGCCCCACCAGGGCAGTTTCCCATGCCTTTCTCAGGCAACCAACATCTCACCCAAAGTCACCAAGAGCCTTTGCCACCACCTTCTAGGGCTAGCACCTGTGGAATCTTTAGGTTCTAAACGACCCCAAGAAGCTATGTAGTTTAGTTCCTGCCTCCGCACCACAGTTGGGTGCTGGAAGAAACTTTCCAGCTCTCAGAATCACTAAGGCTGGTCTGTCGAGCCCAAGCTGTGATGAAGGGTTTGAGATCTGATCCGCATCGATGTTCAGCAAACTATGGGCACCCCCTCCCTCGGAAACGGTGATTCAGTACCCAGCTAAAGGGTACCTAGCAGCCAAGAGTCTGATGAGGCTCCCTCCTGACTGAAGCCTGGGCCCTGGGGCTCTACATTCCCCGAAAGTGGCCACCCCCACTGCCTTCCCAGGTGAATCAAAAACGGGACTTCAGAACCTAGGAGGCATCTTTTGGGAATGCCCAGCCCCTGGGAGGCATTTCTAGGGGTATTTATCACAGTACCATCTACCAGCTCCTAGAGACTTCAGCAGGTGGGGGGTTATGCTACTCTTTAGTGCTCACTTCTTGCCCCCCCCCTCGTTTTCTGTCTCAGTGTCTCCATCCATTTGTCTGTCCCTGTCTTCCCTTCCTTCCCCCCCCCCTTTTATCTCTTCCTCTACCCCCTCCAGCCGTGGATCCGAATAAGAACGCGCAGAAGTAGTGACAAGCCCAGGCGGCTCTCCCGACCCTTGGTGCCCCCAGGGGCCAGTTCCTCGCTCTCCCTACACTACAAGCAGCCGTGAGCCGCGTGCGGAGAGCCGACCAGCAGGGGCAGTGGATCCGAGCTGTGGGCACCAGCCGCCCGGATCAAAGGCTAGGAATGTCTATGCCCTGTAGGACTTCCCCCAATCCTGTCCACCCCTACCAGTCAGTGAAGGGCCCGCCATTCCTGGTCAGGCAAGTTTGGGTGGGCTCCTTTTCTACATAGTTCGGGGAGCAGGTCCCACCAAGGCTTTTCCTCCTCAGGCTTGCTTTCTTGATCCCAAGCCAGGAGAATTTCAAGGGCTGAGTGTTTCCTGTGGCCCCAGAGAGGCTGGGGGCAGGCGCCTAGGTAAGAGGACTGAGTCCTAACAACCTAGCCATCATCTAGGCGCCACTCGGGGCTTAGACCTAACTCCCAGGCTCTGGAGAATAGGAAAGAAGGCCTCTTTGAGGCCTGGACGCTTCCCCACTGCATATGGGCTACAGTAGGTCATGGGGTGAATCTGGTGTCTGCATGGGACAACGCTTGAACACCAAACCCCAGTTTCTAGAGAAAGGACCGGGAATGCCGGTCAGAAGATTAGAAAACGTGGGCATAGAGGAGGGAGGATGCTTCTGGAGGCCCCCAAACCACTACCAGCCAGGACAGCCATGTTTCACTGGTCCCAAATGGTTTCACCCCAAGATCCAAAGGAGACTGCAGGTGCTGCTGAGGTCCGGCCTGTAGACACACAGGAGAAAGTGACCGAATCCTCCCGCAGGAAATGCTAACGGCGGCGGCTGGTGTCAGTTGCAGGAAATGCAAAGGCTGCGGGAGGTCGCGATACCAATCTGACTCTTGACAAAAGACTCAGATGACACTAGCTCTGTCCCCCGGCGCCGCCGGCTGGCAGACCTTCGAGCCTCCGCGGACTCTCCCGTGCGCCCCTCAGACACCCTGGAAACGACCTGCGGCCGGCCGCGCCGGGCTCGGAAAGGCAGGAGGCTGGGAGGGGTTGCATTTCCCAAGCCCCTGGTCCCCGCCACGCCGATCTGAAAACAAACCCTTGCTTTCTAGTCTCGATTCCTTACGGGCCCAAGTCCCAAGGGTTCACAGTTCCCGAACAGAAAAGGGAGCCACCCATCAATACCCAAACCGACCCCTTCAGCACGTGAAGGCCGGGTCAAAGCCCCAGCTCCCTAAACCTGGTTCGCGTGGTCTGGGGAGGAAGCGTTTCGGGCCGGCAAAGAATCCAGCGTGCCGGGTCCTCCCCAGGCCTCCGTGCGCCCGGGGCGCAGGCTTTGCCCAAGTTTGCCGGGAGATGCCCTTCCCAGAGCTGGAGTTGTGGGCCGGGAGGGAGGGGCGCGTGATTGACAGGCTGAACTACAGACTCATCTCTTACCTTAGGCCGCGGGCGCTGATTGGCTGCTCGCTGACATCCTCAAACCCGGCTGCTCGGCGCTGGGCTCCGGAGGGGGGCGGCTGCGGGTGGAGGTGCGCTTCTGACAAGCCCGAAAGTCATTTCCAACCTCAAGTGGACTTTGTTCAACTATTGGGGGCGTCGCTCCCCCTCTTCATGATCGCCGGCAAACTTCCTCCTCGGCGCTGCTTCTAATGGAGCCCCACCTGCTCGGGCTGCTACTCGGCCTCCTGCTCAGTGGCACCAGGGTCCTCGCCGGCTACCCAATTTGGTGGTAAGACTTGCCTCCGGTCTGCTTGCGGCCCCGATCTCTCGGCCGCGCCCGGGGACGGTGGGGGGCGCTGCCCGGGTCTGGGTAGCTGCAGGCCTAGGGCTCCTTTCTCCTTCCTTCCCTCCAGCCCCCCAGTCGTCCACCCTCCTGGATTTTCTGCTGGTGCTGCCTACGGAATCCAACTCCTGGCTTCTCCGATAATCACCATTTTCTCTGCTACCCGCCACAGAGGCGGGAGGGCTCTTCCTACCCTGAAGGTCTCTCGTTCTCAGTTTTCATTCACCCCCACTCTAATCTGGAGGGCCCGAAGACCCTTCGTTTGCTAACATTTGGATTTCTATGCTGTCCCTGGGGCCCGGCCACTCCTCTTCTCCATTTTAGGGTCTATACATGGGCAAAATTAGCCTGTCCTTCTTCGCCACCCCACCTCTTTGGTGTCTCGGTCAAGAGATTTCTCCCACAATAATCGGGTTTGCCTTCATATTTCAGGCTTTGGGGACCCCAAAGGGGGACTTAGGGAGCATTTCACCAGATTCTCCCACTGTGCTCTAGATTAATGTTGAACCTCTGAAGCGAATGTAGAATTTGCTGTTCCTAGATGCCATTGCTGATCCGGGTGTATTCGTTCTTCGCTTGTCCATCCCAGAAAAAAGGGGGTCGGGGGCTCTTTGAAAACGTAGTTGTTTGAGAAGGATAGGCTTGTTGTTCTTTGAGCGAAAACCCAGTTCTCCATGTCAAATTCGTTGCTTTTGGAAGACGGAGAAGGCAGGAGAAAGGGAGAGGGAAGGGAGAATTCTGTCCCTGAGAAATACGGATACAAAAGGCATTTTAGTAAATCAGGCTGGGAAAGCAGGCGGAGTACTTCGGGGCTGGTCAATGTGCGAGAGGACCCGCTAGAAGATAAACAGCCTTTTGGGAGTCCCGGCTCCAGGGACTCCCCTGTTTTCCACGTCCCACTGCTGCACCCCTTCTGTGGGTCCTACAGAGGAAGACACTAAAACCAGTTTTCTAAATTATACCCCAGCTCTCCCAGTCTCCAGCCCCCTGCATTCCGGAAAACTTTAATAAAAGAATCCTCCCCTTCTGGACAGCGGCAAGCGGCCTGGGGGTGGGAGGTGACGGGGAGGAATTTGGGACCTGTGAGTAAGAAGCAGACTAGGCCCTGGGGTAGAAGTTAGAAAGTACCACCAGGGTGAAGTGCTGCCTGAATGCCCCCCTCCTGGCCTGCTACCTGCAAGCCTGCCGCATGAGGATCAGAGCCTACAGGATGCCGAGCCACACCCCAAGTCTTCCAGCTGCTTTGGGGATATCTAGGGGCTAAAGGAGGAGGCAGGCATGAACCCAGCTTCCCAAGCCACGGCCTAGCCAGCTCCTTAGGCAGATACCCCAAGAACAGACTTGGGCTGGTCTGAGGCCTCTCGTGTGTATACAGAGCCTGTGCACATTTGGGGCAGCCAGGGACTCCAGGGTGGGGTTCTGCCAGTTGGAGGAAGGTTGCCTCCTGATTCTTTTACCACCCCCAAGCCAATGCAATGCTCTACCTTCTTTGGGAGCCTGGGGATGCAGAGAAAGAGATGCTTGGAACCCTAGGGATGATACAGATAAAAGAGGAGAGTGGGCTTCCTAGGTCTGTGAACTGGAAGAGAGACTTCTGGGGAAGTACCAGTGGGTTAGATGGTGGTATCGTTAAAGTTGGTGTGTGGTGGTATCCTGAAATGTTTAGATAAGGTCCCCAACCAACAAGAAGCAATCCTAGAAAAACCTAGAAGGCCGAGACAGCCCTAACATAATGCTACACACATGGCCTGTTTGGGGGTTGAGGGGGGACCAGGTGGCTGCTTTGTCTGAGCCAGAGAGAGAGAGAGGATTTTAGAGATGGGCATTTTGTCAGTGCCTGTGGCTGCCTCTGTATATGTGGTATAGTTTGTGTTCTGGGACTGTGACCCTAAGAAGTATATCTGTGCACCAATGTGTCTCTGTGGGTAAGAGCTGGTAGTGCCTGAGACCCAGACAACTGTGCATGTGAAATCTTGTGGCCTATGCCTAGGGGATCCGAGGCCCACAGCAGAGTATGCTGTGTCTGCATACAGGTATCAGCAAGTGACTGATTCTGTGATGTGAGACAGAAGTCTGAAAGTATCATTGCCTGTTGTGTAAATGGGACTGCCTGTCTTCTGCTTGTGATTGATATTGGACATGACAATATGTGTATTTGGATCTCTGTGTTGTTTATTCATGTCTGTGTAAGTCCCCCGTACAAGTGAGCATGCCTTCTTGACTGTGTAAGGGGGGTGGTTCAACAAATGTCTTTGTGCATGATATCAGTGTTTGTGGCATGACCTGCTTGTGGTTGGAACTATGAGAGTAAGCCTTGTATCGATACCTAGGTGAGGGCTGTGTCTAGGCCTGCTTCTGATCTTGTATCCAAGTGCCAGTGGCATAGTATGTGTCTGTGGTCATGTTTACTGACACCTGACTTGTGGGCATGAAGGTCACCTGAGATGGGGTGCTTGGTGGACATCCATGGCCCTGAGGGGGAAGGACAGGCAGGAAGTGGAGGTCTCAGAAGGTGGCCTCGGACACAACTGGCCTAGGCTGTCGTCTGGAGTGGGGCAGAGCCTTCCTTGGTACCAGTGTGCCCTGTGAGCTTGAGGCCTATGGCCACTGACCCTTCTTCTGTAGTTTCCTTTTGCTCTTGGTGCTGGGGTGGGGCATAAATCACCTTCTCAGGGCTGGAACTGTAGAGTGGGTCGGCCTCAAATTCTTGATCGCTTCTCTGCCCCCAGGCAGGCAGATTCCAGTCTTTTTAGCATTTGAGTCCATCACTGCCTGCCCTCCTTGACCACCCAGCTTACACATTCTCCAGGAAGGATTTACAGGGAAAACCACTTAGCTGAGATTTCAGTCCACATCACCTCAAGGAAGACCCCCCCCCCATACACACACAGTAACCTATCTCTACTTTTCCTTGCTGGGGCCCCAAGACTGACAGAAAGCAGATGAAGAAGAGGCCTCTGAAAGGTCCCTTACTCTAGAAGGAAGCCCTGTGCTCCAGAGCCTGGGGCACGGACAAGTGACACAATCTGATTTGTGGAACTTACTTGGTTAGTGCCAATTATAGCTGCTGGTAGAGAAATCTGTGCTTCTTTTTCTTGGGAAAACTATCTCCTAGGGCCTTGCCCTTGGTCATCTGTGTTCCACAGGAGATGCCTTAATAAAAGGGGCTTGGTTGGTTGGGTGGTTCAGGTTGTCTGGATGCTCATCTCACTGTGTGACTGAGGACCACTGCTCTCTCCCACTTCTGGGCCACGTTTCTGACATTTTACCCAGGGTCACCAGCCCACTCAGCCTCGCATTTCAAGGGAAGATGTTTTGTTAAGGACTGACTCCAAGCCTCTTAGCACACCCGGGCTCTTGTTCCACTCCTCCAGAACCCATCCCCCACCCAAGCGCCTCCTCCTAAAGCCCTGCCTCAGTTTCTCCATGTGTCACATCCTGCTGCCTCTCCCCTTCTCAACACCCACCCAACAGCCGACTCTCAGAGGCTTGGGAACGTGTTCAGTCAAACCCCAGTGGGGGTCAGTAGGCTGGGCCCAGGGAGGCACCTGGAGACTGCGGGGGAGGAAGGCCCCGGGCCAGGTGTTAACACTTGTAACAGGCAGGAATTACAGCTGGCTGGGGTTAGGGCTGCTGAAGAGCTGAGCTGGCTGGAGGCTGTTGATCCCGCAGACAGACAGATGGGAGATACCAGTTCGGATGGCCAAGCTTTAGCAGGGTGGTCGCCCTTCCAGAGAAGATCTTGCCTTGGGGGATTCGTCTGGGGGAAGTGAATGCAGGCCCCTTGAAAATGAGTTCACGGCCCTCCAGTCCAGCCCACCCCTATTGTGGGTGGGGCCTCAAGCTCGGAAGGGATCGTAATTGGTAGTAGATCTGTTGGTATCCTTCTGATGTCATCATACATTGATTGCTAAGCAAGCAAACAAACAAACAAAAGAAAATAGGTCCAATGTTATACTAATGCTAGGAGCTGACCTTGGGAAAAACCTCCTGGAATATACCAGAAGGAAGGCATGGGGGAGGGGGACACAGCTGCCAGGGGAAAGTCCCCCCTCCCAAGTCTCCAAGTGTCTTATTGAAAGTTTGGGGACCAAGAGATAAAAGCTGGGCGCGACCTGCTTCTCCACCCAGGAGATTCTGAGGTCTTGGGACCTTGGATGTTAGAAGAGGTGACTCAAGAGTCTGGGCCTTTATAAAGCTGGTCCCATCTGGGGCGGCTACCCTGCTGTGAACTGAGCTAGAGTTCTCCAGGGTCTACACTCTTCACTTCTGGGCTTCTGCCCCATCCCTGATTAAAGAGGCCAGAGGCAGACAATGGTGTCCCAAGTAAGAATCCCCAAAGAACAGACTGGTCCAAGCAAGTTTCTCCCAACCTGTCACTCCAGAACTTGGTGTCTGCTGGAGGATGAGAGCTGAATCCAGCAGCCTCCTACCAAAGCTACTGAAGAGAAGGGCCTCCCCGACATCTATCTAGCACCCCACCTGAAGGCTGGAGCCCCACATTCTTTTTCTTTGGGGAGGGGGCAGGGTTCCTCTGTGTAGCCCTGGCTGTCCTGGAACTTGATTCATATACCAGGTTGGCCTCAAACTCAGAGATCTGCCCTTCTCTGCCTCCTAAGTGTTGGGATTAAAGGTGTGCACCACCACCACTGTCTGGCTATATATTCCATTTCTATATATTCCATACTTCATGCTGGAAATTTTTCAGACTGGGAGTGGACTTACTCATGTCTAAGTTTTGAACTTATCACCCATTGGTTGGTGACGTAGGGTAAATCTCTGTCGTCTGGCCTTCAGGTTCCTTGACTATGCCAAGGGATGTTCATTCACTTTCTCAGTGTCCTAGGCATCTAATGGGGACTCCACAGCGGACACTTGGGACCTGGCTAGACAGTGCATCCCTTTGTCGCTGTAGTTTGGTGTACCTGCTCTAAACCCCAAGCCCCTACCTCACTGCTACCAAACCATCTTGATGCACTTCCAATTCTAAGCCCTCCATTCCTCTGTCTCCAGGCTGCTGGCACATGTTAGCTGAGTAACCAAGGCAACAATTACCTCCTCTGGACTCAGTTTCCTTGTATGAAAAATAAGCAGAGTTATAGCCTCTACCTTGTGAAACTTGGTGATCGAATACAAGCTCCTAGGATGCTGCCCATAGACAGAACCTCTGGTCCTGAATCTAGAATTGCTTCTTCCAAGAAATCTTCCCAGGTTGGCCTGCATGTCTCTTATTTCTCCTTGTCCCATAATGCTTGGCATTAGAGCCCACAGACTTGTAACTTTCGCTAAAGGTAAAAGAAAGTTCAGCCTTTTGCTGCCCAGGGAAGAAAGCTTAAGGTGGGCAGAGGTGCTGGGGTCTCCCTTAATCCTCCTAACACACACCCCACAGTCCCCAAAGCTCTGAAGTCATTGTCATTTCAGTTGGGACATAGAGCCCATGGGCCTGGCGGGGAGGGGTAGGTTTGGGGCACTGGCTGCTGGAGCAGCCCCAGCATGAGGTGAAGTTTGGAGCTGGGGGATGACTCAGAAGGTGATTTATAGACGGAAGGCAGAAAGCCTGGCTCCTGGCAGAAGCTGCTGCTTAATTACATTCTTTGGGGGGCGGGGGCATGTGGGGGGACAGTAAGGAAGAGTCTTCCACCTTGTCCCCTCTGGGCCTGGTACCTGTAAACGTCCTAGCTCCAAATAGGATCCTTCTGAGAGAGTGAATTCCCTGTACTGAGTGCCAGGCCACTGAGAGGAGGAAGAGGAAGAGTCCCATGGGGACTCCCCCAGGACAGGCTGATAGAGCCCAGTAGAAGAGCCAGATGCTGGGATGATGGATCACTGACTCTCCACGCTGCTTCTGTGGGAGAATAGCTAAGCTACCTGGACTGAAGACTTCTAGAATCTTCTCCATGTAGCAGCTCTCCACTTGCCCTTAGTGTTGAGTTCTGTGGTTGCCTGTGAAGACCTTCAAGGTGGCTTCATGTCCTGTGGCTTGGGTCCTGGTGGCCCACAGGGGCCAGAGCCCAAGCCTGGTGTTTAGAGGCTGAAGTCTGAAGTCTTTGTGTTAGACAATCTTGCTCGCAAGTGTGATTACCGCCTTAGGGTCACAGAGGTTCTCCCCGTAGAATCACCCTTGTACTAGAGGGGAGGAACCCCACTAGCCCTTCCTTAAACTAACTTTTCTGGGAGCTCCACAGCTTACCTGGCTGCCTGGTGACAAGCTTCTGACTCCAACAGTCTCTTGCATTTTCAGCCCCCAAGTACTTTGCTTCTGGTTCAGGGGCCAAGAGAGGTATGGGCAGGCAGAGTTAGGGTGCTAAAGCCTGTAGTACCCGTCTGTATATTTGAGCTTGGTTAGTACAGCTGGCAAGAGTTGGCAGGGGTCAAGATGGGGACAGCAGACAGTTCTCTGGTTCCCCCTGAGGCAAGCCTTCTCAAAATGGCCCCATTAATGTATGTGGAGTGAATTCCAGAAATGTCAGACACACTCACACATCTAAAGGAAGGATGGAGTCCTAGAAATGTGCTGTGCTTGGGAACAGAGGAGTCAGAGTGAGAAGTGGTTTTCAGGTAGGGGGTCAGGGGACCTGAACTGCTGGACATAGTCTTTTTCTTCCAAGGTGATGCTCTATGTACAGAGCCAGAGGATATTTGAATTGTGGGAGACTGTAAAGAAATTCCAGGGCAAGGTACAGACCATAAACTTTATACTCAAGCAGCTGCGAGGTGCTGGCTGAGTTGCCAGCATTCCCAGACCTCAGTTTTCTCACCTGCCAAATGGGCATTAACTCACCTTCCCTTACTGTGGGACAAAGAGCTCAGAATGTCAGTCATCCCAGAGTCAGCAGCTACCATTGAGAGCCACACCCTCTACCCCAAGGAGGTACAAGAGTAGCAGGGATGGGAAGGCAAGATAGGCAACTGGAAGCCTGAGGTTATCAGGCAATCCAGACATCCCTAGGGAATGCCAAGAAAACCACCACAGCAGCCCAGCCCTGTTCCTTAAGCTGGGCTGGAGAGGTTAGAAGAGAATCATGTCCCTATGTTGGCAAGGGGGGTGGGAGCAATAGGACCCCATGCCCAGGTCTGTTGGGAGGTCCTTTCTGCCAAACCTGCCCGGGGCACAAAGTTCCACTTATCTATGTGAGCCAGCTGGATGGGCAAAGAAAACCGATCTTCCAGTGCCTGCTATGAATGCAAATAGGTGCTTGCCACCGTGTGAACCAGCATGCTGCCTCTCTCTGGATTCTACAGACTTGATGGCTTTCTGAGGATGTCACTCCACGCCTCTGACACCTCCCACGACTCTCCACTTTTGACCTAGACCCCTTTGTTTTGTTTTGGCCTATACCTATCCAGCATGCCTTTCAGAAACCCTTTCCAACTCCTCCTTCCAACTCAACACCAAAGAAAACACGAGCCCCTGACCCCTTCTCCTGAGCTGGGGGAGGCAGGAGGACTCTGTCCCCCAGGTTGGCCAGGGCTTATTTCTGCTCTGCTTAGCATGGGTCCAGCCTAGCTCAGGTCACATAGCTGACAGTCCTGAACAGTAGAAAGGCTGTCAGTGTCTCCTAAGGCAATGGGATCTTTACCTGCGCAGGCTGTTACTGTGGTTCTAGACGCCGAGATGTCTTCACCATATCCATGGGCTATGATGCCCTCTCTGAGCCTTGATTGAAGGACTTTTCTATTTATGCTTCTTTCCTCCGTGTCCAGCCAGCCCATCTTGTGCATCAAAAGCTGGCAGGTTCTAGGGGCAGGTGCCCTTGGGTACTGCATGGTGTCTGGGGGTCTACACAGACCTATGGGATCTGGATAATATTCTTTTGGTCTTAAAGATGAGCAGCTACATCACCTAGGCCACACATGGTGGGAGAAGGGTGGGTGCCCAACCCTTTCTCCTGTCTCCACTCAGGCTTACAAGAGGACTTCCTAGTTAGGATGAGACGCTTTTTATTTCTGCAATACTTTGTTCTCCAAAAGATTATTCTGAGGCCAGATCACACTTGACTTTTACCTTGAGAGCTGCTACTTAGTGTGTGTAGATCCCACTATGAGGAATCCAGGACCAAGAGTGCCTAGGAACAGGCACCACCAGTCACTGAAGGTGGTCAGACTGTCCCCAAGCTGGGATGGTGAAGTATAGTCATATGAGCATTTTGTTGCCCTTGAACTGAGTAGGACTAACCTTGGTTAATCATTGGGCCTCTGTTATCTTCTTAACTGGAAGATAGTCAGTGACCTTCAAGGTTACTGCCCACTACCAGCACCGTCATCCCCCTGGCTTCCTTTTCTTCCATGGCAGCTAGTCTTTACCCTGTGTGGGCTAGCAGTTGTGTGTGTGTGTGTGTGTGTGTGTATGTGTATTATGCATATATATGTGTGAGTGTGTTCATTTGTGCATTGGAGTGTGAGGTCAGAGTACAACCTTAGCTGTTGTTCCTCAGGCACTCTTTGGTGTTTGAAACAGTCTCTCACTGGGACCTTGGGCTCACTTTTAGACTAGGTTGACTGGCTAATGAGCCCTGGGGATCTTCCTTTTTTTGCCTCCCCAGCTCTGGGACTACAGGTACACCACCATGCCCAACTTTTCTCCATGGGTTCAGAGGAATGAACTCAGGCCTTGGATAAGCCATCTTACATCCCCAGCCTCAGAATTCATGCTCATGTCCTATTCCTGAGTTGGTGTCTCTGGGCTGTTGATTTTTCAATTGACTTTCATGGCTAAACATTCAGCATTATTTTCCATCCAGAAACTAGAATGCTTTCTCCTTTCTTATAAAGCATGTTTCCTTTATGTCTTGACTGGTTGGAAACCGAGAGCCACACTTGATTCCTGATGCTTACACCTATGCTGACCTTGAGTGGCATATTCGCCCTCTCCTTTGCCAGCTCCAGCTCTTCAGTCTGCTATTTAACCAGAAACATTTTGTATTCTAGACTCCTTGCAAGCAGACCCCATGCCTAGTGCATCTAGAATTTTCCATGCTCTGTGTAGTGGTTACTGATTGATGCTCCATAAATATTTTTTTGTCTTCAGACGGGATGTTGGCTGCCAGCTGTGCTGAATTCTTTCTGAAGAGAGGCAAGGCACACAAAAATAAAAAAGCAAAATACATTTTTTTTTCTTTTTTGTTTTTTTAAGACAGGGCTTCTCTGTGTGACAGCCCTGGCTGTCCTGAAACTCCCTCTGTAGATCAGCCTGGCCTTGAACTCAGAGATCCACCTGCCTCTGCTTCCCAAGTGCTGGGATTAAAAGTGTTCACTGTGACTGCTAGGCAGCAAAATACATTTTGTCAGCATGGTGGTAGTATGCCTGAAATCCCTGCACTCCAGAGGCTGAGGCAGGAAGATTTGCAAGTTTGAGACCAGCTTGAGTTATAAAATGAGATATAAAACATATACAATGTTTCTATAAAAGAAAGACTGGAGGAAATTGGCGGGCAGCTGGTGGGGGGTATGTTGCTGTTTCAGAGAAACAGTTCTGAGCAAACCGTTTTGGGTTGGAGGAAGTGTAGCCAGCATCCACAGTCTGCTTCTCTTACATCTGCAGAAACCTTGTTTTCAGGGATGCTGTTTGCAAGCAGGGATGCCACCGTGTTGTGCTTTAGTCTAAACTTGAAGGTGGCATCCTACCTCCTGGGAATCTGTTTCTCTTTCTTTCAAGATAAAGTCTCCAACATTGTAGCCAAGGATTATACTTCTGTTTTCACTCGTCAGTGTTGAGATTAGTATGTACCTGGCTTTATTTAGTGCTGGAGACTGAAGTCAGGCCTTCATGTGTGCTAGACAAGTGCTCTACCAAATAAACTCTGCCCCTAGTTGGGGACTCTTCGATGGCTGTGCCTTTCCTTTGCTTGGTTTTCATCACACCTGTTTTGTCCTACCTCCCTCACCTTGGTAGCTTACTGGTGCTCTTGATGCCATTTCAAAGATGACACACAAGGGTCCATGTGACTCTTCCCCTCTCTCCAGATCAGCTGCCATTATTCCAGAAGCCATTGTAGAACTACCACCCTATAAAGTTCAGGGTGGCATGAGGCTGAGGGAGAGCAGAGGAGAGACGATGGCCTTCTTCAGCCCAGGCTTTCCCATTAGCAAAGCCCTGGGTGTGATTCTGACTAGGCCTGTGCTGAGCCAGATCATTGCTGTGCTGTGATGGGAACCTCAGAAGGAGAGGAAAGCAGTGCAATGTCATGCCATCAACCCCGACACTCCAGAGGCCAAGACAGGAAGGTTTCTTTAAGTTCAAGACCAGCCTGATCTACAAGGCAAGTTTCAGGATGGCCAGGGTTACAATAGAGACCCTGTCTCAGAAACAAATAAACAAAAAGAAAAGCTAGCAAACAAAAACAGAAATGGAAGAGACTTGGGGAGGGGCAGCTTGCCCATCACCTAGGAAGGCTTCAGCTTCCCCCTCAACTCTTGTTCTTGGTCGGCACCTTAGAAACCACCTCTCCTGGTCCCTTGACTTCAACAAAGAGAACATTTAAATCCATCTTGGGTGGCCCTCCATCTCAGTAGAAGCTTTTTTAGGGTGAGAGATTCCAGAGTCTTCCAAGGATGGCTCGTCCTTGAAGCTAAAGCAATGCCCCTGACTCTAGAAAGTGAGCATCTGGGAGCAGGCTTTAATAATTAGCAAGTAATCAGTCAATCCATCCTTCTGGATGCTCCATCCCCAGCCTTCTCTGCATAGAGAGAATGTCACATACATCATCCCCAATGGTCTTAGAAGCTTATACTCTTATTCTTCCCATTCTACAGGTGAAAAACTGGGGTCTGAGAAAATCACACTTCAGTGCCCAAAGCTTCTCAGCCAGTAGACCTCAGCGCTAGTTATGATACTGCTGGAAGCCAGGCCCTCCAGGGTTCACAGCCTCTCAGTGACAGTGTACTCCATCCCAATAGCCAGGAAGTTCCTGAGAAGTCTATCTGAAGACTTAATCTAAGACCAGATGATTTCATTTAGTCTCAGGGGACATGAGCATTACTGAAAATTCTCAGTTTGCCTTTGAGGACTGAATATATCACTCTGGGGGTTTCCTTTCTCGGGAACAATCCTTTAGTGGTACCCTGCCTTGAACCACATGTCCTCAGGTCTGTCTCAGCATCATTCCTAACCCTGTGGTCCATAGACCTGCCTTTAGTCCAAGTTATAAAGGGCCCTCCTCAGGCCTTTGAGGCCGAGGGCTCTGCTCTGTCTGACAATTGTGCCTTTTTCTATTGGTCCAGGAGTCTGGGGTCCCAGTGCTCACCCTCCCAGGGTCCACACCCACCCTGATCAGGGTCTAGGTACCTGGAGTCTGAGGATTCTTTCCCAGATGACTGTGACTCCTTCTAAGCTCTGCACGTTTTTTCCTGAGGCTGTCCTACAGGGGCAGGCCACATTGCTGATGCCCCCAAAAGAAGTCAGGCAGGCTATTTTCAGAGACTGGATACCCAGAGATTTGGTCAGGTGTCTAGCATGGAGGGATGGAAGGGTGGGCATAGTATAGGCAGGGGCTCTTTCTGTTTCTGTCATTTTCTAGAATGAACTCCTTGAAAAACTAACTAAACCTTTCTGGTATTTTTCTCAGATAGTATTTTTTTAAATTGTATTGGTATCATACACACACACACACACACACACACACACACACACACACACACATAGGTCCTATGATTTCAAGTCAGTGAGCATCTGCTAACCCTAGGTGAAGGTTTTTAGTCTCCGAGCCTTCATTTAATGGTCCCATTCCACACACTCTGGCCAGGCCAAGGAGGTTGGATGGGAAAGTGAATCGATCTGGGTTCTTGGTTAGGTGAACCAAGAATGGTCAGTCTGGGCTCCAGCCTTGCAGCATGGGCTCACCTTAGCCTGGGAATCCCTTGTTCAGTCGCAGTACTGGGAATGGCCCTAGCTGTGCTCCCTTCCTCTTCAGGGTCCTCTTTGCTAATCTTGGGTCTCATCTTGACACTCTCAGTCTCAAGTGACCTTCCCTGGTGCTTAGCCAGTTCTGTGGTTTTACATGGTGTGATCAGAAGGTCAGTGACATCAGGTAGCACACCTGACTGCAGTGTTTCCTAACCCTGAGGCTGACATTGACCCTGCACCATCCAGCCCCTGCCTGCCCCTCCTCCTGACTATCCAGACTCTTCCTATACCTGCTTTCCTTCCAGCCTCCTCTCACTCAAAAGGGATAGAGCGTGGCTCTGGGGGACAGTCCTGGGTTTCTGTCTATGTAGCTAGGTGACCTTATTTTCTCTGAGCCTCAACTTTCCCCCTGTAAAACAGGCCTCATGAGGATTAAAGGATATAGCATATGAGACAGACGGGGTCTGGCGTCTACACAGTGAGTAATCATCCCATTTGCCATCGTTAATCTCGTCGTACGTTTTGTTGATGTGATGCATCAGCTCCCTGTACCTTTGTACATGCCCCTACCTTCTCCCAGGGAGCTTGCAAGGACTCTGGTCCACTGGGCAAAGTGAGGTTGGTACCATTGCCTCACTGAAGCCCTCCACCGGCATCTGGTATCTCAGTGGGTCTGGGTCCTTCCTAATCTCCACCCACCCTGCCAGGCAGCACAGGGCACAGGTGTCTTAAGGACAGGTCCTAGGCTGGAGGGACAATGTTAAGTGTGCCCTGCTGAAGAGGAAATTGGTCTTTCTGCTTGAGGTGTGCTTCCTCCTGCTCCTAAAGTCCTCCCCAGGAAGATCTCATTTTTTCCTTGGCTTCCCTGCCACACCTCATGACCATCTATCTTATGCTCCCAAAGAGGAACTCACCTTTTGAGGATTTAGATTCTGCTTTGTATCTTTGTTACCCAAGTGAGCCTCTTATAATAACCTGAGGGATGCAGAGCACAGCTGGGGAGCACAGCTGGGGAGCACTGTCATTCTAGTGAATGTTGGGCCAGTGACAGAAGCTCTGGTAGAACTTAGCTGCTTCCCATATATCAGACAGCATCTTCCTCACCCATGATCTCAGCAGGGCCCAGTCTTCAGCTTCTAGCTTTCATGGACACACACCTCTTGTTGCATTTGAAGAAGAGCTGTCCAGGGAAAATGGCATGTCTTGGACCTGTCACTTTGTGACTCCCAGACTTTGGTGGAGAAGGATTACTTGAAAATTTCTGAGTGTCAATTTCTTCTATGTAAAATGGGGTGGGAGGTAGTGTGATATCAGGGACATTGTGAAGTCTCCACTCCACAGGGGCTGTGCTGACAGCGACTGATCATGGGTGATGTGCAGGTCATTCCAGTACAGTGAGGGTTGCTGAGTGTCAGCACCAGGAAAGAATGTGGGTCATCGTGCTCTAGAGAAAGGGCCATGCTTGGGGAAAGCTATACACCCTGTGATGGTGTGTCCCAATTATCACCTTATTTGAAAACCAGAGTGGCAATGATGCTAGTGATTCAGTGAGGACACTGGCCTGACCTTGTGTCCCAGTGTCCTGCTCAGCAAGGGCTCCTGGGAAGGGGTGGGCAAGTCAGATGTGGCTTCAGGGAGTTTTACTGGAGCTCCTGGGCTGGTCTGTGCAGGTTTAATATGGCTGAGGTACCGGTCATTTCAGTCCTGCAAAGTGTGGTGAATAAGCCTGGCTGTGACTCCTGGGAGTCTGGATTGCTGTGCACATCCATCTTTTAGGGATGAAGGCCATGCTGAGCTTCTTGAAGAATCACATGACACCAGCTGTTCTGCTGAGAAGTGGTGGATGAATGTTCTTTTTTTATTATATAGCAGTTCTCTCACACACAAAGCAAACACATCATATGTGGCTTATAACAAAATGAAACCCTGAACTTCCCCACACCCAGAACCAGAATGTCTACATCTGTCCACAGGCTTCTCTCTCTCTGCCTCATCACCAATTTCCCTCCAGATTCGACCAAGTCCTGAGTTTTGTCTTTTTTGAAACAGGGGAGGGAGGATGTCTCTCACCCCGTACGGAGCTCACTAATTAGGCTAGACTGTCTAGGAAGTCCTGTCAATACATCCCCCGTTCTGGAGTTACCACCACACTTGGCTGTTTACATGGCTGCTGGAGACTGAACTCAGACTTCAAGATTGTAAAACTTCCTAAGGGAGCTGTTGCCCCAGCACCTGCACTTTTATTTTGTGATTAAGGTTAAAAAACCAGTGTGGTAGTACAAACCTTTAACCCCAGCACTGGAGAAGCAGAAACAGGTGGATCTGAGTTCAACTTCCAGGACAGAAAAACCTTGTCACAAACAACAACAAAAGATAAAAAGTGTTTCCAGGCAAGAATGCCTATGCTACACTTTTCACTTTGATTATTTTTTAGAATTAAAAAAAAAGAGTTAGTTTGTGTGTGGTCTTCTATGATTTGCTCTTCTTTTTGAGACAGTCTTATGGTATAGCCTGGACTATATATGGCTGGCCTGGAATCTATTATGTAGACAAGGCTGGCCTTGAACTCATAGAGCTGAGATTGAAGGTGTGAGCTGCCACATCTGTCTTTGTTTTTTCTGTATCATATTTCTAAGTTCCATGCTGTGGCTGAGTCTTTATGTATTCCCTTTATGCTCATGCTCACATCTGTAGAGTAGAAGACATGTCTGCTCACTTTCTTCCATGGACGCACATCTTCCTGTGCACTTGGAGGAGAACTCTGAAAACACTTGCCTAGGAGCAGAGCTGTGCGTTGTGGGATGTGTGGTTATCCAGTGTTCGTCTTAGATTGATATCCAGCTGTTTCCTAAACAATATCCCAACTTCTCATCCTTCCTCCTTTTGACTGGGACCTTCCAAAGCTTTTTCAAATTCCATCTCAGAGCCTCCCTTATCTCAGGTCCCTCCCCAGCTTGGCTTCTGTGCCCCACCCCCTAGCTCTTCTGAGCATCTTTTGGGTCTGAGCACTATGCCTCAAAGTTTGTCTCATCATACCAGTTCCACATGCTCCTGCTGGGAAAGACTTCTAGGGTCAACTACATTCAGAAATAACCCTGTGCACTGGAATCTCGGTGGCACCAGGTGAACTGCAGAAGTGACTCTTGTTTTTATTTGTCTAGTCTGACTCCCCAAAGTGGCTAGCCCAGAAGCCTTTCTCCCCTTATGTATCAAGTGTTACTCCTTTTGGAAATTTCAATCCTAGAAAATCCTCCTGCCCCTTTCAACTTTCATGTTGCTTTTTGTGGTCTTATTTTCCTAACCAAGAGGTTGTAATTTTTTTCAAGCTTTTATTGAACCGTCCTGCATGAAGTGAATGAATTTAGTCCAGTGTCTCCATCCCAGAGGGGCTTGAGATGAATGAATGACACAAGCGTGAGTGGTGAACGAAGCCAGCAGCAATCAGCTCATTGCTCTGTGGTCCAGCTGGGTCTCTTGTGTGAGGAGTTAGGGACACTTGAGGCTGTTTGGCCAGTGTCCAACCCTGCCTACAGTATTTCTGCAAAGCCTTCCTCCAACACCCACGTGGAATGAGTCACTCAAATTAGGTCTCTTGTCACTGGGTTTAGGCATCTGTTTCATAGGGAGGCCCGGAGCTCTTGTAGGGCAGAGGCTCAGTTCCATGAGCCCTGCCAGTTCTCAAGAGTGACTGCTCATTCCCTGGCTGCTGGGTGTCAGAGGAGCAGGAGGTCTCCTGTTTATCCTTCCCGGACCAGAGAGCACTATGATGGAGTCTGCAGTCTCTACCTCAAAGTCTCTACCTTGAAGACTGGACAGCTCCTCTTCCTTTTTTTTCTCGGAGTTACTCCACTGGCTACTCAAGCAAACTTCTGTTTTATATCAGTGAGACAGTGTCTTGCTTTGTAGCTCTGACAAACCTGAAACTCATTATGTAGAGCAGGCTGGCCTCAAACTCATGGCAATTTTCTGCCTCTGACTCCCAAGTACTTTTTCTTTTTGTTATGTGCTACCACCCTGGCTTTTTGCTTGTCAGGAGTTTTAGTTGTTTGTTTGTTTAAATTGAGACAGTTCTCACATAGCCTAGGCTGGCCTGGGACCCACTGTATAAATAAACCTCTGACCTTCCTGCCTCTGTCTCCAAGTTCTGGGAGTATTGGACCACACTCAGTTTATGTGCCGGTAGAGATAAAACTCAGGGCTGTATGTATAGATAAGCGTTCTACAACCCCAGATGGTTTGTTTGCTTGCTTGGGACAGGGTCTCACTATGTAGCTCTGGCTGGCTTGGAACTTATGTAGGTAAGACTGTCCTTGAACTTGTAATGACTCTCCTGTTCCAGCCTATACCATGCATGACACCTCTGGGTTTTGTTGTTTCGATTATATTTTCATCCCAACAATTGGATCCCCAAACAGTAGCTGGTTGGATTTTTGGGTGTGGTGGTTGTGGGGAGGGGCTGAAGAGAGAGAACACATGGGCAAGCAAGCAGGAAGTTGGGAGACCCTGAAAGCTAAGTCTACTGAGACTCTTTGACACCATGTGGCTAGAGTGCTCTGTGCAGCAGTGACCTAGAACAGGAGTTCACAGAGCATGGCTCACTGCCATGGTCCACAACTTCCTGCACAGGACTGCGTGTGCTGGGAGATGCTTGCACATGGAACACTAGGACCATTTTCCCCCACGGTTAGATACTCTGGGGAGGTCAGACAGCAAAGACTGAAGATGTTAGTGCCCACTTCTCACTCTGAGGCACACACCACGGGATGGATGCCTGGCTTGGCCTTGAGCTCAGGGGGGCTCTCAGACCTCATCATTCCCCACTTCTAAGGGAACCCCACAAGCTGCAGGCCCTCTCCTCTGTACACTGGTCAGTCTTCACTCTAGACCTTAGTGAGCATGGGGGCTTTGCAGACAGACAGGCTGAGGTGAGAGGCTGATGAGACACATAGGTGCCAGGGCTGTCTACCGAGGAGTGGCAAAGGCTGGGAGCTTCAGTAACAAGCTATAGTCCCCTTGGCAGGGGAGGGCAGAACACAGAGTGTTTGAGAGGGGTGAAGGCCCAAAGGTGAGATTGCCTAGCAGGTGTTCCGAACGCTATTGAGTTGACAGGCAGAGAATCTAGGTGGGAAAAGGTGAGATCTTTGTGACCTGGTAAGGAAGAACTTCAAAGCAGCTCATAGACCTCTTCCTGCTTTGCTAAGAGTTTGGATGAATGAGAAAGAGAGGTGAAAGTCCTTGGTTTTTATCCTCTCTCCAGTGATGGCAAGCTAACAGGTGGTAACCAAGGGCACTCTAATTTCCCAGAGATACGAAAGGACTCTGTTCGGTACTGACTCCTCTGCCTCAAGAGATACTTTATCAGGCTGGATCCAAGAGTGCCCAGGACCCTGGTAATCTCCTTTCAGACTCATTGATGCTGTGGAATCTGAACTGGGCAGCTGACTATCAGCCCCTACCTTCATCTTCCCATGACTTCCCATACCTTCCCATGTAGGTTAGTGTCCTGCCTACATCTCTGTCTCTGAGGTTCCTTTCTTCTGAGAGCAGAAAACTCCACACAGAGCACCCCCTCCTCCCTCCTTCCTGGTTTAGGTCCCATCCACTGCTGATGCCAGATTCTGGCTGAATGTATTTATTCTGCCCCACAGTGTATATCACACATCAAGGATTGCACTTGGTTTAAAAACAGCAACAGTGCCAGATGTGGTGGTACATACCTGTAATCCCAGCTTCTGGGAGGCTAGGGGAGGATTATATGTGAGAGGGCAACCTGGTCTGCATAGTGAGTTCCAGGTGAAACTCTATCTCAAAGTAATATAATATAACATAATATAATTATGATATAATATAATGCAATATACCAACCCCCTGTGGGTTACCCATTCCATCCTGCCCCATGGCTCCTTCCCTGGGTCTCCTCAGATCTGCCTAGAAGCTGGCTGTGCCCTTGCTACTATCCTCTAGCTCCTGTGTGCATAGCCCCACTATTGGGGTGCACAGTCCTCCAGTTGAGGGGCTAGGACAGCACCCGGTTAGTGTGAGACACACATCGGGTACAGAATAAACACAACTGCCAGAATGAGTTATTACCAGAGGGTGGATCTCGACTGTCAGACAAATCGGCATCCGTGTAGGAGGAGAGATCAAACTGTTTCAGGTCCTGTGGCTCCTTCTGAGCCTCTACTTTCTCATTGGTTCAGTGGCAGCAACCTGAACCCCTTGGGCCTTTTGAAAGCATGCATCTAAATTGAGAGGCCCTGGGAAATAGCTTTGCAGTCTCAAAGGTGCTTAGTTCCCCTGAGCACCCACATCTTCTGTGCTTGCCATCTTGGAAGAGCCCTGGTAACCTAGAATTTTCTGTGGTTACTTGAACTCATGTGTTTTACTCCTTTGATGCTGGGACAGGGGTCTCTTGTCCCCTGAGGATGCCTGGGACACGGCCCTGCTTTGGTACAGAGACATAAACATCAAGGGTAGAAGATCCACACCAATACTCATGAGAAGAAATAGCAGCAGGCCGAGGCCCTGGTGTCAAGGCAATGCTCAACCTGAGCAACAAGACAGGCATGAGCGCTCAGCTCTCCATTGCTGCACTATAGAGACCTTGTCCCAATAAATGACTCTGCTCGCTTTCTTAGCAACCTTAGCACCACCATCACCAGCTGCATGACCCCAGAAATGTCACCTAGCCTCTAAATCAATGTCATCACCTGTCAGATAGACATAATAACCTCATTGGGTTCTTTGGCAAATAAAAGGATGTATTTCATGTGAAGTGCTTTACATGGTTCCTGGCACAGAGACAGGACTCAATAAATGCTGTCCTTTTCAAATAATAATAACTATTGTGAGTGCCCTGGAAGTAGGTTCCATTTCTCCCTTCCTCTAGAGCTCAGGGAATTATTTCTTCATGGTCTTATTAACTACTGTCTCGCAGATAAGTGTATCTTGTATTATCTTTTTCACCACTGAGTATGCACCTGTAAAGCACTCCCCTTTATTTCCACAAAGAGAGCCTCATTACCTCATCCCCCCCTTCTGTGGCCACTCAGGACCAGAGAGACTTCTGAGGGATCCTTAGCCATCAGTCTGTGTTGACATCTGCCCTCATGCTGAACACACAGCTCCTTTGCAGAAAAAAAAAAATCTATAATTTGTCGAAGCTTCATGGAGCAAGCATGTAAACCCATCTATTCAAGAGCCTGAGGCAGGGGGATAGAAAGTTCAAGATGCCTTTAATTCCATCACTAAAGAGGCAGAGGCACATGATTTTCTGTGAGTTCGAGGCCATCCTGGTCTACATTGTGAGTTTTAGATCAGTGAAGACTATATAATGACACCCTGTTTCACCAAAGGTAGTTATAAGAAAAAAGCTCAAGATGAGCTCCAGAACTCAGTAAGACTCTATATTTATATATCCATATCTATATAATAGGAAAAGGGCTATTATATATTGTATGCATATATGCTATATTATATAACATACAATATGTCACATATCACAAGCACATATTATAATATATTACATATTATGTGTTATGTATTATATGCATAGCTCAGCAATTGAGGACTTGCCTAGCAGTGTGAAGCCTTGGGTTTAATTCCCAGTACTAAAAATAAATCTATAATTAGAATTTATTGATTTAAATATGTATGTATATGAAAGAGAAAGAGAGCAGAGTTTTGTGCACAAAGCCTGTTCTCAAGAAGAAATAGGCAAAACCTGAGACTGTAGAAACAGAGATGCCTGTGTTCTCAGCTGGGCCCTGTGGCCTTCTGGGATGCCAAGGTTGGGCACACTGAGACAAAATGGGTGTACAGGGCGGGCTCAGCCTGTTCCCTCATGGGTGATGCTAAAGAACTCAGAAAGATACAGATCCTGAAGGAGGCAAGTCTTGAGACCTTGAACCCCAGGACTGTTTGTGGACACCCAGCATGTCTGAGTTTCTGTACTCACAGGCATGCAAGCCCTTACTGCAAGGCTCAGCAACCGGGGTGGAGACATCAGGGAAATTTGCAGGAGAAGATGAATGCCAGGAAAAATGCAGTATGGGCAGGGGTTGGAGGTCTTTCAACGGTGCCCGAGACAAGGTTTCCTTTGAAAGAATTTTTCACTGGGCCCTTCCTTTTTCAATGGATGTTCGTTAGCAAGAGGTTAGTAGCGAGGCTCTTAAATCCAAGCTCAGAGGCGCCTGTGATTTATACCTGGCCTATGTAGATGAGGGACATGCCTGAACACTTTTCACTCGGCGCTGCTGATCAAAAAACAGTTTGGCTGCTGCGCTGTCAAGATGGAGGCTTGAGAAACCTGGAGTGTTAGGGTGAGGAACTTAGGAGAGAAAGGCAGGCCCACTCTGGGTACCAGGAAATGATATGTGGCACGAGGCGGGACAGGCCAGATAGGGCCCAGCAGCAGAACTTCATGAGTGGTCCCAGTCTCCTTTGGGTCCTGGCCTGCTCCTTGAAATGCAGGGAGGACCCACTGAGCACCCAGACTCCTCACATCTTATGAATTCGAGGTCTAGCAAATATCATTACTGGGAATTTCGCGTGTAGTCCCCATTGCAACCCAGTGGCCCCCGCTGAGTGCTGGAATAGCTAATGGGGTCCTGCGTGGGTCTGCCGGCAGCTAAGAGTTTGGAGTGGGCACTCACTCATACACCCAGAGAGGAAAGGGCAGGCCAGTGGAGGAACTGGAAGCAGGAGCCTGGGACTGGTGAATGTGATGGTGTGGGTGTGGGGCTGGGGGTGCAAAGGAAGGTGTTGAGGCTCGCTCCCAGGAATGGGCCCGGGAGGGAGGAGCAGGCAGTGCTTTGAACTTGCGCGCAGCCTCCAGAAGGAGGGCGGGGGAAGTCCAGGTGCGGACCAGGCTGCCTTCACCTGCGGATCCTTGGCGCTGTGGGGGACTAGGCGCAAGGAAGACCTCCTGGGAATGCGGTGGAAATACCCACCTTGAAAGGCACGGAGCGGGAACGTAGCCCTGAGCGCCGGGTGTGGCGAGGCTCCCACCCCCATCCCCACCCGCGCCTGGCTGCAGCCTGCGCACCTGCTGCCGGGGCCCCGCTGGTGCCGGTGCTGGTGCTGGTGCTGGTGCTGGTACCGATGCCGGTGTCGATTCCAAGACCCCGATCTGGTGGTGCTCCCAGCAACTTGGCTATCGCGGTTCCAGTCCTGCGCAGAGTCCATCTAGAAGTCCCCACAAATGAGTTGGGAGTTTCTATTGTTCTTCATAGTTTTATTATGAAAATTGTTAACGAAGGCTGTGAATCTTGCTTAGAGATAGCTTTAGGACTGGCAGAGCATGCTACAAGGGATTGGCGTTCAACACTACAAAGTGGGGCGGAAGGTGGAGGGTGAGGAGGAAGCAGAAAAGTCAAAAGGGGTCGAGAGATGTAGCTCAATTGATAGAGCGCTTAGCCAGTCCATCCATGGGAGCCAGGGGGTCATGGCCAGTTCCAGGGCAGCCCGAGCTACATGGTGAAAAGTAAACAAAAATAATACAAGGAGCAAGCATCTACATGCTTCCTGGTGCGACCATTTTTTAATATTTTACACATGCATGTTTGTTGTTGCTGAACAATTGCAAAGTAAATTCTAACTCAGATTCCAATATGTGAGGTCGGCCCTGACATTAAGACTTCATGTTGATGAACAAAACTCCTAAAGATTCTCAGTGGTTCGGGTTTCTGGTGATGTCTGCTGCCCTCACCCCAGGATCCAGTCATTTTTGTTCTTACCTTCATTTTAACCTAAGAGTATTTCTCCTTGTGCCCAACACACTTTTCAAAATGACATCGGCTCTTCAGAGAGCTAAGGCCTGTAGTCTTTCATCATGTGACCTAGACTCAGCTAGTGTGCTCACCTCTGTAGGGTCATTTCCCTGACAATGGAAGGTTACTTCTCAGGTTAAACTTGGCTGATGAACTTTATAGAGGAGGTCGTGTATCCTGCATTGCACCATCTCCGGCCATTCTGCGTTCCTGCTTCTTGGGAGGTGTTTAATGGGGTTTTCTAGTCTCCTTCCCAGATGGGCTGGTTCAGTGAGTTAATGTCCATGTGTCTGGACTTTGCAAATCTGCCCAGCCTGGTAAGATGGCTGCTTCAATGTCTCACCTGTCTTCCTAACCTGAATAGCCATCTCAGTGATCATCCTTGGCCCTCCAAAGGGCATGATATGAGAGGTATGAAGAAAGATGATTTCTCAAGGCTCTGGTTTAAGCAGTTGCTGATACTTGGATATGAAATGGGCAGGGAGGCACCTAGGTCCCCAGTCAAAAGCTCTAGGCTGCTCTTGGAATCAATAGTTTTTGTAATATTATAACTATACCCAAAACATCTATATGCTCTCAACATCTAGTACAGGGCTGGCCCAGGGTGATTGTGAAATGAATATATACAACAGGCTTGTGGCCCACATGGAGCCCCCAGAGAGATGGTTTGCAGTGAACTTCCAGACAACAACTCAGCTTTCTGCATTTGACAACTCAGATAAGGATTTCCCAGGCTGTGCAGCAGCTGTGGAAAAGCCCAGAGAACCAGCAGGGCGACTTCTGCCCTCAGCTTGTCATGGTGGCAGCCTGTGATGGGGCAGGGGAAATCAGTGGGAGCCACTGAGTCTAGTGAAGGAGACCTTCCCAGGGGTCCTGTGACCATTGGAAAGCCAAACTCTCCACTTGTAGGTTCCGGTGACAGAGACAATTTGTCCTCTGAAAAGCATCACCATTTGGTGGAGAAATGGAGTCCGTGGATGGCTCAGTGGAGGGTGTCTAGGGTCATAGCTCTCTCTGATAAGTTGAAGAGATGACCAGAAGGAACAGTCTAAACTAGAGTGCACAAGAGGGGATTTTAACCTCAGATCTCGAGGGGTGAACCTTGGCTTGAAGGGAAAGCTGCTTGAAAACCCAGAACAGTTCAGACCAAGGATGTCTTTGTTTCTTGGAACAATTAACTAGACCCTGACAGGCACCCATCTGCAAGTGAGAGACTGTCCCTGACATCTGTAACTCTGACTTAGGGGGTCAAAAAGAAGGAAGTAGGGAAGTGGTAGAGGGTCAAAGGTTGTCAGTGGGGCAAACTGGGCTTAGGGAACGTTTATAGTTCTGATTGGCAGGCTCACAGGTAAAGAAATAAATGGAAGAGCCCAGAGGGAAAGAGACAACCTATTCACACTGGGCCTTCGGGCCTAGAGTACAGACCATCTCTTTGATGCCTCTGTCAGCCTCTCTCCATCAGACACCCCTATTTTGTAGAATTCCTACCTGAATTGGAACTCCTCATGCTCAGTCACTGCAGGATGCCACTTTTGCATAGGATGGGGATCCTATCCTATATATACAAGGCAAGAAATATGCCAGTAATGTATGGGGTCCCAATGTACTGACTAACACTGTGTGAGGCTTATAGGAGGTTCTGTGTGGTATAAGGGTGATGGAGCTCTGGCTGGAGGTCAGAAGGCTTAGATCATTCTCTCTTCACCAGTTTGAACCAGGGAAAGACATTGGATAAGTCACATCACTTTGGGGGGGGGCCTCAGTTTCTGCCAAGAAAATGAAGCTAACCATCCCACCAACCTTTGACATCTCATGACTTGATACTTTAATGGAATAGTTGCCATTTACAGAATCCCTCCAGTAGTCTTCCAGGGCCTCCTATGTCCTACATACGTTCCTCCAACCAGCCAGTATCCAGCAAGGGACACTTTTCAGGCAGAAACTTCTATTCTATTAGCCTTTATTATCTATCATTTTTGTACCCAGAGACACTTGCTCTTGCCAGGGTTTCAGGGATACTCAACATCCCCTCCCTAGAAAGACTGAATGTATCTGGAGGGGACTAGGAGACTCAGAGTCATGACAGCTGCCAGGCAGAGATGATGTGACCCAAGCAAGCCTTTGATCCTTGGTTGTCCTGTCTGTGAAGAGGACCTAAATGTGTTGTCTGAGGCTAGAGGCCAGACCGTGGTTTCCAAAGACCTGTTCAGTGGGGGTAGGGAGGGGAAGATCATGGGAATCACTTGGGAACTGAGTGATAGGAAATGACTCAGTTCTTGACCCAAGCAAGCTCTGGAAGCCATGTCCCCAAAACAGCTGGCACTTCTCAGAGAGACCTCTGAGGTGGGAGGCCCCTGGCCTGACCCTGCCATCCTTGGATGTCCTGGAGTCTTCCCCATGGTAAGTCTAGAGAAGTTAAATCAGGCCAGGCTGCAGAGCAAGCCATGGATAGCTGAACCCTGGCTCTTCCTTCTCATCCCCCACATTTTCCCTCCCAGGACGCTGGATCCCTCCTTCTCTCCCCACAGTTACTAACTCTCTTTCCTCTTCTCAGAGCCCACCAGCCTGCTCCATGCTCCAACCCCCAATTTAGCCAGGAGGGACAGTCCTCTGTCTCCTCCTCCTCCCTTCCTCACTGTGATCAACTCCATCTTCCTGAAAAATGGGGGGAGGGAGGGCTGGCTCATGCTCACAACACCTCAAAAAACAGGTTTCAACATTTCACAGGTTTCAACATTTTTCAGGCAGCCCTGTCACACCTTATCAGATCAGGGCCTGGAGGCCCGCTGTGGCAGAGAGTAGACATTGTTACATTCCATTCAGGCTGGGTTGTCTTGGATAGAAAGGGTCCACCCGACTCCTTGGCTGGAGGAAGAATTATCACTGCCTCCCTCTGAGTGACCCCGTGGCTACATGTGTCTCCTTGCATAATTATTTTCCTTCCATGGCTGCCTTTTTGGGGTTCCTGGAAAGTGCACTGCTTTCTTGAGGGCCTCCGCTTGGCCCTGAAAGGAGCTTCTAGAATCAGGGGTTGAAGATGAGTTGCTGGAGTTACTTTCAGAATATATGCAGTCTCTAGGCCAGAAGAGCCAGTGAGCCATGTGGCTTGAGTGCCATAGGAATGTCAGGGAGAGAGGAAGAAGGCCACTCTGCCTCTCTGAGCAGCTGCTTCCTTCCAGAAGGAGTGACTTTGAGGTTGGTTTTCTTTCTTCATGCTGTGGGTTTCACCCCCTGAGGTGGGCTGCCAGCCTGGAATCACCCTTCCTTTATATCCTCCCAGAGGCTCTACCTTCTGGCTCCTGCCATGCTCATGGTAAGATGTCTTGGTGATACGGGAAGACTAGCCAAAGCTCAAACACCCAGAGTTTGGCTGAGCCAGCCTGAGACACAGACACAGATGCTGGTCCCCAGGCATCTCTCACTGGGTGGAGAGGGTCAGGCTGGGGGTAAACCCCACTTTGTTGACCAGAAAGGAGTCTCCACAGGAGGAGGTGAGGTTATGGCTCCACCTGGGTGAGGTGATGGCTTACGGTAAAGCAGAGCTGTCACTTAGGGGGAAATAGACAAGGAAGAGCAAAAGAAACAGTGTGATGAGTGCCCACATCTACAGGCCCTGTAAGGACCATGGAGCCGAAGCCAAGGGCATAGCCTATGGTACCACAGGTTTTAGGCCTATCGTGTGAGTTTTAAGCTGGGTCACCAGTGATGTACCTCTCTGTTATCATCAGCGCCAATATGAGGCTTCCAGCTGGTTCAGCTCCCCCAGTTACCTGTTGGGGAGATCAGCTCTAGAGTGTCATTCTGTTCTACTTTCTGAACAAATGTCCTCAAGTAGGATTGCCACCTTCGGTCTTCTTGGGCCCTGTTCCCCACCCCCACTGTCTGTATATAGGGTCTGCAGCTGCGACTGTCCCCAAGGCTTCCTTTCCCTTTGCTTCTAGCTTTGATGAATGTCATCTCCATCTTCTCGGTCACACTGGTTCAGACCCTTCCTTTCTTTTTGGCCTAATCCATAGTCTTCTCTCTGTCCTTGAAGCTCTTATCTTGATACAGCCAGGAGGCCCATCCACTGCCACAGCCCCAGTTAATCTCTGCTTCACCTGAGGCCAGGGGCATCGAGGCCTCCGGCTGTGGCAGTGTATTGTCAAGTCCCAGGTCTCCTTAGTGCCAACTGTCACACCAGCCTCCCAGCTGCTGTCCCAGCTTTTGATCTCCAGTGCTGCCCTTGTCCCTTGCATATGTGACTGATCAACAGACCAAAGTCCAGCTTAGGATGTGCCAAGCTCTGCCGGCCTGCCTAGAGTGACACAATACAAAGCTTGGCAGGTGAGGCCCATTGCCAGCCTTTCTTCCTTCATCTGTTCCTCTAAACTTCAAGTGAAAGATCAAATGGTAACCTAGGTACACCAGCTGTTCTGAGGCTGCTCTCCATTCCAGTTGCTTAAGAGAACCCAGATCTAATTGCCAAGTGAGTAGCTGCTCCAGATCACGGCAGCACTCCGGAAGACTCAGTGACCTATGCTACGGCAAAGATGACAGGGATTGTAAGTGACACGTGTCTGAAGACCATCCCTGCCCTTGTGTAGCATCCATAGGGCCCTGAGCAGTAGGTGCTTGAAGAGGGCTTGTTGGTCTGCTGTTGATAGGTGCCCTGGCCTGGGTGCTGCTCTGTGGGGCTTCATTCATCTCTGTGTTCCAGGCACCTGGGGTTCTGCCAGACTTGGAGCCATCATTTAGTGAGGGGTGTTGAGTGAGCAGGTGCTCAGTGAACGTGTTTACCAGGGAAGGACTCGAGACCAGCTGCTAGGACCAGGCCCTCAGTTTGCTATTCTCCCTGAGCCCAGTCTGCCTACCCAGACTCAGGCAAACCGGAAACCCAGTCCTACTCTGGGCTCCTCGCTCAATCAAGCTTGTCTCTGTTTCTGTTGGATCCAGAAAGGCAGATGCTCCTCTGGGCCTGCAGGGTGAACCAGACAGTGACGGATGGAGAGAGGTCCAGGGCTCCCCACTCTGTGAAGGGCACAACATCACTCAGAGTCAATGTCTCCTGGGCACTGCTGGGAAGGGTATAGCTGTGTGCTCAGCTTGCATAGGACCCTTGTGAGTCTGACACAGCATGGATGCTAAGAAATGTAGCACCCACCAGGCTCAGCTCCTTCCCAGTCCTCAGGCACAGGAGGGAACTTAGTCCCCTCCCTCAAAATGCCTACTCTACCTTGCCTAAGTGGAAAAGTCATACGTTGGCTCTTTCTGCTCACTTCTCAAGATTTTCCTCTGGCTTCTAGAAGTTTCCATATTTTCCAGGGAGGGTAAAGTTCTGCTGGACTAGAAGCAGGTTGAGTCTCTGTCTAGTATTGCTTAGAAACCAGAAGACAGAGTGCCTGGCTCTATGCCTTTATGGGGCTTTTGGAAGTCCTGTGGTCTAGACTTCCTCTCCCTTCAGTATTGATTGGGTGTTCATTTCATAAGGTCCTAGGTTTGGGAATCAGAATCTCATGGTGATCCCTCTTTGAGGCTAGAATGATGGCTACTTGTGTCCATGAGAAGGGAACAGCAAGGACTCCCATGATCTCAGGAAGAACAAGATGGGGTGGCTTGCCCTCAGAACTCATCCCAAGACCAATGGAGGAGCCAGGAAGGCTTCTTCTCCTTTATGCTATGGCCTGAAGTACTTTCTGTCTATTCCTCCAAGCCCTAGAGAACTTTCTGAGAATTTGTCTTTATTATACCCTGGGACTCACAGGAAGAGAATGTGGTACAGGGAGAATGGAGAGCTGTGGCCGGGCTCCTGATCCTCCCAGTCAACTGAGTGACCCAGAAAAACAACAAGACCTCTCTGAGATTTGCTATCCCCATAAGACCACAGCAGACCAGTAGCCCTCCAAAAGTTTCTTTAAAAGTTGAGAGATCCAGGTAGACACAGTCCTAGTCATTTTAGCTAGTATTAATTGTATAAATCAATGTGTTAAGTACATTTCAATGTCATGCAACTACCACCATTATTTCTAGAACATTCTCATCATCCTAAATATTTATTATTGCGTAATATAAGTCTAGGCTGGGGACTGCTGAACCCTTTGGAAATTTTGTGTTTATTTTACACACACACACACACACACACACACACACACACACACACATCTCTTTTTTTAAATGGTTTATATAGAGGGAGCAGTTGTATTTGTGTCCATTTCCAAACAAAAATAGTTAACAGTTAAGACAGCCTAAACCTGGTGACCCCTAATACATCCTTAAGCTCTAAGATCCTGTATTGAGAGACTCTAAATTTAAAAACAAACAAAACAAGCTAGGCTTGGGTACAGGGAGGCTACCTGTAGGTTGAGCCTGGTGTTGACAGGCAGAGGCAGCCTGGCCCCAGTAGGGGCTCAGTCATGCTGGGAGATGCAGAGTCTGCGGGTATTTAAGACCAAAGGGACACTTCTCTTTGTAAGTCAATGCAGCAGCTAGGCTTCCCTGAATTCTCTGTCTGCGGCTGGAGATACCCTGCCTGCCTTCATAGTGGACAAAGAGGCCTGAGCTGGATCCCAGCACTGTATAAGCTGGGTATGATAGCTCATGCCAACAGTCTTCAAACTCAGGTAGATGAAGGAGGCTCAGAAATTCAAGATCATCCTTGGCTACACAGGGAGTTCAAGGCCAGCCTGGAATATGTGAGATCCTGTCTCTAAAACAAAAGCAAAACAAAGGATTCTATATCTCACTATGAAAAATATAAAGAGCCACTGTGCTCTCCTTGGGAACTGTTGCAAATCTTTCCCTCTGTTCCTTCTAATTAAGTATATATGTAAATGAAGAGTATAAATTAACCCATTAAAATTGTTGCATCTGAGTTGGATGCGGGGTGCACGCTGTAATCCTAATACCCAGGTGTCTGAGATAGGAGATTGCAAGGTCAAGGCCCAGATGGGCTTCGGACTCTGGTCTTGTCTCAGAACACCAATATCTAGGGCTTGTAGTTGAGCAGTAGAATCCTCAACTCACATGGGCAAGGTCCGGGCTCCCTCTCTTCTTCTCCAGCAAGGAAAGCTTTATGTGTCTGATCTTGTCACCATGCACACCCATCCACAGGCCTCTATCCACAGGTGTCGGAATAAGTGGCAGAGCTGGGTGTCGGTGGGAACCTGACAAGGCTATGGGGATGTTTGCAATCTGGCCTAATTGAAGAGTGGTGTTTCTTCCTTTGGGGTCAGCTCTCAGGTCCCTGTGGTCAACCTATGACTTGCTGCCTGCCACCTATGGCCCATTCACCTGGCTGCTTGTATCTGCCTGGGCCCAGCTGGATGGTGAGTGACTGGGATAAAGGATGAACTGTCCCTGGGGCTGAAGGCAACATGGCCTTGGGCAAGAAAGGGACAGGAGCTGGGTATAAATAGCCCCTGCCCAGCAGAGCAGACCTGGCAAGCCCTGTCCTCCCCCTCACCAGCTGCTGGTACCAGCCATGCCCTAACCTCCTTTGGGAGCCCGGCCATCATCTCAGATCCTCACTGTAGGAAGTTCCTCAACGGAACTGAGGAGTCTTGTCCTGTGTGTGGGTGCAACCTCCGGCTGCGTGGAACCTGCCGACTGGAGGCACCAGACAGGCTCTATTTCTTGCTGGAAGCCCAAGTGTACTGGTGTGTTGTGTTAGGGGGGCAACAAAGAAGACACACCCCTTTGGGTGGTGTGCTGCAAACAAATTAGTAAGCTGTCTATGGTGAAAAAACGGGAGAATGAGGTACAGAAAAACCCAAGCTAGGAGAGGTCACTTTTGCCTGGGAGCTCATGGAAGTCTTTAGAAACGATTCAGGATGGGTTTTCCTAGAGTATGGGCTGCAGAGAGGCACTCAGGTGGGAGGCTCAGCATGTGCAAAGGGTGTGAAGCAGTTTCAGCTGGCTTAAGGCAAATCTAATCAAAGTCACTCACACTGGGGAGAGACAGAAGAGGAGGCTCTTATGTTGGCTCTCCCAGGGGGACAAGGTCTTCTGTAATGGGGACAAGAAGTGGGTTACACTGATATGTCTGCAATAATGGAATGTCAGCCGTACTGCGTGGGCACAGCTCAGGGCCGGCAGGGCATGTCTGGGAGGGCAGCTGTCCTACAGAATTCAATCCCAAGGCCACAGCCTCAAGAGCCCAAAGCCATGCATAGATCTGAGCCCCATCCCCAGAGGCCCTGGTTAATTACCACAGGATGTCCAGATCCACTGAGACCTTTGACCAGAGCATCCTGGAAATGCTCCCATGCCCTTTGGTCAGCTTTGACGTTCATCCAAGTCACACATGGCTTTGTTCAGCTTGGCCTGTCAGTCAGAGGGATTTGCTCTGCCAGCCCTGTTAGGGCTGTTGGTGAAGGGTCTCAGCTCTGTCTTGAGGCCTCCTTCTCAAGCTTTATGGGAGGTAGCTTTGGAAATTCTGGTGTGTTTCACCAAGTCAGGGGAACGGGAACGAGAGAGATGAGGATGAAGACACAGCGGGACAGGTATGGAACCCGAAGTGGCCACTATCCTTGGGGGATTCTGACATGCCTGGCACTGAGCTGGCCACCTTTACACTTCTGTGAGGTCTGTCTCACAGATGAAGAAACTGGCATGTGGAGAAATTAAAAAAAAAAAAAAAATTGCTTGGATTGGCAGCTTGAAGGAAACAGAGCTGGGTATGAGCCAGGGTAGGGGGACAGATTGGGAGGGAGCAGAGAATGTAACTCAGGGTGAGGAGCTTTCCTTTCTAAGGACTGCAGGGCTTGGGAGGTGAGTGGCAGACAGACGAGGCTGAGTACTGGGGAAGGACATGGTAAGGGGTGTAAGGAAGAGAAGAGAAGAATACCTACCAGGAGGGAGACTCAACTCTGGAGACTCAACTCTATCACTTTCTGTCATGCAGATTCAGGCAGGTTACTTAGCTTCCTTGCCTTGGTTTTTCTGTCTGTGAAATGGGATGATAGTGATGACGGCAGTTGCTATGATACAGACCTATGAGGATTAAATAGGTTAGAGACATAAGCATTTAGAACTGTGCCCAGCCCAGGTCAGACCTATATTACATGTTAGGCAGATAGCTATTGGCTGGGCTCCCTCTAGGGCTTCATGTGCTATGTGCCATCAGTCTCTGGGCTCACCATTGTCTCCCACTTAGACATGAGCCCACTAAGGTGTAGACAGACCAGGGCTGAAGTTACCCCAGCTCCCTGGAACTCAGGCAGGCATTGCTCAGAAATAAGTGGCTTGCCCCAGAGCTCAGGGGCCAGGCATTCTAGTCTCTAACAGCAGTAGCTTGGCTCTGTGGTCTGTGCAGCCAGTAAAGTCCCCACTGTGTGCTGGGCTGCTGCTATCAGGCAACTGGAGGAAATGGTACTTAGTGAAGGGAGCTGGTAGTTAGCCATGATGGAGTGACATTGATTCATCCGTGGCTACCTCATTCTTTCTCACTCTTGTTCTGTGAGACTGTCTCTTGTAGCCCAGGCTAGCTTGCAGCTCCGGATCCTCTTGCTTTCTCCCAAGGGCTGGGATTACAGGAATGTAACACCATGTCCCTGGTCCTTGGCTGTTCCTTTTCGAAAAGGACTCAGGGCTTGGGTTGGGGAGAGGCCCTGAAAGATGGGGTTGGGGATCCTCAGAACTGGACATGACTCCTCATGGTCACCAATTCAAACCCCCAGTTCTGTTTCCTCAGTCTCTCTTCCCAATCAACAAACAGGAAAGCCCAGACTTCGTCCCCTGACAGCTGAGGCCAGAGGCTTCGGGAAGTGGTGGTGTTGTGTGCCACGTTGCCCTGGAGCCTGAATTGAACAAGACTCTGATGTAGGGGGAGGGTGCTGGGAAAGCAGTCCATAGCATACTCTGATGGGCCACACACTTGTTCCCAAGAAGGCTGGGGCAAGTGTTCTGGAAAAAAAAAATCACAGAAACAAAAACAAAAAACTCCGGTTCTTCATCAGGGGACAGAGATGTTCACAACCTGATCAGGCCCGAGTTTATGAATGACCATCAGTGTTTGATTCACTCGTCAAAGGCTAGACACTCCAGGGGCTTACGTAAGGCCCTCTTCTCAAGGCTCCTGCATCCAGGACTTGATTCAGTGCCTAGATCACCTTCGTCTGGGACACTGCCCCTTATCAATGAGCTGGTCACAAATTGACTGTGAGGTCCCAAGACCCAAGACAGTGTTTCTGCTGTCGCTTCCTTGGGAAGAGGGTTAGGGAAAAGTAGAGACTCTGGTAGTTCCTTGATTTTTCTGCGGTATTTAATCCTGCCTGATACACGTACTTTCCAGAGTCATGAAATACAGCCTCTGTCTCTAGTGAGAGGTGAGGTGACTCTCTAGAAACTTCTAGGAAACTATAAAGGTGGTGGTGGAGGCCCTTGTAGACACCACTTGACCAGGCTCTTGGTCAAGTATGCCTGTCTAATCGTGGGGAGGAGACTGGGGGGCGGGGGCTTTGTGTTGTGTGTAAGCTCTGCTGAGATGGATGCTTCTGGTTTTGCTTTTGTTTTTCTCTCTAAGATGGAGAAAATGGGCCTCTGCTCCCATTGTTCTATATGTTTGAATTTCTTTCCCACGAATGGAAGATTGGCAGGGCAACTGGACCAAGGCAATGGTAGAACTTGATCTCGGCACCAATTCTGCATCTCCAGTCCAGAGTTATTTTCATGACATAGTACAGACCCACAGAGTCCCTCCTCCCCCAGAGGTTCTGCTGCTTTGCACACCCTCAAGTCAGATGTGGCCATGTCAGAGGGGCACCACCTAAACCAGTGCTGTCCTTTTCCGGACACGATGTCCCCAGGAAAATCAAAAGCGGCACACGAGGTTCCAGACTTCTCAGAGCCATGGGTCATCTCACCCTCACCCCGCTCCCTCCTCTGTGAAGAAATGACATCCATACTGGGCCTCGTGTTTTGTGTCTACAATGCCATCCCCATTGTCTGCTTGCAGGTCCCTGGCCCTGGGCCAGCAGTACACATCTCTGGGCTCCCAGCCTCTGCTCTGCGGCTCCATCCCAGGTCTGGTCCCCAAGCAACTGCGTTTCTGTCGAAATTACATTGAGATCATGCCCAGTGTGGCAGAAGGTGTGAAGTTGGGCATCCAAGAGTGCCAGCATCAGTTCCGGGGCCGCCGATGGAACTGTACCACCATAGACGACAGCTTGGCCATCTTTGGGCCTGTCCTGGACAAAGGTACTTGCCTGGGGATGGATGGGAGGTGGCTGGGAGATTGGAGATGGATGGAAGGGTCGGTCCCAGGACCCTGCTCCCTTCTTCCCACCGTGGGAAACTCTGAGTCCAAGATCTCCCTAGGAGGATAATAAAGCTGGTGGAAAGTGGGTGGGGTCCATCTCTGGACAGACCAGGCTGTCTCCACATCAGCACATCTTTTCCAGTTCTGCAGGGGGCTGGGTAGCCCTGAGATGTCCCAGGGTCCTGAGATTGGAAAGCAGGCACCAAGAAGCCCAGAGCCTTCCATCCTGGCTGACACAGCAGGGGCCCAGGCTTTGATGTGGACATGTGTGACATTTCCCTTATGCTGTGTTAAGTGCTATGCAAATACAGCTATGAGGTGGGGGTGGGATGGTGCCAGGCCTAGGTGTTCTGCTATGGAAAAGTCTCCAGGATCTGAGGAAGCTGCCTGGCTTCCAAGGGTTCCCTGAGTGTCCTGAAAGCAAGATATGCCCATAAACTGGTGGCCTGTAGATCGCTCTCAGCTATCTTGAGACCTGGAAGTGTGTGTAGTTAGCTGTGACCCTAGTGGATGACTTTGAGATTGGGATGTAGGAGAGGCAACTCTAAGAAGGCTCCAGAGCCTCTTGTGTCCAAGAATTTAATGACCCTAGCTGGGCTGGCCTCAACTGGAGTTTTGCCCGCCGATGGTGGTGGGGCGGGGTGGGGGTGCTCCTCCTCTTAGAAGGAACTGGTAAAAAGCTGTATTCACAGCCAGTAAGAGGAGGGGTGACGGAGAGTCAGCTGAGTTTGGGAGGGAGAAGCTGACAACCCTCCCAATTGGAGTGAATTCCTCTCCCTCCCCCCACCTGCGCTTCTAGTGCGAAGGGTCTGTACAACCTACAGGCAAAAACGCTGGCTATTGTCTTGGGACAGGAGGGCAATTAGCAAATCAATGGATGATGATTCTGTTTACGCTTCTATTATCAAAGCTAATTATTCCTTGTTTACATAAAAGGTTTGGCCTCTAATTGGGGCCAAGTGGCGGCGGCGGCCGGCTTTTCAAACCTGATCTCGCCCGCCTGTTGGTCTCACGGTCTTCCGGCGCCCCATCTCTGTCCAGGTAGCGCTTAATCAAACAGCCCGGCGTCCCGACGCCTCCCCAAAAGCAACCTCCCGCCCAGGACATCGTCCATCCAGACGTTTCAGCTTTATACCGGTTCGCTATGGGTCTGGTGTTTAGATACGCCTCAGTGGGTTGTACTACAACATGCCTCGGTCCCACTGCAAGAGGGCAGGGCAGTTTGTGTCCTAGTGTGCAGGAAATTTGGGACTGAGACACTGGGATTTGATAAAGGCAGTGGGGTGAGGTTCCAAGAAAGTGTACCCGCGCCCCAGTGCCCGGTGAACAAGCGATGGGTCCTGTCCACTTTAGTTCACTTCCCAGCAGGTGCGGGGTAGGTTGCCGGAAGGCTCGAGGCCGCGGTACCCCGCGGCTCCCCGAGGGCGCGAGCGCCGCCCCCTGCCGCGCGCCCGCTGCGGTCGCCGCGCCATTCACACGCCCTCTGGCCGCCGCCTCCCGGGGATCGCGCTGCCCGGCGCCGGGGCTGGGGGCGCGGCCCGGCCGCGGGAGCCGCCCGTTGCTACGCGGTGGCGGCCGGCCCGGCGGCCCGGGCCCGGCGGCCTCATTATGCGGGTAATGCGGTGTGACACCGCGCGAACAAAGGCGGATTGAGTGGCGCAGCGGGCCCCGCCGGACGGGGACCGGCGCAGTGGGGCTGGCAGCGCCGCTCCCAGGCTAATCCCCGCCCCGCCCCCGCCACCCCCGCGGCCCCGGCGCTGGGAACCGAGCGTGGCGAGGCCGGGTCGCCGGAAGCCAGGGGCGCCCTCCCCTGGGGTGAGCGGGCCCGGAGGCCCGGATCACCAACCCGTGCAACTCCCGGACCGGGTCCGCGCTGCTACTGCGCCAGCTCCAGCTCCGCGATCATCGCCAGGCTACCGGGAAAGTGGGACGCGCCCCTGCTGTGCAGGTGGCGCGTGAGGGCATCGTGCCAACAGAGGCTGCTATGGCTATGAGAACCTTGTATTAAGGATCAGCCACGACCTAGGAAAGGAGACCTGGGTTCGACCACCTATGCAATATGGCACGATGCGCTCTAGGGTCCTATATGAAAATATGACTAGGCTTCTGGCCCTGCAGTGCTATGGCTATAAAATAGAGTTTAGAACATTTTAGGGAATAAAGCACCCTAAAGACAGTACGTTGTGTATGCAGCATTCAGGGGTTGGCACTTACTGTAACAAGGCTAGGACACTCCCTGGGAATCTTCTCTTCCCGAGACCTTGGGGCCAGAGGCAGAAAAACTACCCTGTGTCTCAACCCTTGTGGCTTTGAAAGATGTGGACAGGGATTGGGTAACTATGGTAGGAGAAACAGCATCCATTTTACAGAGTGTAATGCGAAGCTCAGATGAGAAAACTGCCTTCGGAGAACCGAGTTTCGGGTGGAACCCGAGTAGATAGATTAGTAGCTTTAGACTGCAGATTCCAGTCTCCGGAGTAGAGGACACAGAACGGTTTTGGGAAGGAGTACTTAGGGTGCAAGGTTGGAGATCAAAACCCAGAGCGTGGCCACCTTAGCTCCTCTGTGATCATTCCCGACCCTCATAAACCTGGCCTCAGTTTGCCCATCCGCAAAGTGAGAATACCAACTGGAGTATGAACTTGCTAAAAAGAGCAGGAAAGCACCTGGCTCTTCCCTCAATGGCTGAGGAGCCCTTGAGCTCTTTCCCAGACATCAGAGGCAAGGCTTTGTACCCTAGGCTCCAGGCTGAGCGTCTTCTCCCGACATTCTTCTGCAGCCACTCGCGAATCAGCCTTCGTGCACGCCATCGCTTCGGCTGGTGTAGCCTTCGCGGTCACACGCTCCTGCGCGGAGGGTACCTCCACCATCTGTGGCTGCGACTCGCATCATAAGGGGCCACCCGGAGAAGGCTGGAAGTGGGGCGGCTGCAGCGAGGATGCCGACTTCGGGGTGCTGGTGTCTCGGGAGTTTGCAGATGCACGGGAAAACAGACCCGATGCTCGCTCAGCTATGAACAAGCACAATAATGAGGCAGGCCGCACGGTGAGTCAGCTGCCCATAACCCTGGGGGCCCCACCAGGGATCCTGGCCTCTCAGGATCCTATCCACACCCTATAATACCCCCTTGATCACCCTCCTTCCTCCCCCACAGTTGCTTCTGAGTGGGTTATTATTTTTAATTTAAGTACATTTGCTTATTCCTTGTGTGTATACATGTCACGCTGTGTGTGTGCGCGGAAGTCAGAGGACAGTTGGTGGGGGTGAATTCTCCCTACCACGTAGGTTTTGGTATCAAACGTGAAGCATCATGCTTGGCCCGGTTCCTGGGGGGGGGGGAGATATACCTGCATACTACACTATGCTGCTTGGCAGGCTGAGTCTGTGTAGGTCTGTGATGTGGTTGTGGGGTGGGGACTGACTTTGAGTCCAGTCTTCCCCTTTCTATGGTTGTAGAACCTTGAGCCAATAGCTCAGCTCTCATGCTCAGCATCAAAGGGGCATAAGTCTGGTGTGAATGAGATGTGAATGTGAAGCCCGGGTGGGGTGTGAATAAGGCCACTGGCACCAGTAGGAATAAAGGAAAATGTGATACAGAGGGAGAGGTACCCCAGGTGGGTCAGTCTTGGCTAGCTTCTGCTCCTTCCTCTCAGACCATCCTGGACCACATGCACCTCAAATGCAAATGCCACGGATTATCAGGCAGCTGTGAGGTGAAGACCTGCTGGTGGGCCCAGCCCGACTTCCGCGCCATTGGCGACTTCCTCAAGGACAAGTATGACAGCGCCTCAGAGATGGTGGTGGAGAAGCACCGTGAGTCCCGAGGCTGGGTGGAGACCCTGCGCGCCAAGTACGCACTCTTCAAGCCACCCACTGAGAGGGACCTAGTCTACTATGAGAACTCCCCCAATTTTTGTGAGCCCAACCCAGAGACGGGCTCCTTTGGCACCAGGGACAGGACTTGCAATGTCACTTCCCATGGCATCGACGGCTGCGATCTGCTGTGCTGCGGCCGCGGCCACAACACGAGGACGGAGAAGCGGAAGGAGAAATGTCATTGCGTCTTCCACTGGTGCTGCTACGTCAGCTGCCAAGAGTGCATCCGCATCTATGATGTGCATACCTGCAAGTAGGAATCCAGGTAGGATGCCCGGCGAGGTCAGGGCGGGGTTCAGGGCTGCTCTCCCCTTTTCTTTGCTAGGCCTGCCCTTCTGTTTCTAAGAGACAAATAGTTCCCCCAGCCGAAGTAGGACTCCAGGGCTTCCCACACTTCCATGGGAATAGTCTTGTGCAGTGACAAAGCAGATTTACACCAGGCTTAGCTAATAACCAATGGTGTGCACATGAGCCACCAGCAACTGATTAAAAACCTTACATAAATTTGCAATGATGAGCTAGAACAGATTTGTTCATGGCTGCTGGCTGTCATAACTGAGCATCTGTGCAGCCAGAAGAGAGATGCTGAGGTCTGGTCCCAGCTGTGGCCCTAATTTTTATTTCTTAGACCTTCAATGTCTTTACTGTCCAATGAGAAGAGGTTCAAATGCCAGAAACAGAAGCTGGGTGTGGTGGTATGGGACTTTAATACTAGCACTCAGGAGGCAGAGGCAAATGGGTCTCTGTGATTTTGAGGCTAGTCTGGTCTTCATAGAAATTTCCAGGAGGAGGGAAAAAGTGAGCTAAAGAGTCTCATGCCCTGGGGCAGAGTCATTTCACATCAACCAGGTACTCAGAGGGCACCTTAGCACAAATCCTCCAGAGTGTGGGGGCAAGATCTGAAGGTTGGGTGTAGCAGGAAGCATTTTCACCAGGTTTATGAAGGGGGATGGGAAGGAGGAAGGATCCCAGTTCAGAGTGCCTGTGGTGAGTAATCATGGGATAAAAGGCTGGTGGATTACGCTACTCAGCTTCCCAGAGGTGGCCTGAGTGGGAGGACCCCGGGAAAGGTCAGCCTAGCAGAGTGGTCCTAGGGTCTCTGACATTGGAGATTTCTCTCTCTTTCTCTCTCTCTCTTTTTAATATTTTTTATTTTATGTGAATTGGTGTTTTGCCTGCATGTATAACTGTGTAAGGGTGTCAGATCTTGGAATTATAGACAGTTGTTAGCTGCCATGTGGATGCTGGGAATTGAACTCAGGTCCTCCGGAAGAACAGTCAGTGCTCTTAACCTCTGAGCCATCTCTCCAGCCCCGACACTGGAGGTTTCTAAGGCCAGTGCCCCTCCATACTTTCCCCAGAGAAGGGTTTGATGTACATTGCAAGCTTTGCAATTAGGTCCATCGTATCCCATTTGTCAAACAACAACTCTGACTTTAGCATCTGTAACCTTTCCTGAGCTTCTTCAAGGAAAGAGCACCTGGAACAGTGCTGGATTAATGGGAAAACAGCTTTCTGTCAGTTTTGGCTGGCCAGGGCAACCTGTTCCACTCAAGCACCTTGGAGCCAGTGACACACCAGAGCTGGTGGCTCGTCTTCATTGTGTAGGGCTAGGAGGTTAGCATCATAAGAACTACCTCTGACTGAAGGCTGACACCCTCTCAGCCCATCTAAGACGCTCCCGTGGGGCTTTTGTTCCATCCCAACAGGGCTAGAACCATATAGGAGGGGTGGCTTTTCTGCACCACGGTCAAGTGTAGGGAAGACTGCAGTTGAGCCTCAGAACTTCACTTGCCAGATGTTGAACCTTGGACTCCTTACTGATTTCCTCACATGTACAGTGATGGTAGAATGGGGACCATTTTGAATTTTTATAAGGCTTAAGTTATCAGGCGTGAAGGCTCCTCTGAAGCAAGCTCTAATCAGAAGTGTCAGAGAAGGCATCAGAGCGTTGGCACAGGGTTGCTGCAAAGGGATGGCATCACCTTGACATTCTTTCTGCTTTTTGAAAGGATAGGAGAAAAGTCAGCCAGTACAGAGACTCAGAGACTCATGCTAGCACTAGCCTTTTGAGCCAGAAGGAATGTCAGAAAACCACGGGGGGGGGGGCACCTTCTGTGACATTCACTATAGCAAGAAGTAGCCCTACTGTCCTGTCCCCATTAGATGACACTAGCTGTAGCCATTTGGGGGAGAGTTGAGGTGTAGTCTCCTACTGGTCAGGAAGGAGGGCCATTTGTCTAGTTCACCCATTTCACTGAAGGACAAACTGAATCAGTGGCCTAGACTGACCTATGCGCTTGCTCCTAGAATCCCCCATGTGGGCTTGCTAAGGCCACAGCACCAGCAACTCAAGCCTCATAGTGGATCCGTGGACGAAGTGAGGTTCCAGATACAGACCCTGTCACTCAGTTCTTGCCCATGTGAGCAACTGAGATCCTCCAGGCAGATAAGGAAGTGCTGGGTTGACTTTCAATATCCAGAAAATCGCTCCACTCCAACCCTTGTACTAAAAAACGATCCCCTAAGAAGAATCAGGTGTAGCTGAGGGCTGAAGTCCTGGCCAATCCTCTCTAGTGCCAGGGAGGAAGAAGAGTATCCCCCTTTCTCCACATTTCTACAACAGACACTCGGTGTTTCTCCAGTATCATGCAGACATGATTTAAGACCATGTAGGTCACAGCCCCAGTCACCTCACATAGTGGGTCTCTCAAGTCCACCCTTCCCAATAAGAAGGGAGCCCCTCCCCCTGTGATTTCCTTTGCCTCTCTCAGTCCTGGTTTCCTTTTGATAAGATCTGTGCCCTGCAGGGCTGCTGGGAACTAGATAGTCATGAAGAACCTACTCTCCCCCCCACAATCGATCAAGAGGCAGCTGAGACTCTTGGCCCAGCAGGGCTAATCAAGAGTTAGATTCTCGAAGCTCCCACAGCCTGGTTTGCCGAAGCTGACTGAGACCCACTTCCTTCCACCCTCTCATCCCTGTTGGTGCTGTTAGTAATGGGACCCAAGAGACCAGTGGGCAGGGAGGCATCAGGCAGAGAGAGTTTCTGGCATTTTTCTTGGCAGAACAGGCAGAGAAGGAGCCAAGGATCAGAGCAGGGCAAGCCAAATGCCCTCCATACCTTCTGGGTCTTCCTGTGCTCAGTACAGTGGCAGCACGCCTGCCTGACCTTCCTAGGTGGGGAAGACACTTTCTCCATTGCTTGAGTTTTGTCTGGGGAACCCTGGCTTGGTACCTGAATGCTGGTAGTTTGCAAGAATTGGGTTTATGCTTTTTATCCCTATGTGGGAAAAGCTATGGACCCAGTCACCTAACCTAACTGTCCTGGGTCTGTCATTAGTATTTTGTGGAACCTTGGATACCCAGGTCATCTTGCTCTGCCTGGTTTTTCTCTGCCAGTTCACAGCTAAAGTTTAGCTGGGTGTGCCTGGGAGATGGTTGTGGTACCTCAAACCCATGGGATAGGACTATACAGAGAAATAAACATGCCTGGCAGAGCATTCTGGGAAGGGATTCATCATAATTAGTTATGTACATTCTCTTTCTTTTGGATAATTCATAGCCAGCTGCTGGTGCCTGAGCCGAAACACAGAGCACTAACCCAGTGGCACTAGCCCTCTGGGGACTGACTGGTCCCTCAAACTACCAGGTTTCTCCATCTCTACATAGGATAGTAGAGATGGAGAATTGCTATAGTTACAGCGGGCATCCTCAGCTCCACTGTTCCTGCAGGTGGCACGTCCACTCGCCACAGCATGTGTTACGTTAGGAGGGGGCAGGGATAACAGTGTCATCAGCCTATGATCTTTACATCCCAGGAGGTGATGTCAACAGCAGTTATTAGCTTTCTGATTCTTCCTGTTTGTTTCCCAAAGGCACTGGGAAGGGGTAGATTGTGCGGCTGGATCCACTCATCGAAGACCCATGGGGAAGCAGGATCTAGATCTGGGCCAGCCTTCAGCACTGGCTGGCAAGAAGCATGGACTGTTTGCCAGCTGCATGTCACAGATGACCTGGACCCACCCAGCCTCGCTCGGATGGAGACCCCTCCTTTCTCAGCTAACGTTTCTCCTCACCCTGCTCTGGATGGTGTGTGGCTTTACAGAGGGGCTTCTTTTTTTTTTTTTTTTTTTTGGTTTTCCAGGGTCTGCTGGGGACAGACCCGAGGCTTACCTTTGAACATGTTAAAGAAAATAAAAATGAAAAAAAAAAATTCTACTGCAACAGAACAGGCTGGGCTAATGTGAGCTCTTGGCCTGGTGGGAAAGACAAGTGCATGGCAAGAGCCTGCCTCCAAGCCGCCTCTACTCGTGACATTCCAAGATGTCTGTGAAATAGGATAGAGCCCTGCAGTCCCCCTTTGTCCATCTACTTCCATTTAAATTGGAGACACTTTTCTATTCTAAGAAAAGCCATAGGTCTAGCCAGGATGTAGTTGCGGGGAAGCCCTGGGCCATTGTCCGAGCAGGATCTTGAGTTTTGAAGAACTAGGAATTCTGGGAATTCTGGGAAGCCATTTGAAGTTTAGCTGAGTTCCTCTTAGGCTCCCCCCGCCCCCATAGCCCTGCTCTCCACTGGAAATAGTCAGATCTCAACATCTTTTTTTCTGCAGCTTCCACTGTTACTGCATATGTTTTTCATGGTGGACCTTGTAAATAGGTTAGATGCGGAGGCAAAGTCTCTTCTAGGTCCATGCACTACCTGTAGAAAGAGGGAGGGCCCTGCTCACCAGCAGACACCAGGGCACCTTAGCTAACATCACCAGTGAGGGTACAACAATCTTGCAATTCCAAATTTGTGGCTGCCAGGTTAGGGAGAATGAAGATTTCCATTTTCCTTGTTAGGAGGGCGGGGCTCCCCTGAGTTCTTCTCTCCCTCTGGCTTGAATAACCCAAAAGACAAGAGATCCTTAACCAGCTCTTCCCCATCTGCCAGTGAGGTACCTATCTCAGTTCCCAGGGTCTGTATTAGATGTTCAAAGAGGTAGGCAGGTGAATGAAGCAGCATCCAGCTCAGTTCTGATGCATGATGGTCTTGGCTGCAGTTAATAAAATGGGCATGGCAGCATGCATCCATCCATCAATGCTGTCTTAAGGAGAATCAGAGAGATGAGATGCCTTGGAAGAGCAGAACAAAGATTTGTCCTTTGCTCTTCCTTCTGGGGTCTGCTAACTCTGACTTGACATTGGGTCAGCCACTTACCTTCCTGTTGGCTGCAGTTGGCTTGCCAAGCAGGCCCAAGTAGACCCTTGCCTGCACTCTCCACCCTGTGACCATGAGCACTGCTTAAGGTACGCCTCCCACCCCTCCCTAGCATCCCCTATGCCCCCTCCCATCTCTCCTTCCAGAAGTCTGAAATCAAGTCAACTGGATAATGCTTACTTATATGAATGAGTACACTTCAGCAGAACGGATACAAAAATTTACAAGTCTTTTCATATCTATGTATTCTATATTAAAAATGATAAAGTCATGTTTCTGGGGCGTATTCAAGTAGCTGACAAGTAATTATTTAATAATAGTACATGAGTGCATTGTAATTATCCTTGCCATAGTCAGGTAATAGTATCCAATGGGAATTTCCTACCAATCTGCTGTATCCAAAGTTTTGTAAAAAGTTGTAGAAGTTGTTGATCTTTTTGATTTTATATTCAAAAAGTCTCTTTTTATAAATATTATTTATTATACAATGTATATACCTTTGAGTTAACTAAGATTATATATTATATAAATATATATATATATTTGGAGAAAATCTATTTCATCATGCAGTTTTTTTCCATTAAGCCATTAAAGAAAAGGTAAATTTCAAACATACATTGTACAATGTGTGAAGTCTCCAGATTCATCCTTAGGTCAAGGGTATGTGAAGGTCGAGGTCTCTGCTAATTAAATGGGCAAATTACCATCATTTCCTCTGCTCTTTAAGCCATAGGAGATATTGTGGGTAACAGATATAACATGAAACTTAGTGGATTACTTGATACCAAGACATCAAATAAGAAACTTCCAATATGGGGAAGAAAAAATCTGCTCAGTAATTCCTTCACAGACTTGAACACTTTCAACATGTATGTTGATGCCTCATATAGTTTTAAAAGATTTGGCCCAGGTCAGCAGGTATAAGGCCAACCATTGTCTTATCCCCTCCTTACCACATTCCCAACTCTGTTGGGGAATGGGGAATTGCTCTATTGAAAATGAAGCTGGACCAGAAATGACTGCTCTCCTGCCAGCTACGTATAACAGCCAAACTGGGTAAGTAGGTTGGCAAGATGTTGTGTCCCGCCCAGGCTCCAGGCCAGTCGACATTGGAGTTGTAGGATGGTTTGGACAGAAAGGACTTTCTGGAAACTCTGGGAAGAGCTGGAGTTTCCAGAAGACTCACCTGAGGCCCTCAGTCCATCATCATTTTGTTGTTTTTGTTTTTGTTTTTGGAGACAGGGTCTCTTTGTGTAGCAGTGTCTGTAGAACTTGCTTTGTAGACCAGGCTGGCCTTGAACTTACTGAGATCACCTACCTGTTTCCTGAGTGCTGGGATTAAAGGCATGCAGTTTTATGATGATAGATGGTCCTTTAGTTCTCAGACCTGTCTACAAAATGACCCCTTCAATGTTTCTAGTACAATGCTTCGGAGGACAGCTAAAGAGCTTTTTCTTTCTTTCTCCTGGTCTGCCACTATCAGAAATAACTGCTAACTCGCATTGCATCATCAGAAAATGAAGCCATCTACTTCTGATCTTGGAGATGCATTGCCAATACCAGGCCTCTTGCCTGACACTCTTCTGTTGGAAATGACCACAAGAGCCTCCTTCTGATGCTTCCCACTTGTTCAAAGCACCTGGCTTTAATGGCTGGCCATCTTTTATTTTATTTCACTTTTCCATGAGGTAAATACTCTTTCAGAATTCTGAATATTGTTTTGTTTTAACTTACATGATTGCCAAATGTTTAATCAGTAAGGCTATCTGTATCCTATGACCATTGTATTCTATTAAGGAGAATACAATTTATAGTTGTGTTTGAGTATTAGGAACACTTGGAAAGAGGAAGTTTTAAGTTGTGCATGGTGCTGTGTGCCTTTAATTTAAGCATCTGGGAGGCAGAGATAGGTGGATCTCCGTGATCTAGGCTAGCCAGTGCTAGATTTGGAAGACTCAGTGGTTAAAAAAAAAGTTTTGCAAAAAATTTAAGAGAGGGGCTGGAGAGATGGCTCAGTGGTTAAGGGCACTGACTGCTCTTCCGGAGGACCAAGGTTCAATTCCCAGCACCCACATGGCAGCTCACAACTGTCTGTAGTTCCAGTTCCCAGTTCCAGGCAAATACCAAGACAAATAAATAAATAAATAAAAGTTTTAAAAAAATTTAAGAGAATCAATATTATTCTGAAGACAGGCTGTTGGGTTCATGAATGAAGCACAAATATAGGGAGAGAAACTGGAAAAAATGTAGGGAGACAGTTAGGAAAAGCAAGGCAAATGGGGTGAGGTTTTTCTGGGTGGGTCTGCTGGTTGTCTCAGGCATGTAGCATGAATGGCGGGTCTACACTCAGGAAGTGAGTTCAGCATAAAGTACTGTGTCCCACTGCCATGCCTGGCTTGACAGAACTTAGAAGGCAAACGGCTATCTCACTAGTAATTAATCTCCAGACAGTAACTGTCCATTATGGCAACTATGCTGGACAAATTCATGCCACTGCAATTTCAGAGTGGACATAGTCTCACTCCGCAGTGGCACTAGGTAGACCAGGCTGGCCCAAAGTTGTGCTGATCCTCCAGCCTCAGCCTCTGGAGGGCTGGGATTCTAGGTGTGTGCCACCATACCACATTCTCTTTGCAAATCTCATACTCACTTCTTCGGGGCTTCTGCAGATCAAGAGTGCATCCTTGACTCCAATGTTGTCAGTGTGTTCACGCCCTTACGGGCTGTCACTGGGACTCAGCCTCAGCAATGACCAGCAGCTTTCATTTTGCACCAACTTCTAAAATTTACATGCATTTTTGAACTCTTAACAAACCTTACCCAGTCACTTGTTTGAAGAGGGTGGCCCAGCTGCTAGGAGTGCAGACCAATATCCTGTCCTTGCCTTCTGTGTTTGGTCAGGTGGCTATTTATAGTTGACTCTGCTTCTGCGAGTCTGTTGATTAGGGTTTGGTTATTAGACATAACTGAATCTTCTTCAAAATTCTGTGATATATGATTAAAGCTTAGAGGCTGTTCACTGTAATTTTTAGGCTGTAATAAGACAACCTTAAAACACATTTTGGATACTAACTATGTATGTGTGTGTGTATGTGTGTGTGAGAGAGTATGTACATATTGTATATTACATGAAAAATATCCTAAACAAAACCATAAACATTTAGTAAGAATAAAATAATCTCCTTGGATGACTTAGTATTTTCTGATACCAGGTGAAAAGCTTCACATGAGGGTTCATCAGAGCGGCCATGCTCTGGGCTGGAGGTAGGAGGTAAGGATGCCTTTGGGGCCTCCTCCCGGAGCTGGGGGTGGGATGGGGTGCTGTTGGGGCTAGCTTCTTTATTACACAGCCTTCATGGTCCAGGCTTACCAGTGCCAAGGACTGGGGCTGTGTCATCTGCTGTCTGAGAAATGCAGAAAGTAGGAAGAACCCCAAAGTGAGTCATGGAAAGATGTCCGTGTGCACGAGTCTCTGGTTTGCTGTTTCAGAGGCACCATTTTACTGAGAAGCAGCTTCTCTCCGGTTTCTGACTGAGTTCACGGCTTCAGAGCTCATATTTTTAAGGGAAAATAAGTATCAAACACGAGTATGAAGATTCTTGTATATTAGCATATGCTAAGGAACTTTTTCTTTTTACTGTTTTTTTTTTTTTTTTGTTTTTGAGACAGGATGGCTCTACAGCAGTGGTTCTCAACCACCCTAATGCTGTGATGCTTTAATTCAGTTCATGCAGTGACCCCAACCACAAAATTATTTTTGTTGCTACTTCATCACTGTAATTTTGCTACTGTTATAAATTGTAATGTAAATATCTGTGTGTTTTCCAGTGGTTGAGGTAACCCTGTGAAAGGGTCATTTGAGAACTGCTGTTCTACAGATCTCTGGTTGTTCTGGAATTTACTGTGTAATTTGAGATCTGCCTGCCTCTGCCTCCCGAGTGCTGGGGTGTGTGCCATTAGTCAGAACTTTCTCTGTCCTTCCTGGCCAGTCCAGAAGCCATTTAGTCCCACAAAGGCTTATATTAATTATAAACTGTGGCTCAGGCTTATCACTATCTAACTCTTACTCTTAAACTAATCCATGACTCTTATCCATGTCTAGCCGCGTGGCTTGGTACCTTGTTCTCAGTGGGGCGGTGTTCTCATCTTCGTCTTTCTTCCTGTGAGTCTGGCTGGCTTTTGCTCTCTGTCTTTCCTCTTCTAGCATTCTCTTAGTCTGGTTGCCCCACCTCTACTTCCTGTCTAACTTCTGGCCGATCAGCATTTTATTAAACCAATATTTACAGTGTACAAAAGCACAGTCCCACAACAGTGGCCTAAAACTTACTTTAAGAGTTTTGCTAGCATATATCTATGGATCACATGTGTGAGTTATAGACAGTTGTGAGTTGCTGTGTGGATTCTGGGAACCAAACCAGGTCCTCTGGAACAGGAAGTGCTCCTAACCATTGAGCAATCTCTCCAACCCCCTCCATACTATCCATTTCCTGTGCTTCTGAGGCCCTCTTTTTCACACAGTCCTGTCAGTGATCGGCGCTGTTTGGTATAAAATACTGGTCTATACAACATTCCAAGTATATTTACTCTTTATTGCATTCCTTCAATTTGCATTACACAATATAATATTTATCTTTTTCAATATAATTTTGGACAAAAACACAAGACGTTTTAACTTCATTGAACAAGAAACATAAGTTAATCCATACACAGATTTGTTGGGAGGAGAGAGGCAGGACCGCAGACAACAGGAACCAGGGTGATGGGACAGGGACCATGGTACTGGCCACAGGGCATCACATTTTCACAACACAATCCACTCTTCTAAAGCCACAAAATAAGCCAGGGATGAAAACTCAAAACAAAATATACAGATGGCAAGATTAGGAGATGATTTGCCTTCTACTGTGGAGACAGTGTCGGAGTCTTAGCCAGGTGCCCCTGTGGCTTCAAGCCTCCTGGCTGACTCTTGATCACCGTCTTTGTATTTTCAGCAGCAGCAGGGAGAGGGGCATGCTCCCTAAGACTCATCACCACAAATGATGACCTAATTACATTTCTTCTAACCCACTGATTAGACAAATCGTCCTCCAAAGGGCTGGGTGAGCGCCTTTTGGAAGAACCAAATACACTGGAATGGATATTCAGGGACTGAGGAAGGGGACTAGGAGGCGGCTTGTTCTGCTGGAAGATAGTGTTTTATGATGTGCTTTAGACCTTACAGATCACCTACGTACAGAGTAAGTTAGAAGCCACTCGGCTGAGGAAAAGGAAGAGCACGGCACTAATAAGCCTCTGACGTCATCCCCAGGAGCTGACCCACTTAGGGTTGGACACTAATTAGAGCTGAGAGGCTTGTAAATTATTTTAATATTTTGTCTGTTTAGGGATATACAGCTTTCCATATGTATCTTTCATAAGGTTTTAACAGCATCAACCAAGTGGTAATGATTAGCATATCTCTCACCACAGAACAAATTAATTACACTCAGGGCATATCATAGCCACCACAGGAATGATCGGACTTCCGATTAGGAAAGCTTTCCTGATTGCAACTTGGAAATATCTCTGAAAATGATTGAGAACAGCATCTTAGATATTCAAAGTCTGCTTCTTTAGGCAAAGATAAAAACCCACTCTGTGGAAGAATCTTGTAACCAGATACACAGCAGTTAGCACGAAGGCGTGCTAAGTGGATCCCTCAGAGCTTCTACCTTTGCTCTTGGTCAAGTGGTTTTCTGGGGGTGGGCGTGGCTGGAGCAGCGCGCACAGGTGCGGCCCGCCTCCCACGGAGGCAGGAGCCATCTTAGACAGCATGGGAGGGCAAGCACAGCAGTCCAAAGCAGGTATACACCTTCCAGGAAACACTAGGATATCTCAAAGCACGAGGGAGTTGACTGTGCTAATCATGCAGGGCAAGTGTGTGAACGGTTCACTTAGTCTAGTGTCTTGATGATGAGTGACGATCCCAGGCCACCTTCACCTTGGTCATTTCCCTTGGTCACTGCTGTAAACAGTCTGTTTTCAATCAAAGTCCAGGGGGTTACTGCAAAAAAAAAAATCCCCAAACAGACACAAAACCATGAACTCCGCACAAAAACATCCACCAAGAAACCAGGAAAAGCTTTGTATTTTCTCTAATTTTCTACCATGCATTTGCTATATGATGGCCACTTTCTAAAAGTCACAGCTCCATGCATTTCATAAGCAGGTTTTAATAAATATGTACCATCAAGGCTTCCCTGCGCTGTGACAAGGACACTTTGAGAAGCAGGACAAGGAGAGCAGACCGACAGAGCAGCCCACTTCCTGGCTTGGTCCCTCAGACCTACACAAAAGAAGATGCTAGCACACCGAGTCAACGTTATGTCGGAAAGAAACCATCAGACTCTGGCACAGCGCTGTATCATTGTTGGGAGGAAGCCCTGGGACCTCCCAGATGGGGAACTACAGTGGGTGCTCCTGAGCACCGTGTGTACTTACGGGTTTTCTTCTCTCAAGAGAGCCAAGAATTTCCTCACGCGGTACTCAGGATCCATCTAAAATCAGAAGACACAAAGAAGACATATTGATGGCACACGTGGGCAAGGCTTGGTAGCATGTCTCCAGTGGCACTCAGAAATGTGTCACCTGCCTCCTGGCCAATGTTTTGAAGCATAACAAAGCAGATTATGTAATTTAGAAGCTGGTGAGACATCCCAATATGAACAGGCCACTGATCATTCATTCATGGGTACCTCAGCCTAGTGCTCCCTCAGCTATTTTGGTGTAAGGAAGAAAAGCACAGCACAACATCACCATAAACTAGACTCTGGTCACTCATTGGGGGTCCAGACGTGTCTGGATGCATTTAGGGTGCTATGATTCATGGGGTTCAAACAATATCTAATTCATACATTTTACTGACGAGGAAGACAGAATTTGGAGACACAGTTCTGACTTTCCCATACTCAATGACTGGCTTTCTTAGTTGCAGCCCCCTTGGGATTGGTGGAGAAGCTGCCACCGGAAGGAGCAGGAAGTGCTGTTGGGTTCCTGGGACACCTGGCCTCTGGCTGCCAGTGCGTCACAAACCCAAGACGAGAAGGTGAGTTTTGATCCAGGAGCTGGTTCAAGTTATTATTACTAATTATTGCTGTTAGTTATCATTTTGTCCCCAATTTACTCCACTTTGTTAAAGTGTCTGGTATTCTTATTGAGATGAGAGGTGATCTGGAAAATGGTAATTACAAAGAAACATCTTTAATTCCTTATTTGAATTTTTATTGTGAGAAACACCTCACCTTTAAAGCATGCTGTAGGGCAGAAGTCTGTTCCCAAGAGGAACTCCCTGCCCGCTAGGAGCAGCTTGCAAATGCTCTGCTCTGCACAGCTGTGGCAACTGTGCAATCAAATTCCCTCCAACCACTTTGTCAAAAAGATTCTTCTCTTCTGTCCCCAGTGAAACAGTGAACACAAGTTTTCCAATGTGTCAGAGTTAAGGGGTCAGACTACAAAGAACCAGGAAAAAGTTCCAACAGTTAACAAAAGAACCGTTTTTCCTCTTTGGGACTAGAATTACACATGAATCAATTGTCAAAGTTCTTTCTAAAAAATGGAACTGGCTGGAGCCCGGTGTAGTCAGTACATGCAGATCTTCGCCCATTAACTATATTTAATATGTGTGAGGAACGACTTACTGACTTGCCTGTAGCTATGGAATTAAAAGTCAAGAGAAAGGGAGGAAAAAAGTAATCTAGATAAATGACTTTATTCCCTCAGGTGACATCCAGTCAGAGCAGATCCTCAGCACCGAGCAAGTTTTAACAAAATCGGGTAGGCAAGCAGAGTGAGCATGACTTCCATTGTGCTGAACTACATGTCTCTCCACTCGGGCTCGGCTCCTGAGGCGGATCTAAAGAGAAGTCACTCAGCTGCACGGAATCCATTTGACGTGATGGGGTTCAAACTGCAGGCCTATGAAGTGTCAGTCCCCGGAGATTAGGCCGAGCACCCCACTCTCACTTTCTATCCCACACACATAAGAGGTATTAACTTGATCACTGAGCTGCAGGCATCAAAGGAAGGAGAGGGAGGGGGGCGGAGAAAACTCACATAGTTTCTTCTGTGCAATTATTTTAAAAGACTGTACTGAAACTGAAAAAAAAAAGGGGAGAGCTGCCTTTCTGACAGATTTATCTTCCTTCAGGGACAGAGCCAATACACCTGTATGTACACCTTTGCTGGGAATAAGCCTGAGTGCAGGGCTCAGTCTATGGCTCTAATTTACTGCTCATAATGGAAAATACATAAATCGACTTAAAAATAGTTGCTGGAAGCTACAGAAACTTTTGGTTTCTGAAAACCACAAAAATTTAATTTTAAATTAAGTTTATCAGAGAGAATTAAAACAGTCCTCTCCATATTTCTTATTTATTAGCCTGGGAGCTTACTTCATTTGTAAATGTGAAATGAGAAACCCCACTGCTCACATTGGGAAGGGCAGGGCTGCCCAGTGATGCACAATGCTTACAATAACTTCAATCTATCTACTCAAGTCTGAGGATGGATCATTCATTCATTCATTCACATATCCATTCATTCACTGGAGGGAGATTTACTGAGCATTCTAATATGTGCTGAGCTGGCTGGCTCTGGGGCCGTGCACAGTAGGCAGCAGCCCAGGTATGTAGACACACAGACCTTAGTCTGCACACACGTATGATGTACGTGTGTGTGTGTGTGTGTGTGTGTGTGTGTGTGTGTGTGTGTGTGTGTGTGTGTGTGCACATGTACAGGCACATGGAGGCAAAGAGTTCCAGAAGAAGGGAACTTCTTATATCCAGTCACAGTAGATATAAGGGGCTCCAAAGTTCTCATGTGCCTGTGCTGATGTGATGACGTCAGCAGGCTTAGGCTGAGCTCTCTATGGCAGCCTGGATGCTTTAATCCTACAGCAGTGTGCATGGAACTTGGAGGGAGCTGGGCAGTGATGGTGCCCGCCTTTAATCCCAGCATGAGGTGGAGGCAGGGGATCTCTGTGAGTCTGAGGCCAGCTCTGTCTGTCTCCATAAGCACTCCAGGACAGCCGGGCCCACACAGAGAAACCCTGGCTCAAAAAAACAAAAACAAAAATAAAAAAATAAGAGAAATTTCCAGGAGTTCAGTCGGGGGACACACAGAGAGGCAGCACTTATCTGTGCAGGCCAATGTGTCTGCATGTCCATGTTCCCGGGTCTGAGCAGTCACTTGCTGACCATGGTGCAGTGCGTGTGACGTGCTTACCTCGCTGACAGCTTGTGGACATGGCACCTATGTGCTCTAGGTCTCTCTTTGAAGCCTGCCCTTTCTGATCACACTATGGTGTTCCCATTTGGGTCTGAAGATTAAAGGGGCACCAGTGTCCCTGAGCCTTGGGAGGAGTGAAGGCCCTCTTGGTGTGCCATCGCTGTCCCAGTGACTCACACAGACAAGGATCTGTCTTACCTGCAGGGACATCTCAATCAACATGAGTAACTTCTTGATTCCTATCCAGACCTTCTTCCCTTTGACTTGCTGGGCAATTGTGGTGCGCTCCTTATCTTTGAAGTTGCCCAAAAGCTACAAAAGAATAAACAATAATAAAGACACTTTCATAGCACCCACCAACATATTCACCCTTAAGTGAACAGTGGGAGGTTCCTATTCATGTGTGACCACACAAGGTAAGGTCTTATTCTATAGCCCAGACTCCCCTCAAACTCATGGTAATTCCCTACCTCAGCCTCCCTGGTACTCACGTTACCCTTTCTGGAAAAGACATATCTTAAGCTGTTTTTCTAGAGACCTCCAGTAAACGTAGAGACATATTGGCTGGGAGGAAAAAAAAAGCTCCAGTCTATGATAAATACAAGTTAAGTGTGGTAGCATTGCTTCCTAGGGACAATCTGTATGTGTCAAAGTAGACTTCTTCTCTTTCCCATCCCAGCTACAAAAGGCTTAAACAGGTGACCAGGAAATACTTCCCACACTGACTTCTGCCCTGTGGGGAGCACACAGCAACCCCTAAGTGATGGGACCTTTAAGAAGTCTCCCTGACTCTCCCACACTGTACAGGTTACATCCCATTTTCCAACAGATCTCATCTAGTCATTTATGCACATTAATATTAATCAAAACTTCACTGAAAGACTCACTTTTTAAATGAAAGGCTTCAAAAATTAAGAAAGCATTTCTATGCTATAAAGTTGTGAAGTTTGGGTAGATTTTGTGTAGTTTCACAGGCTTTCACCATTGCTCTGGTTTATTAAATGCAAAGAAACCTGCTTCCAGCCACTGTGAGAAAACAGTGGCCACCCCCCACACGGTACCCACCCGAGCCCCTGTCATGTAATCCGGAAGTGTGACAAGCTGGGAAGAGAGTCTATGTGCTCTCCTTTTTGTCTTTTCTTCTAGCTTTTGAAAAGCACCGAAGATAACATCTCAGGGTCCCACATTTTGGCTTGCTATGCCTACTAAATGCCAATTGCTATGGCTGAGGATCCTTCTGAGTTACCTCAGGCCTCAACTCCTTCCTGATAGACAGTTTCTATTAGTGAGTCATCTTTACCTCCAAGGCTTCCAGCAGCTGCTCTCCTGTGGCAATGTTGGGCACATGGATGGTAGTGCTGAAGGCATTAAGCATCTCCATTTCCTGAAGGACATCTTTGCGGCTGGTGGTCCCGATGATGAGAAGCTTTCGGCCCTGGTTACGGAGAGAAAGACGTGTTACAGTGCACAGGAAAAGATTAGTGAGGAGACTGGAGGAAGAATCACGGAAATGGGCAGAATCCACTTACCTGCATGTAAATGAGTAAGCAACAAAACAAACCAGGCTTTTTCAAATAAAACTAAATAAGGCACAGATGTCACAACTCAGAAACAGCAACAATGAGTGGGACCAGGAAATGAGGGACACCAAACAAAAGCCAGAGACAATAGGGTGTACGATCCAGGTCCATCCCCACACAAGCATGGTGTGGGTGTGGCGGGAGTAGGGTTTTCTTTAGATAGGCTCTTACTATGTAGCTATGGCTGGACTGGAACTCAATATGTGGATTAGTTGGCCCCTAACCCCTGCCTCTGCCAGCTTGGTCTACATAGTGAGTTCCAGGCTAGCCAGGGCTGCATAGTGAGACCCTGATTCCAAAATAAAACAGTCCTCCCACCCAAAAAAAACCCTAAAAAATTTCAACTTGGGCTTTGTATACATTATACCACTAAGAGTCAACAAAGCAAGATAGCTTTTTTTCAATATTACTCAGTACTTTTGTTTACTGTGTGCCAAGAATAATAATAATGGACCATCACAAAGTCCCATAAGAAACAAAGTGGAAGACAGGGCTGGAGTCTCACTGGTGGAGTACTTGCCTACATGCACAGAGACTAGGTTCAAATTCTAGGTGCACACATAAGCACATCACACACACACACACACACACACACACAGAAACCCTCCTGACACAATTAGATCCTTAGTTTAACAGATGACTTTGCAAAGATTCCATGGTAGAAATTTGTTTATGATGTATTATATTGTAATGCCAATAATTATTACTATTCAATAAATCAACTAGAAAAAATATCAACCAAAAAATCAAGTTCTTATCAACAGACATTTGCAAAGTTCCCAAATGACTGTGGTGTGACTTTGTATAGACAGGCAGAAAGATAAAACAAGCCCCACACACTATGCCATGTGGAAAGGAGGCATATTCTATGCCAGCAAGAAACCTGGCAGAAGCTGTGCTCTCTGGGGGGAGGAGTCCACAGGCCAAGTCTCACTTAAGCAATGGGTTAGCTGATTCAGAAGATGAGCAGGAAAAGACCCTAAGTCAGACAGAGCAGAGGTCCAAAGGCAAAAAAATAACAAAAGCTGGGTGCTGAGGTGATCATACACATGAACACAGTCATATGTATTTCTACTATAACCAAAAAAAGCTTCTACATTATAAAAATACTTTAACAATGAATTCTAATGCTAAGATTGGAAAGTTCCCCAAAGTTAACAGACACCACACTGGAGCAGTCTCATTACAATTGTGTTTTTGACAGTATCTGGCTGTGTGCCCAGTCTGGCCTTGAACTCCTGAGCTCAGTGATGCTCCTGTGTTGGCCTTCTGGTTCATCAGAGCTAAGGAAAGTTAGCTGCTCTTCTTCCCTCAGGTTCCTGGCATCGTCTGCCCTGACCCCCGTCCCTCTCCTCTCACAGAGGGAAACACTCATTTCCCTAGAAGGCGAGCGACTCTGCAGACACTTCTTGCTCACTACGGAAAGCTGGACTTTCCAATCACCACCATCTTCCTCTAGTACCTCTCCCTACAGCCACTCCACTTCCTTCAGAGCGCTGAGAGACGGGGAAGTGTGGGGTAACTTCTAATGGAGACACTAATTTATGTTTTGCCTGCCTTCTTGTTTAACAAGATTGCAAACACAGTGCAGAGGTCATGACCCAGGCAAGCTCAGGCCTTGACTTGTAAAGCACCATCTTTAAGAAAACACTGAAAAACATTACCAAATAGTTAAACTGTGTTGGATCATTTTGTGTATTAATTAGTGGTGATGCTCATCTGGACGTGTTCTCACGGAGAAACAGTTGCAGATGTACTAATGTAAGGAGCCACACTGGACAGGAGCCTTGAGCAGCAAGGGCACTGTGGCTTTAGAAGAGGCTGGTTTGGTCCAAAGGGAAAATCTATCTTGCTAATGTGTGGCTATGGGTTTAGGGTTTAAAGCCCATGGTGCTCAAACATGTCCCACGGAAGGAAGAGACAAAGCAGTGGTGACCTATTTGGGGGGCTGGGAGTTGCTCCCAGCATCCTCTACTGAGATTTGCTGGTCCTGATGAGACACAGAAAAGACCTAAATAAAATGACTATCTGCCAATCCGATTAGGATGAACATTGTTCCAAGGTTAAGTAAGTATTGGTTAACCAAGTCTTAGTACTATAAGAAGCAACTCAGGTGAAAACATTACCATGAAAAAGGCAGGGCTCAGTCAGGTGTTGATCCTTCAAAAACCTACTTCTTTACAGGGCGAAGAATGAGCCCAGAGCAAGCAACATCTAAGCCTTTTGCCACACAAAGGGCTAACCAGATAATCCACACCCTTTCAGAGGCCTGCCATTGATTGGCCCCAATCAACTGATTTGTAACAAAAGTTCATGTGGAATAAAGCTTTTTTTCTTCTTTTCCTAAATAAAAAAATGCCACCAATATAATAACTGCAGTGAAATGGAAGGGCTGGCTTCAACCCACCAACAAAAGTGAAGTCAGTTATGCGGGAAAGAAAGGCCCTTCTTTCTTAGCATTCAATGCAGCAAATGTAACACACCCTCAGTAAGAAGAATTAACCCGGAACAATCGGAAACCCTGGGATGGATTAAGAAGTGTGTGTAAAAGCAAAACGAGGTTCCAATCTGCCATGTGTGATGGGCTTTAACCCCTACTTTCTAATGATTACAATCTGATGTTTTTGTAAGAGAGTGAAAAGACAATATCAGAATATTAGGAATTTGTAAACCCAGTGAGAAAAAGGGTGAAATTAACACTCATTAATTGAAACATTAACAAAAATTTATTCTTTTTAGGTATGTGAGTGATGAAATTTAGTTTGTACCTTCAAAGTGATTGTAATTTAGCTGAGAAACTGGCTGGTCAGCATACAGGGGCCACTACCAAGTCACATAACAAAAATCATTACATGGCAATGACTATGGAGACTTGGAGGGGTGTGGAGTGTCTTAAGAGTGGGGTAACCTGGAGTAGCAGCATAGAGCTGCCAGGCACAGTGATGAGGGGGCACTGAAAAGGCCTGGAGGAGCAGGCTAGACCTCTAATGCTACTGAATCCCATGTTGGTGGAAGCAGCTGAGCCATGGTACCAAGTCTCTCTGGAGAGACGAGGGCAGCCCAATGAAAGGTAGACTTGGAAGGTTAAAAGAAGGAAGGGAGGGAGAGAGTGAGGGAGGGAGGGAGGAAAGAAAGAAGATTAAAAAAAAAAAAAAAAAAAGCATGAGGAGGAACCAAAGAGTCTTAAGGAGAAAGGAGTGTGATGGACAGAAAGGACCCTAGAAGTGCCTGTAAGATGGGACAGGGCAGCCAGCCACATGGGTACCATGTCATTCTGAGTAAACCTCCCCTAAAGGCTCTTGCACTCTTTGCCCGTAGCTTACATAATGGGGTGCCTTTGTTGCCAGCCTGGGGAGTAAAGGGGCACTGGAGTTCTGAGTGCTGGGTACCTGTGCGGCAGAGGCCAAACCCCATCATTTGCAGCTGTGTGACAGATTAGCTCAGCACCAGACTCTTCCTCAACCATAAAAACAGCATTAGAAAAATCCTACCCACTTGTGAGACAGAACATGAAGCAAAGAATGCTGGGAAGGGGGTTCTTCAACATCACCTCACAACACGAAAGGAGAGGAAGCTAAGAGTGTGCAGGCAGTTCTGAGGGGATCCTGGAAGGCTGGGTGAGTGAGCAGTAGGGGCCACGGTCCTTCTCCCAACAGGCCTGCTCTCACAAGGATGACAGGTTCCCAATGTTCAGTCTACTTGGAGGTGATAAGGAGGCTCAGGGAGGCAGAGGTTCAGGTCACAACCTGTGAGAGGAAGGACAGAGGCCAGCAGCATCCTCATCCTTTATCTCCTGGCTTCAGTCTTGGGAAGCGGGTACACAGCAGTGTTATTTGCTACCAAGACCTTAAGAACAGTTCTGCCTGCTCCCATTGCCTCCCTCACTGCACAGGCGAGGGATCTGACCATTTCCTCTCACCCGCCCAGACTCTGCAGCCTGGGGCCCAGCTGCCCAGCACACCCCTGCGCACACCTATGTCCTTTCCCTCATCAGGGGCTTGAAAAGCAGCTTTCCCACAGCTTCCTCAAGCCCCACAGCCACCGTCACTCCTCTCCTGTACTCTGCTGTTGTCCCCTGACCAAATCACCTTTATATACTATCTACTGCCTCCTTCTCTATATTTACTTTCTATTCGCCTATGTCTCATGAACCTTTTGTGAGCGAGGGCTGGATTTGTTTGGTTTTACTGAACTATCCAGGGAAAGCACAGGGCCTCATGCAGTGGACAGTTAGTAAATATATGTTGAACAAATAAATGACCATTCAGTTAGGTTTCAAGGGTAGTAGGTGGCTCTATTGTTATGATCTCTATTCTCGCCCTAGAAACAAATGTTACATCAAATGTTTATCAGGAAACTATCATTTTAGTGTCTACGACTTTGAGCCCTAAGTGTTGAATGCTATGACATGTTAAGTTTTAATGAAAATCCTCTAGAATGGGTGGTCTGTGTGCTTTATTTACAGTTTAAGTGAATGTCAGAGCATCGTTTTTTTAAACTGGCCAATCCCTTAGCTATTGGCTTCTCTAGCAAAGGAAAGATTTATGAGAGGCTAGGAATCTAAGTTAGTGAGATAAGTGATTTCCTCCTTAAACTCTTGGTTTGCCTTAACCCAGGTGAAAAGCAGCCAGCAGCGGGGCTGAGTGTGGCTCAGTGACAGACAACTTGCCCACAAGTGGGAAACACTGGCTTTAAGGCCCAGCAGCGCAAACAAACAAACCCAAGAGTCAGGCAGCTGCAGTGAGGGCCTCTCGCCTCTCCATGTCCAGCCTGCATTTTGGATCATGGCTCAAATGTCTGGCCCTGCAATGGCTCCTTCTCTTTCTCTTTTTAGTTTTTCTGCTTCGGTTAAGTGCTGAAGTAGAATACTAAAGGAAGGATGTTTCCAATAAATCATGCTGTAACTAAGCAGACAGCTACATTTAAATTCTCCGTTAGAGTTTCCCCTGGAGCGAATTCCTAGCCTAGCCCTTTGTAGCCAACCTGGTGCTGCTGTAAGCAGAACGGAGGACAAGAGGAGGCACTCACGGCTGCCGGGGTAGAAACCAGCGCCTGGATTCCAGATAATTTAAATGGGTAAAAGCAGACAAGTCTGTGATAGTGGAGACTCTGCTATAGTAATTCAGTAGAAAGATGGGGGATCACTTGATCTCACACTTGGAGTAGCATCTAGGAAGGCCCTGCCCCTTTTCCTCGGTCCTCTTTGCCTCTTCCCTGAGGCTGGAGTTCAAGCCCACTGACTTTCCCTTAACCTCACCGGGCCCATAGTGGGATGCCTATTTGGTTTTCTGATGTTGGGAATTGATCCTGGGGCCTCATACACAATAGCCATGAATGCCATCATGTGCAATCCTATTTATTTATTATTTATTCGTTTATTTTATTTTACTTTTGAGACAGGGTTTCTCTGTGCAGTACTGGAACTTGCTTGGTAGACCAGGTTGGTTTTAAACTCAGAGCTCCTCCGGCCTCTGCCTCCTCAGTGCTGGAATTTGCGTGTGTACCACCACACCTGGCACCACATGCAATTTTAAACCCATGTCCACAATAGTTGTCCTACTAATTACAAGTTTGGGATAGACATCTGCTAGAAATGACCTCTGAACTCTTAGGAGAAAAGGTTAAATAACTTAAGAAAATAAAGCTGTATTGACAGTGCCATGCTGTTCTTAGTACCAAAAGGAATGGTTCGTGTGGACACTTCTCTCCTTGGCTAAAAGCCCGCCCAGCCCCTGATGCTCAGTTTTCAGCTTGGTATTTGTAAATTTCCCCCTGTCCTGAATGCATCACTGTTTTAACTTTATTTCCACCTCTGTGGTTTTCACCCCAGGGAGCCTCTCTCTGCACAAGCTGTTGGGAGTTTTGCACCAGTGTGCATCTGTTACGTTAGTGTGTCAGAAGCTCTCTTTTCCCATAATCTGTCCTCATACCATAGAACATGATCCAATGTGTCCAGTAATAACATCTCACCTCTGAAGGGGCGACTTGATAAGCAATTTCATGACCCAGAACACACATAAGAACTAAGAAAGAAGCAAATCCTCTAATGTCTAGGACTGAACACAAACACAGCAAGTATAAGGTTCAGGCAACCCAAATCTGCCCACTAGGACACTTTAGGGACTCACAAAAAATTTTAATTTCTTTTACAATTAAAAGTGAGAAAACCTTAGGTTGAAGATGTTTTTAACACTATGGTAACATATAGCAATAATAATAATAATAAAAATTAGCCGGGTAGTGGTGGCACATGCCTTTAATCCCAGCACTCAGGAGGCAGAGGCAGGGGGATCTCTGTGAGTTTGAGGCCAACCTGGTCTATAGAGTGAGTTCCAGGCTCCAAAGCTACACAGAGAAACCCTGTCTCGAAAAAACCAAATAAATAAATAAATAAAATAAACTCTAAATATTTGACCACGGACAAAGCGTCCCCAGTCACTGTGTTCTGCTAACATCAGAGCCTTGTGACTCTTCCCAGAAGTCATTCCTCAGTCCTGGTGGCCACTCTCCTTAGTCCTTTCAGACAGAAACATCAGACTAGTTAAGGACCACAGATGACCTCACCCCCTCAAGTCCTGCAAGCAACAGCTGTCAGTAACATCACCAAGGAAGTAGGAGGCACAAAACCATGAACACACAGGGCATGTGGGTCTCCCTACTGACAGTCGCACACAGTCCGCATACACCAGCATGCCTTGCTGAGCGCACCAACACATAGGTGGGGATGGCAATTCTTATTAACACAGCATTTAGGATATTTTGCCTCAGATACCAAAGATTTACACAGCAAACCTTTTCTCTTTAAAACCTTTTTAAAAGCCTGAACATTTGATAACCAAGAATATATCTTGGGGGCTGAAGAAATGATGGCTCAATGGTTAACGTGCTGGTTGCTCTTACCCAGGCTTAATTCCTAGCACCTACAGCCATCTGTAACCCCAGTTCTAGGGGATCCAATGACCTCTTCTGGACTCTGAGGGCACTAGTCATACATTCAGTACATGAAGGAAAACACCCACGGTTCCAGTCAAAGTGAAATTCCTGCTTTCTTATGAATTCCTGCTCTTGCCTCTATTGAAACCTAAAATGCTTCTGTTTCCACATTAGCACCCTGTGTGTGCCCACCAGGCACACCTACCTCTGTTTACACATTAGCACCATGTGTGTGCACACCAGGTACACCTGCCTCTGTTTATACACTAGCACCCTGTGTGTGCACACCAGACACACCTACCTCTGTTTACACACTAGCACCATGTGTGTGCACACCAGGCACACCTGCCTCTGTTTACACACTAGCACCCTGTGTGTGCACACCAGGCACACCTACCTCTGGTTACACACTAGCACCCTGTGTGTGCACACCAGGTACACCTACCTCTGTTTACACACTAGCACCCTGTGTGTGCACACCAGGCACACCTACCTCTGTTTACACACTAGCACCCTGTGTGTGCACACCAGGCACACCTGCCTGTTTACACACTAGCACCCTGTGTGTGCACACCAGGCACACCTACCTCTGTTTACACACTAGCACCCTGTGTGTGCACACCAGGCACACCTGCCTGTTTACACACTAGCACCCTGTGTGTGCACATCAGGCACACCTGCCTCTGTTTACACACTAGCACCCTGTGTGTGTACACCAGGCACACCTGCCTCTGTTTACACACTAGCACCCTGTGTGCACACCAGGTACACCTACCTCTGTTTACACACTAGCACCCTGTGTTGCACACCAACCTTTGTTTACAGACTAACACCCTGTGTGTGCACACCAGGCACACCTACCTCTGTTTACACACTAACACTCTGTGTGTGCACACCAGGCACACCTACCTCTGGTTACACACTAGCACCGTGTGTGCACACCAGGCACACCTACCTTTGTTTACACACTAACACCCTGTGTGTGCACATCAGGTACACCTACCTCTGTTTACACACTAGCACCCTGTGTGTCCACCAGGCACACCTGCCTGTTCCCATACATTCACCTGTGTGAAGAAGCTATAGAACCCCCAGGATAATAATGTGGATCCCATGCATGGCATACAGGGACATGGAAAGTCATTTGATGACTTAAGAAAAAAATCAAATTGAATAAAACATCCTGACAGCCATCTTAGGGGAAGCCTCAGCCCCAGGCCAGTCTAGACAGTGAGTGCCATCAGTATGGCACTGGTGTAACCCTGCCCACAAACCTCACAACTGAGCAAGTGTCATATTCATCTTCTATACTATAGAATAGAGTTACTGTATGTACATTTTAACAAAAACAGATACTCCTTAAGGTAGTTTTGGTTTTCGATGACAGGGTTTCTCTGTGTAGCCTTGTCTGTCCTGGAACTCACTCTGTAGACTAGGCTGGCCTTGAACTCAGAGATCCACCTGCCTCTGCCTCCTGAGTGCTGGGATTAAAGGCGTGTGTCACCACTACTGCCTGGCTGATAGTAAGAATTTCAACCTCAAATGTCTAAAGACATGTGACAGATGGGAAGAACAAAACAAAACAAAACAAAACAATCCTTTCATCAGCTGAACCATAAGCACTGACTTTTATCTTGGTCACCTTTAGCTACATGGGTGTTCAATCATTATCCGTCCAGATAAGAAGCACAGCCCTGAGCAAAGCCAGGAACAACTGGGAGAGCCCTCTCACTACCACAGAGTAGCTTACAAATAGTACAAAATTCATCTTAAAAGAAAAAGTAGAATACACATCGCACAAACTCCAACAAGGTGGACTCATCTAATTCTGTTTGAGGACACTCTGGACTACAAGAGACCCTATCTCAACAAAGCAAACAAACAAAATCAGTAACAACAACAATAAGAGCTACACTGCTAGGCTAAAAATGAAAATATATATAGACATTACACGTTTTTCTTGATTATTGAAGTAATACACATTTATTGCAGAAATTTTATAAAATTTAAGAAATAACAAAATAGAAAAAAAAATGTTCTACAATGCTACCATCTAGGCAGAGCAGCCGTGCTTACGATAAAAATGGTAGGACTTCTGTTACTGGAAGATATTGCTTTTTTGTGTGTTTTACAGAGACTATCATCTTAGTCATTATCTTATTATTAGAGAATAATGTATGCATGATAATTTTGGGAGATGCTGAGCCCAATTTTCCTTGTTTATTTCCTGAAATATATGCAGAAAATTTGGAGGCCAATTGATGGAAAGGCAATTACAACAAACAGTTTGGGGATACCTACTTTACCCCTTAGGATTTTTTTATTTTTTTATTTTTTTTGAGACAGGTCTTGTTAGTAGCCAGGCTGGCCTTAAACTTGCCACAGCCTGCACCCCCCTCCCAGGAGTGAGCCACATACACAAAAGCCCTTTCTTTCTCCTCTGATTTTCCTGCATGTGTGTGATGTTGATTTGAGACAGGGCCTCACATTGTAACCCAGCCTTGACTAGAACTCACTATGTAGCCCAGGCTATCCTCAAACTTACTCCAATTGGCCCACCTCTGTCCCCCATACTTGGGGCCTGGCACAGAATGGTCTACCTTGCTGCTGTCATTGTGAATGCCCCCTCTCTCCTCTTCCCATCCCACTGTCCCTCTTGAGTTGGCCCCTTCGCACCTTGCTCTGAGCTGCCTAAGGCAGGACACCCAGCAGCGAGGGCCACAGCACTTGGTTGTGCTCTTTCCTGTGACCTTTCTGTGCTGGTCCAGGGCACGGACCCTGAAGCCTCGCTCATTTGATAGGGTGGATTTCTCTGTTGCCTTTATTTTTCGGGGAAATAAGTTTTCTTTGAAAATGAGTAATAAGGTAATACTCAAGCTGCACTTTGCAGTTAATGAAGAACTTATTCTTAATTCTCCCGATAGCTCAATTGGTTAATAAAGTGTTTTCTATGCAAGTTCAAGGCTTTGCGTTTGGTTCCTAGAACCTGTGTGTGTGTGTTTGTGTGTGTGTGTGTGTGTGTGTGTGTGTACCAGGTATATGGCAGTCTGAATCACACTCAGTGAAAAGGACTCTGTGTGACAAGGAGGGCTGTCACAGTGTGTGGTTCACAGATAAACTGTGATTTAAACTATCAAGTTGCAGTTTCCTTTCCAATAAATACCAGTTATCCTGAGAGATGGTCCCAGACCTTTCATAAGGTTGGCTCTTACCCAATGGCTATTAGACACATACTGCATGGCATGAAGTCCTAGAGATGGTCAGAGATGAGTTTCCTGATTTTAGGCACAGGAACGTACGGAAGAAAATGAGTTGCCGTTCATTTGTACTGGGAGTTGGGAGGAAGAACACAGGCTACAGCTTCCGGGGGCTTCCGGAAAAGGCAGCAGGTGAGTCAGGACAGGACAAGCAGCAGATCCTCCAGGAGCTCAGTGGCTGGAAGATCCATTCCTCCTCACCCCCATTTTTTGAGCTTTGAAATTATTGTCTTTATTTCATTCTTTTATAACAATAATCTCCAAAATTTAGACATATACATTTGTCTTAAGACTTAGCTTGCAAATCTCACTGAATGTAGACAAAGACAAGATGACCATTTCCTTCCATAGTACTTCACTGAAGGGGCCCTCTGAGCTCACTTTCTGTGGACTTTTCCTCCACATAGCCGATTTATTCTTCAGTGTCTATCTCGCAGCTGAAAAGGTCTCGTGGATACCTAAAAGGTGTTTCTTTGCTTTAATATATTGTATGGTTACAGTTCATACTTTTTTCTCCTCTTTCAGACAGAGTTTCTTCATGTAATAGCTCTGGCTGTCCTGGAACTCACTCTGTAGACCAGGCTGGCCTTGAACTCATAGAGATCTGCCTGCTGCTGCTTCCCAAGTGCTGAGGTTAAAGGTGGGCACCACATTTATAAAGGCCTTCACTATAATATCTTAGTTGACCATCAATTGAATAGGAAAAGAATTCTTTCCACTTTATAAATAAAGAAATATACACAGAAAGTAAGATTCCAATCTAAGACAATAATGCCAGGTGTCTGAGCCAAGATTTGAGACCCTAAGCCCAACGCAATGAGCAAGTTCTGCAGAGAAGCTAATCTTAGGATGTGAATAGTGCCAGTGAACACTAGTTGCTGTTTACAACACCTCCTGAGCTGGTGTCATAGCTGGGTAACTGACCTAGGATGAAAGAGATCAAGACCAAGTTCTAGCTGTGAGGCAAAGTTTTCATCAACATTTTTCTGCTGATTACAATTCAGATATTTTGCATTTCTGAAAAGTGGTGTATAACTAACACACACACACACACACCCCTCAGAATTGATTTTGGCATTAATGCCTACCATAGATGTATTCTTCCAAAACCAGTTTAAAAAAATCAAATCCTTTGAGATATTTGCTGATTTTACTCAGCAGATACTTGTAACCATGCTTTATAAAAGGGCCCATGAAATATCTTCTACTATTTTTGATACATGTGAAACTATTCTGCACTTAATATATTTTATTTAATTTACATGTAATTTTTCCAAGAAAACTTATTCTAAGAAAAGTACATATAAAATAGTCTTATAAAACATAGTAGCAATATAATATCATAGACTTAATAAATGGAAAAATTAGGTCACTGAACTTGGCCATTATTTTTTTTAATTAGTAATAATAATAAAAAGGAACCCCACTGCAGAAGCCACCCTGTCAAGTGGTTACAATGAATGCATCTGGCAAAATGACTACACCTCTCTCCTGAAGTGGTTATACATCTTACTGAGTCACACTGCAGTCATTAGCCAGAGTTAATTTTAAACAGATAGATGGAGAGATTCTCATGTTTAGGCCTGTAGGGCTTGGAGTCTTCCATTATCTGTTTACTCACTAAAGCAACCCAAAGCCTGAAGAGTTGCCTAATATTACCAAGACCTTTCCAATAGCACAGCTACTGTAGGACTGTACTGAAATGTCCCAGGAGAATTTCATAAAAACAGTGGTGTCTGCAGACAGGTGCCATTAAAACAAAACCCATGGAGAAATATACATCCACCTATCCAGAGATCTATAATTTTTATTTTCTTTTTTAAAAAAACATTTTATTGAGTACTCTCCCAGAGGGTAGTAACTAGATTACTGCCTACTTAACTACAGTTTTTTATTGGCCCAGTTATGCCCAGTCAACACCATCCCTCACATATCTTTTTTGAGACAGGAACTCAAATAGCCCAGGCTGGCCTTTAACAGTCTATATAGCTGAGGATGACCCTGAACTTCTGATCCTCTTGTTTCTATCTCCTAAAGGCTAGGACTCCAAGTGCAAGCCCTACCAAGCTTCACTTTCTTTCTTTCTTTTTCTTTTTCTTTTCTTTTTTTTTTCTGAGACAGGGTCTCACAATATGTAGCCCAGGCTGGTCTTGAATTCAGCTTTTTTGGCCCTGCTTCCTGGGGGTTAGGATTACAAGCACACCCCAGCATATCCAGTTTCCTCTCCATTAAAAAAACAAGACATATTCCTAGGCACTGGGGCAGTAGAGCTCTGGAGTTAAAGTTGGTTTAAACTCTTAACTGTTCAGTAATACTGCTAAGAATTTGGAGATATTCTTTTTAAAGTTTATAGTTTCCTAAAAGTATACTATAGCCATGGGATAAATGCATTGATTCCGTCATCTGAGAAGGCAAAGGGTACCCAAGGCATGGGTCCCTGGACAGCTTTGAGTATCCTTGGCTACTTACAGATGTGACCAGGTGCCATTTTCTATAAGCCATGATAAAAGAAGGTGGGGAGGTACTGAAAAGGATCGGTGTCTCCATAATCTGTAAGGCTAGTCTATTCTATTTTGATGGGGCTTCCAGTGTGATTCCAAGCAATGTCAGCTAATGACTTGAATGCCCTTAGACTTGATGAGGAAACTGGGAAATCATGTTATTTTACGGTCTGAAGAGTTCCTTTTTAGGCACTTGTCTTTCAAATGATAAAGCTATTGTTTTAAGCATGGTATTAAAGACCCAGGATGAAACATTAAGGCCACAGGAGCTGCTGGTACAGGGAGTTCACCTGTCCTTCCTGCTTTACTGGGGCTCTTCCCTGACATGGAGACCTCAGCTTTCATCCTCCAGATCTGGAAAAAGCACATCCCCCCACCCCCAACTTCCATAAATCTGCAAACCTTGAAAAGAGCCCCGGTGTCATGGAGTAAAAGCGCCGGCATTAGGATCTCACTGCAAGGAGGGGTGTCTTCAAGCCTCTCACTGCTAAGCCGGACATTTCCTAACACTGGACAAATTGTACGTCCAGCTCAGGGAGGGTGAACTGCAGTGGTCTTTTACCCTCCAAGCCAATTGTTAGCTTTTCACAGGAATCAGCAGGGAAGCACATGTGAAACCTCTGTGTGCCGGTGAGCGCCCCCATGCCTTGTGTGACTCTGCATGTAGATGAAGCAGACTGGGAGCTTTCTGAGCTGCTCAGGCTGAGTTCTCAGAGAGGCCTTTTCTCCGGCTCGGCTCCCTGCTGGGACAGCCCTTTTCAGGCTTTCTATCCCCCCTCGGTCTCTTCTCCCGCAGAACACAGGGAAACTTGATTGAAATAAAGACCTAGGGAACATGTTTTATTTTCTCCTGTTCAATCCATTTTAGAAAAGCTTTTAATTGGTTTTAAAAAGACGCTAAACAAAATGTGATGATGTTTCTCAGTCTTCACGAACTACCGATACCACTTCTTATACTTTCAAAGGGCTAATAAATCAATCATGAAAGTAACTCTCCAGATAAATTTAAAGAAAATCCACTGAATACCAGGTTCATTAAAAATCTATGCATTTTCTTAGGAAAATTTAAAATTCAAAGAAAATTATCCTAGTAACTGAAATCTGCCTTGAATTTTTAGTTCTACACTGAAAATCCAAGAACAAGGCGATCACAAAGGAAAAAAAGGAGGGCTTGAGACCCAGTTTTAATAAGCCAATTTACAAGAGGGGAGGGTGGGGGAGGGGAAGTGGAAAGAGAGTATCTGATACATAACAACACGGCCTGGAGGGATTCTGTCATTGGGGCATGTGTGCACATGCACACACAATATTCTGAGAAAGCTGAAATATTCTGACAAATGCAAAATTAAGGCTCCTGTGACTGATACGATTGCTGTCTTGTAAGATGTGCGGTGCTTTCTAAAGAAGAAAGATGCCCACAGCTTTTGTTTTCTTGCCAGAAAGAACAGTTTTCTGTGACCCACACTCCCTACCTGACTCAGTGCCACTAGCTTTAATATTAAAAAGAAAAATCTACAAAGCAATAGCTTGTGCAAGTGGATGTGCTTACTATAGAGTCATCAACATTCTCCACACTGGACCAGCTTAAAATCATTTCCATTTTATCCAGACAGTGTACAATACATTTACAGAGCAAAGTAGGGGAGTCAAGGCATATTTTTATTCTGTTAAACTTATGCCAACTAGAAATATTTTTAATACTAATTTCTTGTGCCACATATTCCCTTACGCAGTAGGTCACCTAGCAGACAGGGTCAGTCACTAAGTTCTGACTAATGACAGACCAGTGTTCCCTTAAAAGAGAATCCCTGCCATTCCCTGTCACTAAGGTAACCAGGTTTCTTACTTCTTACATACATCTTTACTTCTTAGAGAAATTCATTCCACAGCCCTTTTTAATGATCCAATTGCTGGGTGTAAGACTGCTCCCAAGCTGGGATTTCTCCATGTACCCTGGTGACTTGCCCTTTACTTTTAACCCTCTATATAATTCTTTCATCATTTACATGGCTTGAGAAACTACATTTTAAAAATGTGACAATTTTATTGAGATATAATTTGCAGAGCACACAGTTCGTTAACTTAAAGTGTGAAGCTCAACAGCTTCCAGGCTGTTCACAGATACAGGCAGCCATCACCACACTCATTCTTAGAATATTTTCATCTTTCCAACAAGAAATCCTACACTCATTAGCAGTCACCTCTTACTCTTACAATCCAGCCCTCCAAACCCTGGCGACCATTAGACCTTCTTTTAGATCTTAAAGAACCAGCAATTGTGGGCACTTCATAGAAATGGAATCATACAGATGCTGGGGAGGTGGCTCAGTGTGGAGCACTGGCTGTCCCTGATGAGACCTGGGTTTGACCCTCAGCACCCACATGATGGCTCACAACCATCTGTAACTCTGGTTCCAGGATATCTGATGCACTCTTCTGGTCTCTGTGGGCACAGTCACACATACAAAGTACATGCAGTCAAAACAGTCATACCTACAAAACGAAATGAATAAATCTAAAAATTAAAAAAGAAATGAATCATAGTATGTGACTGTCTTTTCTCATCACATTTTCAAGGTCCATTTATGTCAAAACATGTTCTGAGTCCATTTTCATTGCTGGATAACATTCTACTTCATGGCTATACTATATTTTATTTTACTGGATTCTTATTCTTTCCCTCTATAAATAACCCTGCTATGAGTGTTCACAAACAAGCTTTGGTTCAGGTGTGTGTTTGCTCTTGTTTTGGGTGGATTCTAGAAGTAGACTGATGAGGCCTCTCCTGACTTCCGGTTGAACCTTCTGAGAAATTGCTAGAACCTGCTAAGAAATTTCCCAAAGGCAACACAATTTTAATATTTTTACTAACAGTTTATATAGTTTCCAATTTTTCTAACTCTTCATCAATACTTATTTCTACTCGACTTTTGGGTCGTAGTCATCATCTACAACCTAAAATATAAAATACTTCACTGTGTTGGTCTTTTTTTAGCCCCTGAAGAATAAGAAAATGAATGCTTTACTCAAGTATTAACTGGTCATTTGAATTTCATATAAAATAAAAAAATTAATGTGTGTGTGTGTGTGTATGGTGAGGGAGAGCATATGTTGCCACTGTACAAATGTGAGGTCAGAGGATACCTTTATGGAGTCAGTTTTCTCCTACCTCTTCATGGATTTGGGGATTAACTCAGGTCATCAGGCTTGTATGGGATGCACCTTTATCTGCTGAACCACTGTGCTGGCTCCTGAACTTTTAAAAACGCTTTTACACTAAACACATCTTTGTTAAGACCATCAACACAGAAGATGTATATATAGTTACAAATATGTATTCAATATGTTTGTTGAGTAAACTATGAAGAATGTGTGTGTACGCATGTGTGCTGTAAGATTTAGAAGCATAAGATAGTTTTACTTCCCTTAAGAATCTTACAATTATTTTAAGAAACAGAAACAGCCTTTTCTGAGCCTCTGCCAAGATGGCCGAAGTGGAGTTGAAAAAGCAGCGGACCTTTCGCAAGTTCACCTACCACGGCGTAGACCTGGACCAGCTGCTGGACAAGTCCTATTGTACAGCGCCCAACAGAGGTGGCGCCTGAACCACAGTCTGCAATGGAAGCAGCACTCGCTACTCAGGCACCTGAGAAAGGCTAAGAAGGAGGTGCCGCCCAAGAAGAAGCCTGAGGTGGTGAAGACCCACCTGAGGGACATGATCATCCTGCTGGAGATGGTAGGCAGCATGGTGCGCGTCTACAACCAGGTAGAGATCAAACTGGAGATGATCGACCACTACCTGGGCAAGTTCTCCATTACCTACAAGCCCATGAAGCACAGCCTGCCTGGCATCGGTGCCACCCACTCCTCCCGCTTCATCCCCCTCAAGTAACTGGTCAATAAAGACTATTCATGGAGAAAAAAGAAAAAGAAACAAATAGTTATTCATTAGTCTCTAATCAAAATGAATCAAGATGTCTTGGGGGTAAATGTGCTTCCAAGAAAGTCTACCCAGGTTCAATGTTCAGAACCCACATGAAGATGAACAGAGAAAACAACCCTCAGGCTGTCCTTTGACCTCTATAGGGTATAAATACAACAAAATGATGTTTAAAAATATGCCATTTGTTAGCATTTTTTTATTTATATCTATTTTGGATATGAAGAGTTTCAGGGAAGAAACACATCTTTATTTAGACTCACATGAATAGCACATGACCAGGTAAAGGAAATTTGAAAATAACACTGAAAAGCTATTTATTCTTCTCTTAAGTAAATTTTTGCATAAATTATTTTTAAACAAAAAGCTAAATATTATAATATATTTAAATGCCTGAAAAATAGCTTCCATTCTAAAAATTTTAAATATGCTAGCTTAATAAAAATAAATTGTGTAGGAGCATGTAGAAATAACTTGCTTTAGCAACTTTAGACATATGTTTATATTTACTTATTTAAAAGCAGAAGGTATCAAGAGAAGCCAAAAAAATATACTCACGTCTCTTAACTTCAGCCTTAGCACAGGGAAAACTTCAAAAGGCTGAGGCAGGAGACTCACCCAAGCCCAGGAATTTGAGGGAGTCTGAGCAACATCGTAAGAATCCATCTCAAAAACAACTGAGAACTTGCCCAGTGTGCATGAAGCCTTGGGTGTTTTTCTTTCTATAAAATCCTTCTATGTTTCATATACTGCAAAATTTTAAGGATGTTATGTATCTTTTATGACTTTAGAACATTTGTGAGACATACTAAAAACCTAGAAACCAAGATCTGTCTTTAAGTGTAAAATATGCATGTGTAGTTTCAACTGTTGAATTATATATTAGCATTACAAACTAATTTTATTATTTCTTTCTCCTCATAGTGACCCATATGAGACCCCACACATACACACTAAGATGTTTTCCAATAACTGCTCACCCTCTTTGTGTTTCCCCTTGACTGGCATTTCTTCAATGTTCTACCACATAGGATCAACCTAGAAAATGTCAAGCATTCTCTAGTAACCTGGACATAAGTATCATTTAACCAAGCCCCACAGGATGCATTTGTTAAGGGGTCAAAGTCAATGACTCCAGCAGCCATGTCAGTAAATATGCAACCAAGTGAAGGGGGGGGGGTGTCCCAGCTCTGTTCCTTGAGAGCAGCACAGAAGAAACTTCTTCATGTCACTCTAATGAGCTAAAGCTTCAGCAGCTGCCAGCTTAGTAAATTCACATGTAATTCTAAAATAGAAATCCTCAAGACATCATGAAATGCTAAATGAAATAAAGAGAAACACATATTTAATCCCTCCTACATTTGTATCACACTCTCCCTCTGAAAGTGATGGGGTTAAGGTTGTGGAATATGCTGAGGAGTTCACAAAACAAGATCTAATACTAACTGAAACTGTCAGGTCTTGGTTTTTTCAGAAAAGGAAAAAAAAAAATCTGTTAAGAAAACAATTTACCTTAAGACAGAAAGCTAGATCAGACCCTTTCAAGAATAGAATGCTATGTTATGTGATAACCTGGCTATTCAGAGTGCACCACTGGATGTCACGGGAGATTCTGTAGAAGTGTTCCTTATCATTGCTCATTTACCTGAGGAGGCGCCTTTTTCAGCAACACCAGAAGGGCTTGCAATACCAGGTTGGAGAACCGGGGGCCAATGGGGACGTAATCTGAAAGAGAAAGGGCTGTGGCTCAGGACTGAGATCTTGGGGGCACACATCCAAACTCGCAGATCTATCTGCATCAAGACTAAACATCAGCTGTAGTAAGAGGTAGGCCGCTCCGCCATGAAAAAGACACCCTTAAACAATCAACGTTCTCAGAATAGTTAGTACCTACAAATTTAACTATACATTTTTTAAAAAGCTTCTAAATATCCACTTTGATTCCTATGGACATATTTTTTGGTCTTCAGGAACTAATATTTTCTATGGGAGAGAATATCCAGATGTATTTCTAGGACATTACTGGAAATCATCATTGTACCTTTACATACATTACATAGATGACACAAAGTTTGACACAAACAATAGGGAGAAATGGATTGGGGTGTGGCTCAATGGTAGAAAAGAAATGATAATATAAACAAGGATGGAGACATATTCAGACTGGCCTTTGGAGCCAGGTAATAAGGAACGTTCTGTCTGGAAACTTCAGTCTGGATGCCATTTCCCCAGCTTCCGCTGTGTGTGAATCTAGTCCTGTGCTTGGGGCGCTGCAGGCTTCGCCTCGTCTTCTGGACACCAGGGCTATAGGCATACTCTAGTATATACTACTTTTTGTCATAAAGGTTAGCTAGTATTGTTTTCTTCTGAGATCCTTCTAGAACAATGTCAATTCTAATACAGTTGTAATACTTGAATAAATGAACAAAGTATAAAAAATAACTATTCATATAAGTAAAAATATAATCAGAGGGCACAAACTGCTGCCTCCATGTGTTACTATGACCACATGCCTTAACGTGTTCAGATAAAAGGGTTTACACAGAGCTGTGAACATGGCTAAAGTTCTTAAAGAAATAATCCTATAAGCTGGACTGAGATGCCCCAAACATGGCATACCCCAAATCCTGGCCACTAGGCAAACAGTATTAATGTAAGGAGGACTTGAAGAAGATATACCTGCTTTGTTTACAATACACAGTACCAAAACGTAAAAAACAGATAACAGAGGCCACAATGTAAGGCTGAACACCACAGGGAAGTGAAGAACCGTTAACTTGAAATCATTTCTGCGCCACTATTAGCAGCCAGTGCTGGTGGTCTCTCCTGTGGTTATTCAGTCATCAGATATTCCTGGTTCAATGATGTTTGTTCTGTCCTGATCTACTGTTATAATGATACACACTAGACTGACTTAATCTACAATGAACAAAATGTCAAAGTAACAAAATTTTTCTGACATTTACTATTTTACTTCTGGGTTGAGGTCAGGGACTAAGTCTTAATCATCTTTTCATCCACTGTACTCCAACCCAAGAGATAGTTAATTAATATTTTTTAAAATTACTGTAGAGTACCTTTAACTTTAAGAATTTCAATATTTTTTTTAACCCTACATTGCTCATTTATTATGGACAGGACACACTATAGAAAATGAGGCTTCTCATCATGACTGATTTCATATAAAAGATACTGTGATAGTCCCTGCAAGACAAGGTACTTCTGTCACCTCATAGCCTGCAAATTCCCCTGCAGATAATTTTCTCCTACAAGTTCAACATTTCAGTTGTCATACGACAGAGTATAACAGGCAAAGTTACAACTCACCAAGCAGCCTTTCAATGTCATCCACAACCACACAACTGAGTTGAGATTTGTATGCATCATCAAAGATCTGGAAGAAAGAAAATCATCTGTGACCTCATTGTCCTTTATAATAACTATTCCAAGAAGATTAAATTTGGTTAATTTTTTCCCCATTTTTTGGAGACAGAGTCTCACTATCTACACCAAGCTGGACTTGAACTCAGAGAGTGCTGGGATTTAAATGCCCACCATGATGATACCCAGGTAAATTTGGTTAATTCTTGAACAACACCTAAACAAAGCAGTGTTAACACCAATTGCCCAGACTACAATGCACTAATAAATCACATGAACTTAAAGAGCACTCGTGGGGAAACTGAAAGCAGTTAAATAACTTGATCAGGCTGACACCCAAGACGGTGGTCAAATACACTCAGTAAATTACAGCAAGCTGTCATGTCCTGACAAACATGGAATAGCAGTTTCAAATCAGACAGAAGACTCTGTTGATGCATAAGCTGAAGATCAGTGTCCATAGCCTTTAGGCCAGCATCTTATGAATGATGACAGGTCAGCTCTAGACACTGCAAATGGTGCTCAGTGTATTTTTCTTTTTAAGATTTATTTATTTATTTATTATGCATACAGTATACAGAAGAGGGTACCAGATGTCATCGAAGATGGTTGTGAGCTACCATGTATTTGCTGGGAATTGAACTCAGGACCTCTGGAAGAACAGTCAGTGCTCTTAACCTCTGAGCCATCTCTCCAGCCTCAGTGCTCAGTGTATTAACCAGTGCCATAAATATAAATTAATTTCTGCTTCCAGCCTAATCTCTCCAGTTGATATGTAACCTTAGTGAACTACAGTGGGCAAAACAGCCCAGCCCTACCACATAATGCTTTAGGTAGAACAATATTCCCTGGTTGGTATCCTTAAACGATAGAAGATTTAGAATTTGTAGAAATAAAGTGATCAAACTAATAATACTAATATTTTTCATATTAAGCTTAAAATAAGTCTGCACATAGTTGGTCCTTAAAGAATCTTTAACAGTTAATAAAGGCTACCATGGATGGTTTTCCATGGTTACCATCTTAACTCAGTTCCTTTCTACTTCTTTTGTGGCATAAACATAAACACAATTTCCATCTCCACATATTTAGTCAGATCAGCCCCTCTAGGAGAAATGCTTTCTATTGGTTCATGCCCCCTTTACCCTCTGTTGTGTGGCAGTTTCCTTCCAGACTGAAACACTCAATTCTGCAGAGAAAGTTCTTAAGAAAGAAAGCAAACAACTCAACATGGTCACAGGAAGTCCCTGAAACTGACCATATTTGCTGGGCCCAGCCCTCCCTCCCTGAAACTATATAAACAGGAAAGACTACTGTGAATCACTCTCAGGCAAGCCAAACTGTGAAGAGGACTCTGACTAGACTAGCTGCCTGAAAGAGGTTCAGCCCGACTGGACTACTTGGAAAGGACACTCTCCAACCTGTAGAGCGGCCTGCAGGTTGTGAAGTGTGCCCCAGGTTCCCAGCTTGGTGAGCTATCACCCATGCTGTGGTGGGCTTTGGCAATGCAGCTGTCTTTGAATTATTTTTGATCTTGTAAGTAACTTCTCACCTACATTCTTGTAAATAACCATGACAAACTTCATAGGTTCGATGTGTGTGTGTGTGTGTGCTTATGTGTGTCTTTCCAGAAAGAGCCTGTCATACAACACTATCCCTCACTATGCCACAACCCATTTAGCATTTTCTCTTAAACTACCTATCTACCTGGAATGTGAAATGTATAAAAATACCACCCTGCTCATAACATCTTGAGCACCCAGTACAAGACAGTATCCAGTAATGATGTTCACTCAGCAGATTCACTAGTTGAAACAACACAAGCTCCAAGTCCATCTTGTCCTGCACCATTTTTCTTCTTTTTTTGGTCCAGCATTTTCTATACTATGTATATACTGTAGATTCACTATATTTTCTCATATATTACACTAGACTGTAAAAACCCAGAAGGCAAGTACTGTTATATTACCTCTAGATCCTCAGATCAATTAATTTAATGCTGGACCAAAATAGTAACAAGTGTTTGTTAAAAAATTAATTAAAATTTGTGCATTGTTTTATATTCAAGCAGACTATCGAGTAAGTACTTGGAGGTGTCCAAGTCAGGATAAGAAAATGCTCTCAGAATAGTGAGTGGCAGGAGAAGTTGTGACTGGATGAGGGACTTTGAGAGAAGAATGGGAAGGGAAGAAGGCAGGGCGGAGAGGGTAGGAAGTGTTATCACTATATTCGTTCAGTCGTTTCCGTCACTCAGCCAACAAATGGTTTTTAATTTCTATCATATGTCAAGTGTAAATGAAGCCACTAGAGAGAGTAATGAGGCAGATAACTGCGCCCAGTCAGAAGTCTTCATGTGACTGTGAAGACTATGAAAGAAGACCAGAGTCACTGCGTATGTCACCTCTTCCTCTTTACCTTTTAGATGCTGCAGAGACACATATCACCTACTTGCTTGAGTCTTTGAGAAACCACAGTGAGCAAGGGTCACCTTCTGAGTCATCTGCATGTCCCATTAGTAAGAAACGTAGTGCAGTGTGGTTTGGTGGGGTGTGTGTGTGTGTGTGTGTGTGTGTGTGTGTATGTGTGCGCGTGCGCATGTGTGTTGTTGCTTCTTATTGTTGCCTATCTGAAGCAATCATAAGTCACACAGGCATGTAGGGAACAACGGTGGTTTCCTAAATTAAAAAAACAAAAACCAAAAAAAAACAAAACAACCATTTAAGCCAAAATCTAAATAAGGAGAATGTACTATGAGTATACTAAATGTCAAGGTCTAGAGAGAGGAAATTGGGGAAGGCTCTAGGAACCAATTTGCAGTTAGTTTATAAAATTAACATGAAGACATGAGGTTTTCAATGTGTACAGAGTGGTGGGTGAGGGGTGATGCAGAAGAAGAGTTGACAAAGAAAACTGGACACAGAACATCTAACAAAACAAACCCCCAGCATCTATCTCATCATGTAGCCCTGGCTGTCCTGGAGCTTGCTCTGGAGAGCAGTCTGGCCTAGAACTGCATCTACCTCCTGAGTGCTAGGATTAAAGGGATGCACCACCACCCAGTTTGACTGAGAGGATCTTAGAATTTTCCATGAGCTAAAAATTTATTGTAAAGGCAATTAAAAAAAAAAAAAAAAGCCATGGGGTTGGAGAGATGGCTCAGCGGTTGGGAGTACTGGTTGCTCTTCCAGAGGACCTGGGTTCAAATCCCAACATCTACATGGCAGCTCACAGCTGTCTGTAACTCCAGTTCCAGGGGATCTGACACCAATGCACATAAAATAAAGTTAAACAAATTAAAAAAAAGCCACTCTGGAGTTTTAAACAATTAACTGAGATGTCTGTTTTTTCTGGTTGATGTAAAGAAAAGCAGGAGGAGAGTTAGTGTGTGAGACTGTGGGACTTCAGGTGGGAAATGGTGGCTGGGAGGTGCTGTGTGAAGTGAGCAGATGGTGGTGCCGGTGTTTGGGAGGCAGAGAAGAGCAACTTAGTGAAGAATGAGTGTGGTGATGACTGATGACGGAGAAACAGGAGCCAAAAATGGGAAGAGGAACTTTGGGGATGAAGAGCTGTTGTTTCCTGATGGCTACTTTTGGCTCTGAGTTAGTGACTTCAGGACCCCAGAAAGACCTGGGAGCCGTGGTTCTTTGCTATTTCTGAAGTCTGAATTTGTATTAAAGCTGTTGTCATATTGTGTAAATTCAGGGAATCCCTACAATGCTTTGCAAAACATTTTTCTGAGATCTACTAAAAGTTTTGAGCCAGGCATATCATTCTTTCACTCAAGCTATGAAATCATAGATTATGAGTGACGGAAAGCTGAGGCGTGAGGGCCTGGCCAGCTGCCCTACCTAAGTCTGCACTCCCGTGAACTGGCTCTTTTTCTTCCTCTATGTAATGTGTAATTTACACAGTAAACTTTTTAAAGCAAACTTGGGGCATCTGTGGGTATATAATTCCAGCATCTGGGAGATGAAGGTAACAAGCTCAGATCTAGGCTAGCCTCAGCTGCATAGAGGCTAGCCTGGGTTACATGAGGCCCTCTCAAAAGAAAATTAGATATGTGTGTAAATTAGTAAGTAAATAGATTGTTTTATGTTATGTAGTGGGAACAGCTTAGGGACATCATAGTTCATTATATAGGCTACCTGGAATTTTAGAAGAAAAATATCAGTGATATTTATTTAATGTAAAGTGTTTTGTACTTTTATTTTTTAAAAATAATAAACAGCCCTCAGTGTGGTGAATGCTAGAGAGAGGAACGCTCACAGCTAGGCCTTGTTAACAATGTACTCAATGTGACAGAGGCTGTACCAAAGCCAAGGGACTTGACTGGCTAACCCAGATTGCTCTGTCTACTGTGAATGTGCACACGACCCTTTCACTCTCCACACACAAGCCACTCTTTATCCAGTCACCTGCCTAACATGAGGTCTTCCCTCTTCCCCTAGCCTCACAATGTATGTGTAGTCTTCTCAGAAACTGTTTCCTAGCCTCAGCCCCAGCACAGTGCTCACTAAGATGAGACTCAGCCTTGACGGGCAAACACAGGAGATTAGCTGCCAGCCTAAATCTAATGAGATATTTACATACCAAGCTGGAAAGTTCTACCATAATTTTATGTAAATCAATTCAAAAGGAGGTGAGATATTAGAAGAAAAGATACAAGAAAAAAAAATCATGCAAACTGCTCCAGTTAGACCGCCATCACAGCTTGCCATTAGCAACAACATACAGCAGATAGATGCACAATGCCTGCTCTAGACCAAATATGCCACCACCCTGGAGCAGTCAGGGGGCCGAAGCTGCAGCTAGGATCTCTGCCTCCCAGATGCCAAAAAGATTAATCTAAGGACTGTACACTCACTCTAGAGTTATCAGGAAGCGTCCTGTGGAGCAGTGAATTGTCAGCGTATATAGATTGGATCTAAGTAAATCAGGTGGGAAGCCTGAAGAAGGGCTGGGGGGAGGGGAAAGGAAGGATTGAAGAAGGACCAGAGAGAACACCCTGGGGTTGTGTGGAAATGATGAGATTTGCTCTTAAAGACAAAGATAATCTCTAGTAGATAGATTCCCAGAGTCAGTTCCCAGCTGTGGGCATAGAGGAGCCATTGCTATTTAACAGGCCACCTCTCTTCCTTGTAAAGGCAGACAGTATACAGATGAGGGTCAGACCAGACCATGGGCCACCTGGGCTGCACAGGAGTATGCTGTGGATACTGTGTAAGCACTGGGGGCAGGGACTGGGGAAAGCTGGGCAAGGCGCAGAGCTCACTCAGCCTTGGACTCTCAGATGGGCTAGAGCCACCTGTGAGGAGGGCGGGGCAGCAGCTGCTTCTCTGGTCTGACATGAATGCTCCAGGGAGGATGCCAGCGTTATTAGCTCCATGTTAATCCCAGCCTTTCAGAGTCACAAGCCACAGCAAAGTGCGCTCTAAGGAGCTTCTATCCTTCATTTTCTATAACCTCTTTAGTGCTCTTAAGTACGTAGAGCTAAGCTCTCTCTTTCAGAGAATGGAAGGGTTCACTTCAATTTTGGAGTAGTTGGCGTGAAGTACCTCACCCTAGTTAGCAGATATCTAATGACAGGAGGAAGCTCATGGCTTAGAAAATCCCTAATGCAGTAAATCTGTCAGCAATTAGTGGAAAGCATATGCTAATCATATTTGGGAGCATATAAAAACGTAAATGAGCAAATTTAAACTGGCATTATCAGTAATAATCTCTGGCCTCTAAAAATAATTTGGGAGCAAACCAAGCAAACAGGCTTCGCAGGAAGTGGACCTTGAGTTTTGGCAAAGTGCTAAAGCTTCTTGGATTGACCTTACAATCCCTTATTTGTTCTCCCTGCTTTTCAAGAAAAAGTCTTACATTTTTCACTATCGTGATCCACAGAGAGGGTGTGTGTCCCTGTCTAAAAGCCACAGGCTCTCAAAGCTCTGCTCCTCTTTTACATTTGTAGCAAAAGGCAGTGTGTTTACCCAAAAGCCAAGGGATGTCCACACCACTCCACTCCTGCCTGCTCCACCTTCACTGAAACGGCTCCATGATATATTAGGATGTCAACCCAAAACATCCAAATTCTGTTGCTTAGTAACTGCTGTCAGAAGATGCAGTTTCCAGCTTTGCTCTTTGTACCGACTAAACCATGAAAAGAGGGGGATTAGGCTCCACGACTGTCTGCAGACTACAGCCTGCAGTGGATTTACAGTATGATATTCACAGAAGATTATTTCTTTCTCGAAAAGCTAGTGGGAAGGAAAATTTCTTCTGCTAATTTTCAAACCTTTGAAAATAAGAATAATCATGCTATTAATAGAAGTTTCATAAATTGCCAATGTTTTCCTTTAATTTTGTTTAAAAATTTTAGTAATATCTGCCTTGTGTATTTTATCTCCATACTAAATGTTTACTCAGAAGCCTTATGGTTAGGTAATCAGTTAAAATCAAATTCCATTGCTCTGTTTCCTTCACTTAATGCCATTAACAGCCAGCAAAATGGATTTTAATGCACAGATGCAAAAATAGATAAAAAATTAAAATTCTAGAACAGAAGAAAGTTTAAAAAGCAAGCATAAAATAGAAAAGAGAAATATCTGCAAATATTCCACATATGTTAGTAGGCATTTCCCCCCCAACCAGAACGAGGGGACAATGCTTCATAAATACTTTCACAGCTTTGAGTTTATCTACACAGAAAGGATTTATTAGAGGAAGTAACAGAAGTACAAGGTAAATTATAAATGAATTCAGAATAAATTATTTTCATGAATTTTTGTACCATCATTTTGGGGAAATGTACTATTTGGGGAAATTTTTGTACTATTTTGGGGAAAATAGAGGAATTATGGCCCTCTTTCTTCATAAACACTATTTGTTACTGGTCCAATGAATAAAATAATAATAAAAATATTGAATAAACTAATTTAGAGCACTCCTATTTAACAAAATTAACATATTGTGTTATCTATGAGCTTATAAACTATTATAATTATAGAATATTAGACATGCACATACACACACACTTGATTGAGATGAACACCAGGTGTTGCATGTGCTAATCAGGTACTCTACCAGAGTCATTAAAATGTACCCAAAGAAAGAATTAAGGGGCTGGAGAGATGGTTCAGGGGTTAAGAGCACTGACTGTTCTTCTAGAGGTCCTGAGTTCAATTCCCAGCATCCACATGGTGGCTCACAACCATCTATGATGACATCTGGTACCCTCTTCTGTATACTGTGTAAATAGTAAATAAATAAATCAATAAATCTTTTTTTAAAAAAGAAAGAATTAAATGCCTAACATTTAACTTAAATTAAAAAAACCCAACAAATTGGAAAAGAAACAATTATTAATACTAAGCTGGGGTAAAAATCTAAAGAAACTCATCCTTTTCACATTTTTCATAAATGAACACAACTTTCTGAAGGAATAGGCCATGTAAAAATCACTATTATCTTTATATAAAAGGTTTGATAGCAATACATGTAAAAAGCTTCACAAATATTAAGGCTCTTTTCTTTTTTTGCTTTAAGAATATGTCTCCTAGAAATGTCAGAGAATCTAAACCCATCAAATCTCACCAGCATGGCTGCCTGACCCTGGCCAGAGCCTGGAGGACACCAATAGGCATGCTAATGTGGGAGAAAAACTACCCACAGGGTCTCAGCCCTCAAGGTCTCCAGGCAACTAAGGGATGCTGAGGCTAATAGTTTTCCCTGGAAGAACACACCAAGTGGTCATCCCTGAACATATGCATACAAGTGATATTATATGCATTGAGCAAGTTGTGGTTATATTAAGAATATGTGTGTAACAACAATGAAAAAGAAGCCATGAATTTGAAAGAGAGCGAGGGGGTACATGGGAGAAGCTGGAGGGAGGGAAGAGAAGGGGAAATGGTTTAATTTTATTATAATCTGAAAACAATTGTAATAAAAATATTAAAGAATATTATTAGCAATCCAAATCCTGAAGATTTATCCTAAAGTAATACGCAGAAACCTGTATGATAGTAAGTAAAACTGACCACCACACATAATTAAGTACATACTGTGTCCAAGGAGCATGTTACTGTAAACTACCATCTCATTTAATTCTTACACTGTCTCTATGAGGCAATCCTACTGCCGCAGCCTACTGAGATGGGATTGAGGCATGCACTAGCATGCTTTAAATAAACATTACCTTCAGACATGAAAAAACAAAGGCTTAAGGGCTTTAAAAAAATAACTTATTCAAGGTGACAGAGATAATAAGTGTGGCAGAGATGAAGTTCAAAATCAGGTCTATTTGAATCAAAACCCAAGTATAAAGTCACATGATGTCAATTATCCCAAGAAAAATCTAATAAAAATGTGAGGCAGTTATTTCTCTAGTTTGGTAACTCTATAGAAATATATATATGGGGGCTGGAGAAATGGCTCAGTGATTAAGAGCACTGACTGCTCTTCTGGAGGACCTGAGTTCAATTCCCAGCATCCACATGGCAGCTAACAACTGTCTGTAATTCCAAGATCTGACACCCTTACACAGTTATACATACAGACAAAGCACCAATTCACATAAAATTAAATAAATAAATATCTTAAAAAAAATATCTTGTTTTGTTTACTTCAAGATAGGGTTTCTCTGTGTCCTGGCTGTCTTAGAACTCATAGAGATCCTCCTGCCTCTGCCTCCCGAGTGCTGGGTGCTGGGATTAAAGGCATGGGCCTTTAGAGTGTGTGTGTGTGTGTGTGTGTGTGTGTATGTGTGTGTGTGTGTGTGTGTGAGAGAGAGAGAGAGAGAGAGAGAGAGAGAGAGAGAGAGAGACACACGTGTCTTAACAGAGAGCTAAAGGATAAAGAATAAGTGCAAATACAGATTATTTTACTTTTTTTTCTGTTAAGAGACAGGTTTCTGTGTCACAGCCCTGGCTATCCTGCAGCTCGCTCTGTAGACCAGGCTGACTCCAAACTCACAGAGATTCACCTGCTTCTGTCCCCCAAGCATTGGGATTAAAGGTATATTTTACTTTTTTAATCTGTTATTTTTTATTTTCTCTATCATTTTTGTTACTAAGAAAAGCTATATGGAGAGAGGGCACTTGAAAGGAAAGGAATGCTTTTTTTCCCCATTACTGTTTACAATTATCTGTGGTCTGAAAAGAGTATTAAAGCACCCTTTCCCCATCCTCACACTAAAATCAGAGACAAGAACAGTGCAGGGAGGCAGCCAGGACTGCAGAATGGCGTTTACATTTCATTTTCACATTTCATTTTCGGAATCAACCTGGGAGACCCAGAGCATTTAGACTAGTTTGGGCCCTCAGGCATCAGTCAGCCATTAGCTAACAGCATGGAAATTGTGTGCTGGCAAAATTTTATAAAATTTTTAATGTTTCTAAGACATATATGATTCATTATTTTCTCTGTTCTAATGTTTAGTTATAGGAAATAATATTTCTTCCACTCCAAGGGAAACAGAAAGTCTAATTTATCATTCTGCTAAGGTAGATTTCTTTTTAATTTTAAGAGCACATAGATGATCCAGACGGTGCATCATGAAGCAGAACAAGTTTGAATAAGCTGGTATGGACTCTTAGTTTTATATTCCTTAGCTTTTTGCTCATCTAAAACTCTACCTTGAAAGGCTTCAGCAATTTAAAGATTAAATCATAAGTTATTAAGTCATTAATTTAACCATTTAAGCCTCTAAAATCAGCACATACTACCTTCCCCCGCTTCAAGTCAATTTGCAAGAGATTAAAATAATAAAAATGATACTATCTCACACTCACAAGGTGGCTTTGATCTGCAGAAGCCTAAAGTACTGTTTAAACTTTATAGAAAAACAAGGGCCATCCACCCACATCTCAGAGCACTTCTGAGGTAGGAGCTGGCAGCAGCTGGGAAGCAGTGCAGTCGGTTGCCATCTGCACAGACTCCTGATTTTGTGCAAGTACAGAAGAAGAACATGGTTTAAGGCGATCTAAATATGACCAGCTTATCCCTAAACGCCAAGCTCGGTGGCTGCAGATTACAAGGGCTGCTTCAAGTTTTAACACAAGTAGCTCAGGGGGCACCTTTAGAGGGAACACACAGGCTTGAAAGAGGAGAGGGGCAGAAGAAAGAGCTCAGGTGCTGGAGTACTTGCTGGCATACGCCAGGCTCACTGAAACCAAACCAAACAACAAGGAGTAAACACAATTTTTAGAATATCAGCACCAACACAGGCTACCAAGGGAAAGAGACAAGATTTCTCTGTGTAGCTTTGGCTGTCCTGGAACTCAAACTGTAGACCACCAGGCTGGCTTTGAACTCACAGAGATCCTCCTGCCTCTGCCTCCCCAGTACTGGGAGTGGTCTTAGTCGGTTCTTGCCTGGATGCAGGGCAGATGGACCAGATGATTCTAACTCTACTTACTCTGTGTCTCTCTGACTTCACGAATGGTTCAGAGTGACACCCGTGACGTGACTAACAGTTGGAGAAAGGAGCAAGGGTAAGAAGGGCATTCGGTTGGGAAGCAGGTGCTTCTTTATCATGTGACACACAACAGTCCTGTGTAGGGCTTCGGGAAAAGCTTCAATAGACATTTTCATCTCTGTTCTTTTCCAAACCATAGTCAACTTAATTGAGTCTGAACAGTTTGGCTGCATATGTCAATAAAGAACTAAGGAAGCAAAACATAAAGGAATTTGTTCCTTTTACCTGACCCTCTTTATTGATTTCTCTTTGATCAAATTTATATAGATAAGAGGTGAAAATTAATGTTGACATGTACTAAGACAATAAAACTTGGAAGGCAAACAAACTCTCAATAAAAATGCATTACAAAGTTTTAGAAGCTGAAACAGTCACGGCCTGCTCTCAAGTGTATTGCTCACAGTTCTATTTGAGAGAGTGGTCACAGCTTTGTACTCATGTGTACATAGGGACATACTCACCTGAGCTAGAAATTAAAATCAAAATAAAAAATCTGATACCTTCTTCATGGCCTGACACTTGGCTGTCTCAGAAAAGCCAATCATCTTATCCGGGGAGCAGATCTTGATGAAGGGGAAGTTGGATTCCTCCGCGATCTTTGCGGCTAGGGCAGTTTTCCCGCTGTGAGGAGGGCCTGCATAAAAAGACAGCGGAGGAAAAAAGCCAACCTAAGCACAGGGCATCAAACAAGTTTAAACCTTTATCCACAAGCTCTGAGGTCTCAACTAGCTGCTCATTAACATTTCCTGACAGTTTCACAGCAGACATGTTTCCTTTTATTTATTAGCAACTAAATGTAATGAACTGGTTAGCATTTCTCCGAAGTGTGGTGAAATGCATGCCTTCCTGCCTTTCTCACATACCCCTAATCTCCCAACCTTCTGACTAAGCAAGAACATAAGGGCTTTGTTTCTGAAAAGGAAGAAAATGTATCCAAATGCTTATCAGTATGTGAATTATTAGTTGTATCAAATCATTTTTTTTTCTCTTGCAAAAAAAAATACAGTTTTCTTAGGAGATGATAGTGGGTGTAGGGGAAACCGCTCTATTAGAAGCCAATGTGTCATAAGGCTAGAATGCTGAAGACACTTGTTCTCACAAAGGCAATTAGATCCATAAAGTCACCTGCACTTAGAAACCCTCCCCTCCAGTGTATTGGAAGACACGTTCCTTCTTCTAGGCAAGACTAATCAGTCCTTCCTGGCCATCCTCTCTGGAAAGGGACATTAGTGACAGCCCCCCCCCCCACATTTCCAATGGCATTTAAATGTGTTCTGAAGATCTGAAAGCTCAATAAATAAGCCAAACCCTCTTTCTGGACTCCATACCCCTTCCCTCCTCTTTAAAGAGGAGCTTTCCTCCATGTCTTCCTGTCTGCTTCCACCTCTCACCACACTGGTTGGACTGCCATCAAGGTCACCAAACTCCACATAGGTGTTCCTCTGGCCTGTTAGGAGCATTTGATGCCAAGCCCTCTGTCCTGAAGCGCTTTCTCGGCTCCCCGACGGCACGCCCTCTCTTCCCTCCTCCCTCCGTTATTCTCGTTATTCTCGCTTGTCATGTTTTCCTGATCTATGTAGGCCTGAACTGTTACCATGTCTCAGATAAAGTTCCAGGCCCTGTCTGCATCTCATCCACACCCTTTCTTTAAAGGACTGTCTCCAGTGAGACAAGAAGTGACTACAAGTGCAGATCCAGATCTAGGGCATCCATACAGCTCCCATGAGCTTCAACCTTGCAAATCAAATAAGCTAGTAAACACTGCTGATCACATCATCCTACAGGAACCTGGAGTTTAGCTGCTCAAAGTGAGTTCAGGATCTTTCTTCCTAAAAACCTGTCTCTCTGCCAGTTTTCTCTGATGAACAACCGCGCTGACCAGACTAGGGGGTCATGTTTGACATTTTACCAATATATATTTATCTTTTTGTTTTTTATTTTTATGTTATCTTATTCTATTTTTTGGTTTTTCAAGACAGGGTTTCTCTGTTTAGCCCTGACTGTCCTGGAACTCACTCTGTTGACCAGACTGGCCTGCACTCACAGAGATCCTCCTGCCTCTGCCTACCCAGAGCTGAGACTAAAGGCATGCTGCACCACTGCCCAGCTTATTTTTTTACTTTAAAAGACTTACTTTCTTTTTTAGACTTATGTGTGTTACATGAGTCTCTATGCATGTGTGTGGTGTGTTTGGAGAGCCTAGAAGAGGGTGTCAGATCCCCTGGAGCTGGAGTTCCAGACTGTTGTGAGCTGCCTGTTCCAGGGCTGAGCACTGAACTCAGATAGTCTGCAAGGCATAAAGTACCCTTAACTACCCATCCCCCTATCCAGAACCCAGGCAATATTAATCTAATCAGGATTTCTAAGCTTCTGTTTCCCTGTGTATGAGGAGAGGATAAAAACAGTGTCTATGGCTGGACGTGGTGGAGCACACCTTCAATCTGGCAGAGGTAGGCAGATTGAGGCCAGCCTGGTCTACAGATAGAATTCTAGGATATCAAGGGCTACACAGAGATATCCTGTCTTGAAAAACTAGTAATAATAACAACAACAAAATAAACAGCATGTACACTCACAAGCTGAAGTGAGGCCTGGGGAGACAGAGCGTGCCAGGTGCTGACAGAGTAACTGATGAAGAGAAGAACTAAACAGAATGTAATAGCAATAGTAACTCACTAAGCTTCTATTCCATCGCCTTCACAGTTCTCAGCTAAATCCAGGCCACCACTGCCACCACTGCCGCCACTGCCGCCACGGCCACCACTGCCACCACTGCCGCCACGGCCACCACGGCCACCACTGCCGCCCACAGCTAGTCCTCACTAGGCTAGTCACCTGCTCCACCCAGTAGCGCTGTGCGCCTTTTTTGGTCTTCCTAGCCATTTTCTATCATAAAACAGCTATGGTTATATTTTCAAAATACAAACCTGCTTCTGTGACTTTGCTGCTGAAAGGCTTCCAAGGGACTGCCAAGTTCCCCTAAGACATAATCTAAATCTTTTTCCCCACTGCTGCTGGAGAGCAAACTCAAGGCTTCACACATGCCAGGCCAGCACATACTCACTGAGCTACAACCTAGCGCAAGGTAGGACAGATCTTTATCAAGCTTAACTTTGTTATTATTATGTAAATGTGTGTATCTGCATGCCATGGCATGCCTGTGGAGGTCAGTTATCTATTGTGGCTCTGGTGACACCAAAATGGCAAAGTAGACACCTTTACCCTCCAAGTCATCTTATTGGCCCCTCCCATCTACATCTTCAACCCTAGTTTAGCTAATCTTTCTGCTTCTAGATCTTTCCTGCCAAGCGACTGTCCACATCCAGGTCTCTTTTTGTAGACTATCTTTCTCAGTTCTTTTGCCTGGCCAGCTTCTATGCAATCTTTGGCTCTTTGCCTCTTCTCAGAAGCCTTCCCCTCTATACCTTAGAGGGAGTGAGGTCCCCTATCATCTGGTCCCACTGGACTTTTCTGCTTTCATACTAATTTAAACTGACTGTTATGAGTGGGATGTCCGGATGTCCTTCCCTTTATCTAAATAAACCAGGAACTGGTCCCTCAAGGCTTAAATAGAGCATCACTTCTAGTTCTCAGACTGCTCCTTGGCAAAGCGACTTGCCCCCACACATACCTTTACATGGAAATGCTAAAATTAGGAATTTCTTTCTTTCTTTTCATTCTTTTTTGGTGGGGGACTTTTGAGACAAGGTTTTTCTGTATAACACCCTTGGCTGTTCTGAAACTCGCTCTGTAGACCAGGCTATTTCTGCATTGAGCTGTGCAGTATCAATTTATTAACTAGAGAAATACATTCCTATAAGAAAACTACCTGCTGTCATTTATCGGTGACATTCTACTCCCCTACTTCAATCTGTCCCAGTATTGGCATGTAGGCTGGGATCTTATTTGCCAATCATGAACAAAGTTTAGAAATGAAAATTATTTACCTTTCTGAAGTGTATAAAATAGCTATTTTTTTTTAAACCTTTGGGCCCATCACATCATTTACTTTACCTTCCAGAAGGACGCTAACCAGCGGTGTACGGTCACTGTTTTTAGTTTGCTGGACCAGCAGCTCTCCATCATCTAGGACACGGGTCACAGGGTCGCCCCACTTGATGATTCCATTCATAATGTAACTTGCATAATCCTCTTGGTTTGTGCCAAATGCCTATTGAGGTAAAGGGCAGTTTAAAGTATTTTAGTCTCTAGTGTTAAAACCAAACTGCCTGGTCTCTTTTTGTCTCTGTCACTGTGTTGTTTGTCACACAACCTTGCCATGTCCTCTTGAAAAACATTTTGGATTAAATGATTTCTGACCAAGAAACAAGAAATTGTCTCATTCCCCAATGTTTTAGATAAAAATTGGCAGTAAAAACAGTCTGACTCCATGGAGACTTGGGAGAAGGACCAAGCTGGGGGCTGAGATTGAACACAGTGATAGGGAGCTCAGGTAGCCCATGTAAATCCCTCTGCATAGTGGAGGCAGAGGCAGGCGGATCTCTGAGTTCTAGGCCAGCCTGGTCTACAGAGGGAGTTCCAGGACAGCCAGGGCCACACAGAGAAACCCAGTCTTGAAAAACCAAAAAATAGAATAAGGTAAAAAAATTAAAAAGATTAGCATAATTCTGTGTACCTGAGATTCATTTAAGAACAATAAAAAGCTCCAAATAATATACATGTATAAAGATGTCTCAATGTAACCCATCATTTTCTATGATAAAGAAAAAACTCAAAAGGACAAAAAAAATGTAGCTACACAATACTTACACATACTATGTCTTTAAGAATAGACTTCTCAGCAGTTTTCATTGGGCTAGCACTGCATTCTAAACAATGGCAACTCAAATGTTAGTAGCTATTTTATAAAGTAATGAACTGACCTTATAACACATTTTCCAGTTCTAATCATGACTGATCTCAGTACATTTTAAGGCAATCTAGCATTTTTTCCTCCAGAATTGTCTAGGATGGTTAAGAATCTTAGAAACTACAAGTCAGAAGAGGTGCTGAGCACAAACTGGGACGCTCGGGAGCCTTGGGGAGGTAGGGAGTGAGAAGGGGCAAGAAATGAGCATACATTTTCTTTTCTTTTTCAAAATTCATTTTTATTATTTATTTGTGTATGTGTGTGTTCATGCGCACACATATGTGAGAATGTGTGAATGCCATGTGTATGCAGTGCCTTTGGAGCCAGAAAAGGGCATCAGATCCCTGGGGCTGGATTACAGGCAGATGTGAGCTACCTGATAGGTGTTGGGAATTAAACTCAGGTGCTCTGTAAGAGCAGTGCACACTTAACCATTGAGCCATCTTTCCAGCTCCCAGTGTTCATTTTTAATGTCAACGTAGGTGACATGGAAAGCAAGGACTGAATTTAGGTTTCTGTAGCTTGAGGGTATGTAAAAACCTATAAAACCATCTCAACTTCAATATGAAGAACTAAGAAACAGAAAGTCTCAAAACTGAATGGGCTGCTTTGTAAGATAGTAAGATCTCTATTACAGGAAGTATTGATCAAAGATTGAGTTATTAATGTTCTACGAATGTGTCAACAATAAGATTTTCTCATGTTATAAAACCATAGGTAGCAACAGGGTGCTGAAGCACAAGGCAGATCGGCATTCTCCCCATTGGCCAGCATCATCGCTCTGTGGGCCACACCCACTCAACGTGTCCACTCACTGGTTTGATGTCGTTCTCCAAAGAAGCCAGAAAGTCTCCTCTCGTCACCTGCAGACTCTCTGCTTTTTCCATGTCCACTTCCACTTTCGTACTAGCCTGAGAAAAAAGAAAGCAAAAGAGTCTAGAGAACTTAGCAGTATTCCCAGCCTAAGAACAAAAGAGTGAAGAGAATATTTTCACATATAACATTTTCAAATATCTGCAAGTCATATACATTAAAGGGTTAATAGCTAGAATAGAATACTGCTCCTATAACCCAATAACAAAAAAACTAGGTATTGAACACACATTTTTCTCCAGGGAATAAAGACAATGGTACCTGACCTTGGTCAAACATCAGCAGGTCCTCTAGAGCCTTCCCAGATATAAAGTGAATGGCCAACAGCTCATGAAAAGACAACCACACAACGCGAAGTGTGGCGCATAAAAGCAATCAGAAGGCTAAGGCAAGAAGGTGGCAAGTTCAAGGCCTGTATAGGATACATATGAACACCCTGCTCTAAAACCCCTAAATAACAAAAAACACAATGAAATTCACCTTATACTCACAGGGTTGCTATGACTACAACCCCCTCCCCCCAAAAAAAATTATGAAATAAGTGATGGAAAGAATTTGGAGAAACTAGGACCCTTGGACTGCTGAAAGAAATGTAAAATACAAAAGCTCCTCACAAAAATAAAACCAGGACTAAGGCCAGGTGTGGTGGTGTATCTCTTTGATCCACAGCACTGGGGGGCAGAGGCAGGAGGATCTCTGAGTCTGAGGCCAGTCTGGTCTACAGAGTGAGTTCCAGGACAGCCAGAGGTATGCAGAGAAACTCTATCTCAGGGAAAAAAGAAAAGGAAAGAAGGAACAAAGGAATAAAAACTGAACTGCCTTATGACCTAATCACGTCTCCTTTGATATGTACCCCAGAGAGCAGAAACTGAGTCATAGGAATTTTACAGCCATGTTCACAAAGGCATGGAATGGGGCAGCTGAAGTGAGGAAGCAGCCTAGATGTTTACTGACAGGTGAATGGACAAGCAGACGAGGTATGGATAGCAAATTGAGTATTAGTCAGCCTTAAAAAGGAAATCTGAGTGTCATACAATACGGATGACCTTGAAGACATTGAGGGAGGTAAGCCAGTCCCAAAAAGACAAACTAAACGACTCCACTTGAGTAACATACTAGGGTTCTCAAGGTTCTACAGAAAATAGAGCTGTGGTTGCCCTAGGCTGGGAGGAGAAGAAAATAGAAGGAGGCTTTTTTAATAGATACAAGTTTCAGACTTACAAGATAAAACGAGTTCTGAATATGCATGGTAGTGATGGCTGCACATTATGAATGTATTTAATATCACTAAAATGTACAATTAAAACAGTTAAGGTTACATCTATTTTAACACAACAAAGAAATACTCAGGGACAATGATGGCCAGCCTTGGCTGTACATCAGGATGTCTTTTAGTCTTTCCAGACATGCAGTAGCCAGCAGCCTCACCCTGAAGGACACTGATCAGTTCAATGGAGGGCCCAGGCACCTCTAGCTTTAGAAAGTGCCTCACAGATGACTCTGGTACTGAACTGAGTTTATGACTACAAACCTAAACTTGGATTGTGTGCAGGAACCTGCGTGCCAGCCCCGAATACTGTGCTCCCTGCACCTGGAGCTCACACTTGCACATCTGGAGAAGCATCAGTCACTATCAGCACTCAGAGCTGCCTGGACCTAATGAGTGATTAAGATAGCAACACAATTTTTTTTTTTTTATGTGACTAGGCACACTCCCAATAGCACAAAGCAAGAGAGTTTCGTCTTTAAATTGATATTATGGCTTAAAAAAAAAAAGGTATCTTAAAAAAACAGTGACTGTAAAACAAAACTGTTAGGCATATGTCAACCTTCCATCAATATAAAATATGAGTCATGCTCCTTTAGGAATAGACTGCTGAGGCACCAGAAAAAAAATAGCATTTACAAAGAAAAACTCAATCTTCAGGGATAAAAAGAACCATATCAGGAAGCTGGATCACGATAGCAAACAGAACATATATATTTATTTCCTTTTCTGCTCCAGATCCCAACAAGTGACAGCAGCAAGAGATGACCAGCATGGAAACCTTCTGCTCCTAACCATCCTCACATGCAGAGGACTGAGACACCAATACAGAAGAAACAACAAAGGGGAAGGGGAACTTTCCACAGCTCAGAAAGGTGTGTCTGCAGTTCAGTGAGTGCTGATCAGGATCAATAGAAAGACATCCAGCCTGTCTAGACACACTGGTGCAAACCCACTGAACATCAAAGACAAGGCCCAGAGCCTTTCTGAGAAACAAAAACAAGCCTGTAAACCTGGAATAGCATTGGAGTGATGGTTCTCGCTGGCAATATCAGGAAACAATGAAACTAGTATTCACAAACACAACTAGACATCCATTCCACTCCAGAAGGAGACATAGATGAACACTGTTCAACAGCATTTTAACATAGCCACAGCCAGAAATAATTTCATGTTAAATAAATTATTAGCTCACTCATTCATTATATTTATCAAGTGCCCAAAAAACTATAAATAAAGCACAAAGTAAGATGTGCATGTTCTCTGGCCTCATGGCTTAAGCAGGCTGGCTTCAAACTCCCAAGCCTGAGTGGACTTCCTATGCTCAGTCTAGCTATCTTGTATGTGGGAGTGTTCTAGACTACTGTACACTAGTCCAAAATAATGTGGGAACTTTACAAGTACTGACATCAAGCCTTTCTAAAATAAATCTCATTACAATTACACCTATGCCCCTTTCCATAAAGTATGTGTGTCTATGAGCAGAAATGTGAAGAAAGCAAAGTAAGAGAGGGACATCCCAAACCCTGGCTAACTCTAGAGAGGGCAGAAGGGCACTTAGAGCTTTCCTCATTTCCCTATCTATCTGCCATTCTTCAATCTTCAATACCTGAAATAGACTACTTTATAAAAATAAAAACAAAGAGGTTTAGTGATCTCAGTTTGGGATGCTGAAAGTCTAACCAGCCTGGCATAGGCTCTGACAAGGGCCTGCCAGTAAAGGCATACACGTGTAGGAGGAAAAATTCCCATCTCCAAGCAAGAAGCTGGAGGGCTTGCGTGTTTTAAAAATCCTCTCTTAAACAGGCCCCTGGAGTGATACCTCAGTTTTCTCTAAAGACAGTACCTCCAGGGATCTGGCAACTAAAGAGACCAAGGCGGAAGGCTCTAAAGTTTGAGGCCAGCCTGGTCTACTGAAATCTTCCCTAAAAACACAAACACAAGTGGTTCCCAGAGGCCTTGGGTGTGAGGGGATGGAGAAGGTGGTTACCAGGGTTGGCACAGCTCGTGCTTATTTCAAAACTGCTAGTACAGAGATTACCCAAACCAAGAAGTGCATGAGTATGCCAATTACCCCAATCCACTCATTATACATTGCATACATGTATTAAAATTAGTCTATAAATATGGCTAATTGTCATATGTCAATTATAATTTTTTTAAAAAATATAAGCCAGACATTGTAGCTTATATGTGCAATCCCAGCACTTGGGAGGCTGGGGCAGGAGGACAGAGTTCTAGGCTAGCCTGGACTACACAGTGAAGTTAGTTAGGGCTACAGTGACGACTCTGTGTCAACAACAGAAGATTATAAATCAATTAAAATGTGTGTGTGTGGGGGAGTGAAGAATAAACTGTTTTCAGACACTCTAGGAATTTCAAAAACTACCACACTGTTAATAATATTCTAGTGCTAAATTATTTCTGCTTGTTCATTAAAATAAATGTTGGGTTTTCCCTAGTTAACACCTACTATTTTATCAATATCAACACAATTTTATTTTTAAGACTCAACAATTTGGAACGTATACTCACTCAAAAAACCCCTTTTCGCCCACCTGCATGAGCTAATAAGCTATTTTCTGTGTTTTATTTATGTCAGCTAATCAATACAGAAGCAGCAACACCTTCTAGCTGAGACACAAACTCATAAGCTTGTATTTCAACACCAGCAAATATCAAGTGGTCACCCTTACGCTTCATAACCTTCTAAACCTGACCTTTCCAGGCTCTTATCATCCCTCTGAAATTAAGGGGAAAATGACTTTAATCCGCCAAAAGGTCTATGGAAAAGAAGTAACTTTATTGAAGCTCACAAACTCGGTTCAGAGAGCTGTTCCAGCTGGAACTCGTGTATTATTCCTTTCAACAGATCAGGGAAGAAATTTGGGTTATGTGTTCTGTACCTGAAGCAGGAATTCCTCTCAGCATAAAAACAACCAAATGTCACATTTAGTTTAGTTGATCAAGAACACGGGTTCAAGTACAATGATACAAACACCAGGTAGTTCTTGGATGTCCTCCGTGTTTCAGAAAACCTAAACTGCTGCCCACCAGGAAGGCTTCTCATCTTGTCAACCTAGCCCAGTCTTTGCTTTGGTCCAAATGTTTTGAAAAGGAAATAGAAATTAAACTTAATTTCTGTGCCCTAGAGATGGTAATATCATAATAAATTGCTAAATGCTCTAGATGTTTTAAAGTTTTAACTAACTTTTAAATTTTATTTCTTAAATTTATTATTAGTATTCTAGGCAGTGGTGGTTCACGCCTTTAATCCCAGTACTTGGAAGGCAGAGGTGGGTGGATCTCTGTGAGTTTAAAGCCACCCTGGCCTACAGAGTGGGTTCTAGAACAGCCAGGACTACAGAGAGAAACCCTGGTCTTTAACGAGCAATAAATAAACAAAGTTTTACAAATTTAAATATATATTATTAGAGTATGTATATGATGTGTGTATGTGGGAGGGGAATCTATGACACTATGTGCTTGTGGAGGTCCGAGGACAACTCATAGAATTACTTCTCTTCTTCAGGTAGACTCTGAGGATAGAACGCAGGTCCTCAGGCTTGGCAGCAAGCCCCTTTACCAACTGTGCCAATTCACTGACCCCTTAAATTACACTGTTTATAGCCAAGAAGGAAGGTTGTAAAAAACCAGGACCTTCATCGATAAATAGATCCATATTATCCAGGGCCCAATACTATCTGAAGCTTTGGGGTATTGAGCTAAGAGTTACTGCTGCTGTGTAGGGAAATGATGAACATGGACAGAGTTTGGTTGAGAATACACATATTGACCTGGCATGACAACTCAGCCAGCGATGGTGCTTGATGTACAGGCTGGAGACCTTAGCACTCTCTGAACAAGAAAAGAACCAATTGCTGCAAGGCTGTCCTTCGAACCCCACACAAGTGTCCTGACATGTGTGTAGCCCACACCTCCCCTTCTCTCTCTCATACACATAAATAATAAATAAAATTAAATGAAGAATACATATGTAGGTTTACTTCTTTACAAAATATACACGGCTGGTGAGAAGATTCAGCAAATAAAGGCACTGGCTGCCCAACCCCCTCCACATCATCCAAATAAACAGATAAATTTAATAAAAACTTTAAAAATGACATGTACTGTGTGCTCAGTGTTTAAGGGAACTGTGGGATATTCCAGGATGAGTAGGATATGGACTTGAAGGTTAGAATACTGACAAGCAACCCTGTTCAGATCACACAGATTCTGCTGCAAGATAAGCTCTGCCATTATAACATAAATTCAGCCACAAATAAACTATGGACATACATTTTTAAGCTTTATTCAGAAGAACTAGTGGTTGGCTAGATCTGGTCAAGTGTGGTCTACTACCAATGACAGAATGCCTCAAATAATGACGACATGCTCACCCTCACTCTTCAGGCTGTTACTTTCTGCCTCATCTGTCTCCTCTTTTGTCCTGGTCACCAACCTCACTCCCACTGACAGAGCTGCTGAGGGATCTCATGTTTTAATACTATGCCACTGCTATTCCTAAAACTCTTCAGCGGTTTATCCTGTACTTCTCCACAGAGAAGAAAAGGTTCTTTGTGCTCATCCTCCGTTTTGTCTCCTGACTTGTTTCCAACACCGCCTCCTCGAGCCCTCCTCTAACGTCCATGCTGTAACAAGAAGAAGGTACTCCAGCCTATCATGCTATTGTGCCCCTACGTCTCTGCAAATGTCCCTTTTACATACTCACATCCTTCTGGAAGATTCCTCTGTGAAGGCTTCTCTCACACCATGAGTTGATCACATTTGATGCCTTGTCATTTCCTTTACCATTCATTAGTCTTGTGTTTTCTGTCCTTTGTTTGTTTGTTTTTATGACAGGGCTTCTCTGTGTAGCTTTGGAGCCTGACCTGGAACTTGATGTAGACCAGGCTGGCCTTGAACTCACTGAGATCCATCTGCCTCTGCCTCCTAAGTGCTGGGATCCAAAGTGTGCACCACCACAGCCCAGCACGTTTTCTATTCTTGTATATGGGTGCCTGCTGACCAACAGCAGGCAATTACATTCTTTGCAGTCCCAGCTTTAACCCCTTGTACAGTATGTGGCATATAGTTAATACTAAATAAACCTTTTTGTGAGGGGGTGCTGAAACAGAATCTTGTTATGTAATCCTGCTGGGCTGGTACTTTGTCTGGACCTCAAGCAGGACTTAAAGCAAACTTCTTGCTTCAGTCTCCAACTGCTGGGCTGCAAGCCTGTACCCACCAGATCCAGTAATAAACCTACTTTTTATTTACATTTTTAAAGAGTTTATTATTAACTAGTGTGTGTGTGTGTGTGTGTGTGTGTGTGTGTGTGTGAGAGAGAGAGATGGGGGAGGGCAGCACTGTGACAGTCCATGAGAACTTTGTGGACTTGGTTCTCTTTTCCTTTTCCATGAGTCTGGTGATCAGTTCAGGTCATAGGACTTGCACCTATGGGCCTTTACCCACTGAGCCCCACAGCTGCCTGAGAAACTATTTGGAGTCAAGGTGAGCTGGAGGAATCACACATGCTATGTGGCGACTTCAGGAAGGAAGAGTCAGCGTTCTTGAAAGGGAGAACGGGGAAAGGTTTGAGCAAAGGTTAGCATCCACACCAGGTGAACAGAGAGTGTGGAGGTCCAGAGAGGACCATCGATAAAACAAAAGAGCCGAGTGGACAGGACTGGTAACCGTGAAACACTCGAGGAAAAGCGGGCAAGGTGAGCAAGGGCCAGTGAGTCGGCTCTCAAGGGCCTAGAGCCAGGTAAGGGACTATAACTTTTCTTTGCAGACACGGCTGTCATGAAGGTGAAATGATCTGAACCTGCACAGTCAGTGAAGAAAGCGGGTACTGGTAACAACAGTGGAAAGCCACTGCTCCAATACTGACCCCCGAATGACTATGTCCCCTGACTAGGACACAGAGGTGTGCAGCAGAGGCCATTGCAATCTTAATCTGGGCAGCTGGAATAAGAGAAAAAGTGGGTTGAGAACCTTACAGTCGGGATCAGAGAAAACATCCAATGGTATCCCTACACGCCAATCAGAAAGTTAGAGACCCGGGTTCAATTCCCAGCACCCACATGGCAGGTAACAACTGTCTGTAGTTCCAGTTCCAGGCAAACACCAAGGCAAATAAATAAATAAAGTTTTTTTTTTTTTTTTTTTAAAAAAAAGAAAGTTAGAGACCCTATCAGATGAGACTGGGAGCTAAAGAGTTACAGGAATCACTGCAGCACGAGAAAGAACCAGCACACTTATCTATAAAACATTACTTATGAAAGCAAAAGGTCCTTGACTCATATGTTTACGATAGCATCTATAATGTGGTTGTACTAAGCCAAGCATAGTGGTGCACATCTGTAATTCCAGCTACACAGAAATCTGAGGCAGGAGCATCACAAGTTCAAAGCTTGCCTGTGATATGTAGCAAGGTCAAGGCCTGTCTGCAAAAATTAGCAAGACCAAAATAAAAATATTAAAAAGAGCTGTATTTCAGTGGTAGAGCGCTTGTAAAACATGTGGCAAGGCTGAGTTCAACCCTCAGTAACACACACACACACACACACACACACACACACACACACACGAACAAATCAGAAAAACTAACACACCATACTAGTCCATTTTTCTGACTCTGAACCCTCTGAAAGAAAAGTTCAAGATTCACATATTGTGTCTCCAGCTCAAAATTTGAAAAAAAAAAAACAAGTATCCAATGTTTGATGCACAAAGCAGCTCAGATGTTCCTGGATGTGGGTGACTCAGCTTCCTTAACCTAGTGTAACTTAAGGGAGCACAAAGGTTGAAAACAACAATCTTCAGAATCCCCCATCTGTCATTTGGTAGCCTGGTGAACAGCATTGGGCAGACATTGCCACCTGTCCTCTGGTGGACAACTAATCTTTCCTCCACCTCTCCTGACCCTGAAAGTCAGCATTGCTCTCCTTGGTCGTGTGGTACAGTGAATGGCAGCATGGCACTCCCAGGCCACGGGCCCCACCGAGTCATTGACTGTCCTGACCTTTATGTGTCTGTTCATGGCTGTGGACTGCGCTGCTCGCACCAGACCTTCCAGCTCAGCACCACTGAAATTCTTAGTCTCCACGGCCAGTTCCTTAATGTCCACATCCGCAGACAGTAGCTGGTGACCTCTCATCCTTGCTGTGTGGATATGAAGGATCTGTAGTCGACCCTTCTCATCTGGTAAGCCTGAGGAAACAAAAACAGACCTTTTCCTAGACCTCAGAGTCCATCAGAAGATACATTCGCAATTCTATCGCTTAATCCGACAGTGAGCACTAATTAATATGACCTTGCTCTTATTAATGAACTCTGAAAACCTGTGTGAAACATAGGTTCGAGCTGAGCCATGCCACACCACACCACCCACCCCCACACACAGACCCCATGCATACATACCACACCCCATTCACCCCCCACAGACCACATGTATACATACCACACACACACATACTTGCATACATGCTCACATATATACCATACACATGTACACACAGACTACACATGTGCACACTTAACACACATACAACAGATAGGCATACTCACTCACACACACATACATACCACAGACCATGCACACAGGTACACACACCACACATAGGTATACACACTACATACATACCACACATAGGCACATACCACACACACACACATACACATGAACTCACATCAAATGTAAATACATACACATACCCAGGCACACACATACCACACACATCACACAAACAAACAGACATGCACGTGTGTGCGCACACGCACACACACAAACACACACACACACACACACACTTACCTATCTCCATTTTAACTTCCAGTCTTCCAGGTCGAAGGAGAGCCTCATCTATCAAATCTGGTCTATTAGTCATCCCTGAATGCAGATATTTACAACAGTGAGCAAATGATAGAATTAAGTAAGTAAGATAAAATGTACTTCACTCTATATAAAAACAGTAACTTCCCAGGTGGGTGGTGATGGCAAACACCTTTAATCCCAGCACACGGGAGGCAGAGGCAGGTGCATCTCTGAGTTTGAAGCCAGTTTGGTCTACACAGTGAGTTCCAGGACAGCCAGGGCTGTCACCCAGAGAAACCTTGTTTTGACAAACCCCCCATAGTAACTTCTCTAAGGATATTTTATAAAAGTAAAACACAGACCAAGTAACACTAAACTAAAAACAGCACTTATTTTTTTATCTGGTAGAAAACACTGCAAGACTTTGTAATGAAATGTCTATTTTTTTTAAGGTTCAGCAAGAGCAAGTGTGTGGCTAGGATGAGAGAGGGGGTTACAGCCTCTCTGAGTCACAGGTCTCCCCTCCTGTATGCAGTGGTTCAATCCGAAAAGCAGTAATGTTTTTCCTCCTAAAAAGCATCTTAAGCCCCCAACGTATAACAGTTAAACACTCTAGGAGAGCAGGGCAGGGCCTGAAGCCCAGCTGGGTGAGCCAGACATACCGATAACAAGGATGTTGTTGAGCTGCTCAACACCATCAATCTTGGACAGCAGCTGGTTGACAACGGTGTCGTGAACTCCTGTGCTACCGGCCATGCTCCCTCTCTGCTTGCAGATGGCGTCAATTTCATCAAAGATGATGATGTGCAAGCCACTGTTGGCACCGAGCTGTGAGGGAAGGCAATTCTGTTAACGGTCACAATCTAAATGCATTATCAAACAAACTAATCAAGAAACACAGAACAAAGCTCTACAGGTTGGTTTTACTGAATTCTGACTAATAAATATAGATTGCTGTAAATCAAGTCATGGTTGTTGCCCTCTCCAAGGTGTTGGAATTGCAAACAACTAATAATGCATTAGGTTAAACTAACATGGGCTTTCTAGCAACTTATATTTAGTAATTAAGCCTCCTGTGAGAGACCGGAGGGGGAACACACACTTAGACAACTTCTTCTGACTTTAAATGATATATTGTAACCATACAGTTATTATGGGATGTGATGACATTTCAATGAGTGCACACAATGTGTAATGATCAGGTCAAGGGAACTGACAAATCCAGCACTTCAAATATGCAACAGTTCTTCATTTGGAAGGCAATAAAAGCACTCTCTACTATTTTGAAATTAATTAATGTCAATCATGATTCTTTTACTTTCTATATTTAGTGCTAAAAAGAATAACAAAGCAGAAGAGAATAAACATAATCTAAACACAAAACACACACACAAAATCCTTGTTTAGGGACATGAAATGTGTCTTTTGTTTGAGACAGGTCTCTCTCTGTTGCCCTGGCTGGCCTGGAGCATCGATCCACCTGCCTTTGCCCACACATACTTGGCCTGTAAAAATACAGTCCTTCAAAAGAGGCTTCAGGGGCCACTGAAATGGCTCAGCAGGTAAAGGCTTGGTGACCTAATTCAATGGTATAAGACCTGATTCCCACAAGTTTTCTTTTCTTGTCACCTCTACACACAAGCTATGGTGCATACATATCCATACTCATACATGTACTTACATACACACTTAAACACACACACACAAATAATTTTAAAAGAGAGATGGGGTTTAGGGATGAGCGATGACTCAGGCCTGATGATCTGATGAGATCCCTAAAGGCTCTAGGATGGAAGGCTCTCTTCCAAACAGAAGAACCTCCCAAAAGGTCAGTCCTCTGCCCTTCACTCATACATGAACACAAACACACACAATATAATTATAATCAATATAATCAAAACAAGACATGTATTTTTACCTTAGAAAATGTGTTAATTTAGCAAAAGTTGTAAAACAATTAAAAATAAAGTTAAAACTACTCTTATCGCCTGAAGATAAATGCTATTAATGTTGTAACAGATTTCTATTTTTTAAATTTATTTATTTATTGATTGTGTACAGTATACAGTATACAGAAGAGGGTACTAGATATCATTATAGATGGTTGTGAGCCACCATGTGGTTGCTGGGAATTGAACTCAAGACCTCAGGAAGAAGAGTCAGGGCTCTTCACCTCTGAGCCATCTCTCTAGGCCCCAGATTTCTATTTTTTATACTTATTTATAGTGTTGGGGTTCATGCATGTGTGTGTAGATGTTTGTGTGTGTATGCATACATTTATGTCTGGTCATGGATTTTAAGAGGTCAGAGGACATCTTGTGGGAGTTGGTTCTTAACTTTCACCATGTTAGTTTGGGGGTCCTTTACCCATTAAATCAATCATCTGGCTGGCCTCTACAGATTTCTACACTCTAATTTAAAAAATGGAAATTCACCACATCTTGTATTCTCTTAAGAACTTCTTGTTCTTTGAAAATAATTTCAAGTATTTATTTTTGCTTCTAATTGTTTTAACATAAAGTATGTCACTTTTACTTATTTAAATTATTTTCAGGCAAAATATTTTGATTCTATTTTTTTCCCTTCCTGACTCCATCCAGATCCCCTCCACCTCCTGACCCACCCAACTTCAAGTTCTTCTCCCTCTCAAAACAAAAAATCATACAGAAAACAAGTCAAAACAAAACATCAAAAACAACAACAACAAAAAAGGTAAGACAACACACACACACACTCACACACAAACCACAGAGTCCATTTTGTGCTGACTAATTCTCCTGTGCATGGGGCCTGCCCTGGAGTGTGGTTGATAAAGTGACAATTCATTTTAGAAAATTGATTTGTTCTTTCCCAGGAGGTATCAACTGCAAACAGCTTCTTGCTTAGGGGTGGGACTGTGTCCACTTCCTTTTTTCCCCAGTGTGTTTTCTCTGGTTTGAACTGGAGTAGGTCTTGTAAACACTACCATGGTGTCTGATGCCATGTGCCTCAGTCCTACTGTGCCTGGGAGTTTCCCTTGGAATCGTCCTCCACCTCTGATTCTTGCAATGTTTCTGACCCTTTTCCCTTTTGATCCCTGAGCCTGGAGGAGAGGGGTCTGATAAAGACATTACATTTAGGGCAAAATCTGTCAAAATCTCTCACTCTTTCTAATTGCAAAATACACAATTAGAGAAATACTGGGGAAATATATGAAAACATAAAGAGATCATAAGCACCAAAGTCAACTAGCTGAAATGCAATACTATGCATTACTATGTAATACTGTGTCTGCTTGATTTTCCAGTCTAGTTAGTACCTTAAATCCTCTTCTGGACCTACAATATGATTACCAGTAGCTCTGACATTTCATCATGACTGGTTTCATAGTTCAACTCTTATACTCTACACTAATTCCTTTCTGTTAGATACTTAATTATTTTTAATTATATATTTCTAATTATATATATTGCTGCAATTAACATTTTTATACTTAAGTCTTTAACTAAATACATAATTACTTCCTAAATATTGAATATTTTAAAGACCTTAAGTAGAGTGTCAAATGATTTTCTAAAATAATTTCTTGTGCTCTTTTGTGGTTCTAGGATAAATTTAGGATTACATCCTCCTAATTTTTTTTTAGGAGGATGTAATTAAATTTTAAAAATTAAGTAAATTTTTTAAAAAAAAAATCAGTTTAGAATTCCACAACACATGAGTGTACTATTTTGGTATGTTCTCACAAGTAAGAAATAGTATCAAAACATTAAAATATAATTATCAGTGTGACAAATCAGTAGCATCTTTCTCTGTGTGGCTGGTTTTAATTATAGTAGGAACTGATTTTCCTGGTTCTAAGTCACATTCTTCTAGTTACTGAAGATGCTGGCACATTTTATAAATTACATATTTTTAAGCTGGAGAGATGGCTCAGTTGTTAAAAGGGTAGTCTCACATCAAAAAATAGAAATTATATATTTTTACTACTGCTGATTTTTCACTTATTTGATTTTTCTCTTGTATGTTTCTTTTATTGCTGATTTACTTAAATGCTTGTTATTTAAGTCTATTAATATATTTTATAAATATTTTATCTCAGCTTGGCCTTTGTTGTCTAATATTATTTACAGCGTACTTTTTGCTAAGTAGAAGGTGAATGTTCTCTTTGTTTTTAGTATTTAAACAGTGTCTTAGTTAGGGCTTCTATTGCGGTGAGGGGACGCCATGACCACAGCAACCTTATAAAGAAAACATTTAATTGAGGTGGCTTGCTGACAGTTTTAGAGGTTCTGTTCATTATCATCATGGCAGAGAGCATGGCAGCAGGCATGCAAATGTGGTGGTGGAGGACTAGCTGAGTCCTACATCTTGTGGGTAACAGGAAGTCAACTGATATATAGGGTAGGTTCCTGAGCATAGGAAACCTCAGCGCCTGCCCCCAAAGTAACATACTTTCTCCAACAAGGCCACACCCGCTCCAAAAAAGCCACACCTTCTAGTAGTACCACTCCCTATGAGATAATTGGGGCCAGTTACATTCAAACTACCACAAACAGGCAATATCAGTCTTTATTTTTATTGTTTTCCTGCTACTTTTAAAATCCATCCCCATTACACAAACTGACAGTCATCTACATTTTCTTCTTTTTAAATTTTTATAATATATAATAATTTTATCTGGGGGGTTTTCTGTGTGTGTTTTGTTTGTGAGTGTGTGTGTGTGTGTGTGTGTGTGTGTGTGTGTAAGAATGCTAGTACACACAAGGCACCTCACAAGCAACTGTAACTCCAGCTCTATGAGATTCCAATGCCTTGTTTTGGTTCTGAGGACACCAGTCATGTATACGAGACATGTATACAGTACACAGGCATACATACAGAAACTTACAAATACACATCAAATTAAATAAATACATCTTTAAAAAATATATTGAACCATGTTTATTTCTAAACAAACATTAGAATCATTGTAACAGAAGAAAAACCAAACAATTACAATCAAAAAGAAAAAGGAAAAATAAAATGAAGACTGGGGCTGGGAGATACTGGGTTAGCAAAGTGCTCACTATACAGGAATGAGGCCTCAGTTCAGATCCCCGGTACCTGTGTAAAGGTGGCTCATGGCCTGCACTGAAACCAGGTGGGCAGAGACGGGAAGACTCTAGGGCTTGTCAGCTAGCAAGTCTAGCCAAATAGCAGCTGTAGGTTCAGTGAAAAACTCTGTTTTAGAAAATAGCCAGCTAGGTAGTGTATGCCTTTATTTCCAGCACTCAGGAGGCAGAGGCAGGCAGATCTCTGTGAGTTTGAGGCCAGCCTGATCTACAGAGCGAGTTCCAGGACAGCCAGGGCTACACAGAGAAACCCTGTCTCAAAAAACAAAAATAAAGTTATTCTCCTTCCACAAATATTTTAAAAACTAAATTGAAGTTAACGACATTTCTCAGCATCACTGAATATACTTAATAGATGTCTAGGCAAATGACATTCTGCTTCTGAAAAAAAAAAACCCATGCCAAAAACTGTACATTGTCCCACCCACAGAAAAACTGGAACATGAAGCTTGGCTTTTCCAAAGAGCACTTCTTTACATAAGTATAATTAACTCAGTGCAAAACCAGGGCACTTTGTTTGTGACTGGAAAACTGTAGGATTTTACAGTTTTAAAAGACATTCATAGCCTGACTGGGCATGGGAGGCAGAGGCAGGTGGATCTCTAAGTCTGAGGCTAGTCTGATCTACATAATGATTTCCAGGCCAGTCAGGACTACACAGTGAGGCCCTGTCTGAAATATAAAAGGACCTTTATGTCCAGGGTTGTCTGCCTAACAGGCAAGAAACAGAAAAGAGCCACACAGTCTGCATGTCCCAGTCTACGTGCCCTGAGCTGCGTGGTATCACACCTTCCATCTGTCTCACCCTGATGTCGCCTAGTCAACAAGGATGCTGAAGACTGTCCTAAACACAGATCAGTACAACCCTGACCTTTCAGAGCCTTACTAACCTTGGACCTGCTGCCAGTTCCCTCCCCGCACCTAGGCAATGCAATGGTGTCAAGTTTTACAGAGTACTAGTTTAAAGTAAGCTATTATTATAGTAAGCTAGGACCCAGGTTCACAGATCAATGTAGCTGAATCATCAGTTAACAGTGTGCCAAAGGGCTCACCTTTCCATCGTGCAGCCCTCTTCAGCCTTCGGACTATGCTTTCAGCAGCTTCAGCCTTTCCCGGAGAAACAATGCTATTGAGCCCCTGGCAATAGCCTTCGAAAGTGGCTGTTCTAAATTTATCGAGTTGACCTATATGGAAGTACTCATCTTTGCCAGCCTGAACTGTCTAGGGTCACAGAGGGGAGGCTTTTGTAACACACATTTACCCTCCATGGGGTCATTAGTTGGGTCTACCACAAGAGGCTGGGTATGATTAATATCTATCTAGAAACTCTTTCCAGTGCATTTTTATCATTAGTAGTGCCATATTAAAGCTGTGTTTAAAAACAGTACCAAAGTTATATATGCAGCTACATGGAAACTCTCACAGTGAGATTTTATGAGCTGTTCTTTTAGACTATGTTTCAACTTATCTTTGTTTAGTGTATAACAATCAGGGCCCATTAGACTCAATTTTACCTTTTTAGGGCTAAGTGTGTGTATGTGTGTGTGTGCTTGTGTGTGTGTGTGTGTGTGTTGATACTAGCTATTTATAGGGACTGCTGTCTCATTTCTTTTCTTTTTTCTAAATTTCCAAAGGAAAAAAAAGAAAAATGTATTCTCAAAATATACTAAACCTCATTTTATCTTTCAATAACCACAAAGTCCACTGGACCTTAACTCTTAAGATGTACTGTGCTATTTCACCGTCTTTGAGATTACAGCATTAGCAATTGTTCCTCCCTGTGTTCAAAAAGATTATAATAGTAATAATGTGGAAGAATGTTAAGGTTATGTGGAGATTGGCACAAGAGTTCCACTGACATCATAACACCGTTGTTGGCCACACCGAGCAAAGGGAACTCAACCAAGAGGAGACGTCCTGACCTCCTCAGTGTAGGAAGCACATCATTCAAATATTAAAGTGAACGAATTGAATTAAAGTGAATTAAATTGAATTTTGCAGTGCTGGTGACTGAACCTAGGGCCTCACACAGTGCTCTACCATGGAACCATAGTCCTGGCCCTTAAAAGATTGTTTTTTTTTTTTTTTTTTTTTTTTTTAAAAAAAGATTGAGTTCAAGGGTTTGGAAGTTTTGTAGTCCAAAAGCATCACTTGAAAATATATCCAAGATCTGTTTTGAACATGTGAGTAATGACATTTTACATCATGTAAACCCCACATGACCTCTTGCCCAGTGGTTCTCAACCTCCCTAATGCTACAACCCTCCAATAGTTCCTCATGCTGTGGTGACACCAATCACAAGATTATTTTCATTTTTTCATAATTGTAATTTGGCTACTGCTGTGAATTATAATATAAATATCTGATATGCAGAATACCTGATATGTGACCCCCATAAAAAGGTCATCCGACTCCCAAAGGGGTCGCCACCCACAGGTTGAGAATCAGTGCTCCAGGGCAATGCTATATATAACTATAGATTCCAACTAAATTTTTTCTGCAACTTGTTTCAAAATATAGAACACAGGTCCGCTCCAGGTCTCTGGGTGTCTCTGATCATGCAAGCCATACTAAGTTCTCAGTGTGTCAGTTTTGTGCTCACATACCCTCCTTTGCTCCTCTTCAGCGTCAGCAAAAAGCTTGCGAATGTTAGCCTCCGATTCTCCCACATACTTGTTAAGGATTTCTGGCCCATTGACCACCTTAGGTTCTCTCGCATTCAGCATTTTGCCGATCTGTCGAGCCAAGAGAGTCTTACCACAACCAGGGGGTCCATACAACAGGATGCCTTTAACATGTTTACAACCTAGAAAGGAAAGAGAGACAGGCTTACACCAACTCACTGAAATTAGAAGACATCTACAGGAAGGCCTGCCTTTTTCACATGCACCTTGGGAGAAGCTGCCAATGCCACCTATATACATCAATATCTGCATCCTGAGGATAGACAAGAATGAACAGTCAAGCCTTATATATATATATAGATAGATAGATAGATAGACAGAAACCAGCCCTAACTTCTGCTTGCTTGAAGGGGAAGGCTGCTAGTTATCTATTTTTGGAAAACTCTTTAGCATTTAGAATTCACACTTTTACTCTGGACTGGACCTAATATCTAACTAGGAATTGCTTGCTTCATTATCCTTTGAGATACAAAGAAAAGTCTGCCTTAGGGAAATTCTAATGTGAAATATATCTATTACAAAACATCAGGCTATGGGAACTACATCTTCGTCACAAGATAACAGGCTGAGTAGCTGAAGTACACTTGGAAAAGAAAGTATGTCTGGGCTGGATGGGCCAGAAGAGTTCTGAGGTCGAGATGGATGGCACCAATTTGTGAATAAGGCTAGATGTGTCTTTATGTGACAAATGTCGAATGACAGATGTATATGACTTTTTAGGGCCACCAGATGGAAATGAAGTTTCAAAAAAATAGTATTCCATCAATCGTCACTAATAAGCTACACTAGCAAGACTGTTGATCTAGGGACCCCCCACCCCACCACCCCCGCCCAGCATCTTCAGCCACTCTGCAGGAGTGTTTGCTTGGTTTCTTAAGATGAGGATGACCTGTGGTTCTCTTTACTCCCCTGGGAACACTAACCTTCACTGTCTCATTGCTGCAATGCTGCACGGTTTCTGTTGAACACAGATTCTCTACATGACACTGAACTAGCACCCTAGGAAGTAATCCATTATTAGACTTCCATGCTGTTCTCAGAACTACAGAGAAACACTGAAGTGCAGCACACAGTGTATTCCTGGGAAAAACAGCTTTCTCTTTATTGAAATGAGCATCTTAAGAAGTCTATCCTTAAGAGGGAGAGGCACAGCGCTGTCCTCATTGACAGCAGTAAAGTAAGTCATATAATACAGCTAACTACTAGATGTTCTAGACTCCAAGGAGGGAGATCTTTGGGGTTGACAGTGACATCCATAACATTTTTATGTCAAGAAAAGACAGCATTAAAATTGCTTGAAAACAATGACATCTGTAGTCATGGTTAAGCTCGCAGGCAGAAAAGGAACTTACCAGAGACTCGAGGCAGCTTGGCACCACAACCTTTTTCATCACAGAATAAAGCTCTGCCTCAAGAACCATGGCAGGTAAAATGGCTTTGACGTCTGGCCCAGCCCCCCAGCAGGAGGTTCATACTGCAGGATAAACCTGGCTCTTCTCCTGGAAGCTGGCACCACCAATCACAGCCCACACTCAAGCCTCAAGGACAATTGGGCTTTGGAAAGTGACTCCTAATCTTTCTGTTTAAGCCAGCTGCTACCACTGACTGTCATATGCACAGAACAGAGGCCAGGGGCAGAAGTGGCTAAGAGCACTTGCTGCTCCTCTAGAGGATCTGGGTTCAGCTGTGTGTGCCCTCATGGCAGCTCACAATATCTGTAATTCCAGGGGATTATGCCATCTCCAGGCATGCACATGGTGCACCCACACACGCGCAGGCAAAACCCTCCTATACATACACATTAAAATAAAGTGTGAAGAAGAGGAGGAGGAAGAGCAGAGTTTGCTGAGGACCTACAGAGTCTAGACCTGTTCTCATCTCCTCTTGACTTTCTCCAATTTGTCAACCTCCTCTTAAAGAAACTGCTTGCACACTTTCTTGGAGGCTCTTCTGTCTTCCTGTTGTCCCTACCCTGTGAGCACATCCTAAGCACAATATGGCCACAGAGCAGAGCGGGAGCAAATTCTGGCCTGGTGCTGACTGATGGTGCCTCCTCCCCCACACCAGCCAATCTCATCCCTGATTTCACAGCCTTCTTGGAGCACATGCCATCTTTACTTCTCTTTGTTATCTCTTCCCTAATTCTCCTTATGAATTATTGAAATACTTAGTTCTTCTCAAGAGCTACCTCATGCCACTAATGCTCAGCGATGACCTAGATTCCCACTTCATATATTTAAAAAAAGAGATTATCAATCGTGACCTCTCTTGAGCTCTCTGCTTCGTCCTCAGACCCTGGCCAGCAGACACCTCCATTCTTAACCACGTCCTTGGATCTCAAAGAGGAATTTTCCTTTCTCTTCTCTGAGGTCTACATTGCAATCATTTATTTTATACCTTCTCTCTGGGATGTGTGCTGTTTAGGGAAAAATACTGTTTTATTGATGTTGAATCACAACTGACCCAGCACAGTGCTTAGCCCATAGCATGCTCTCAGAAGGGTCACAATAGTGCATTTCTCATTCCTTTTCTTAGAAATTCAAAGAGTCTGAAGGGAAGAAATGCCATTTTTCAAAATTATCTGAAGCTCTTAATTTATGGATCTCACTACTGAACTAATCTGTAAAAGTAAAATAAATAAATAAACAAATAAAGCAAGCCTATTTTCAGTGACCAAGCCTTTGTAGATTGGTAAAATAAATTGTACATGAATACTGGACTCTGAACTTTGCAGTTCTGTTTTTGTATTTGGGAAATGCTTAGTTTAGTGTGATTTAAATTTAGCTTGGATCTTTAAGTGGCTCACAAAATATTGCCATGAAAATGAAGAGAAGAGGCTGAAATGCATGCTTATGAAATTCATTCTGTGTTATCTGGGCCATGACAGTATAGTCAGGGCAGCATCAGCATCATCTGAGCAGCTTCAAGGCAGGCAGCTTCTTACACACTGGCAAGAAGATTTTCAAAACCCAGTTCTACAAAAGAATCAGTTACTTGAATAAGCAGTGGAAATGAGAGTTTGTTATTACTATTATTATAGTCTGTCCTGACTTATTAAGTAAGCACTGGTCTCTAATTTTAAGTGAGTCATATAAACTGATTCCATTCAACAAAAGTGTATTACGTTCCTGTTGAAAAGCACTGAAGGATGTGTTAGGGATACAGACATGCAAAAAGTGGTCCCTACCTGCATGGAATTCCTGGCTTAGTAAGAAAGACAGAAGTCAAGTATCTACACTATACCATAATGCATCAGTGAAATGTATGGAATAGCTTTGGCATCTACCCTGAAAAGACTGACTCTGCTGAGGTGATAGGAGAAAATCAGGGCTGGACACAGGGACAGAGATACTGAATCTAGCCTAGAAGAACGAATAGGGTCATGTTTGAGCAGTGGAAAGGAAATGATACCATAAAGAGAGACTAAAGGAAGTCACAGGCACAGAGGTATGGATATAGATGCCAGCAGTAATCTGCTATGGCCAGAGCCTTGGAGAGACTGCTGGGCTATATGGCAGACCCTCACATCACACCATATGGAATATGGAGGTCAGAGGCCAACTAGAGGGAGGTGATTCTCTCCTCCCATCATGTGGGTCCTGAGGATTGAACTCAGGTCATTGGGCTTGGCAGCAGTCACCCTCAGCCACTGAACCATCTCTTCAGCTCATCCATGAGTTTTGAACTTAACCGAGGACAGAATGTTGCTCAAGAGCTGCTCAGCCTTTTCTGTAGAGACTGATTCACTAGCACACTGGATTTCTGCCAGTCTCTGGGATATGGGTCTAGGAGGCCTCAGGAGAAAGCCCCATTCTACTGCTGATGCCCAGGTTTCTCCTGAGCTGTTCCTGGCTCTTGTTTTGGGGGACTTCTGATCCCAAGCTATAGAACCATCTGCTGCCACTTTTACCCCTGCTTAATGTTGCATAGGCCCCTAAGTGGCCAGCACCCTTGACCAGTAAATTAAATATAAAAGGGAAGAAAAGGAAGGATGCTGACACATCCTTTAATTAATTCTCATTCCTGTCCCTCCCTCACCCACTGTGCATGCGTGCATGCGTGTGTGCATGTGTGTGTGTGTGTGTGTGTGTGTGTGTGTGTATGTGTGTGTGTGAGCTCCTACGTGTGCATGTGTGTGTGTGTTGCTTTTTTCTTTGGGACAGGTTCTTATACAGCTCAAGCTGGGCTTGAACTCCTGATTCTCTTGTCTGAACCTCCCATGTCGTAGAATTACAGGCATACAGCTTCATGCTCAGTTTATTCCTCCTTCCTTTTTCCCCACCAATAATCTAAAGACCTTCCTAGGAAAATGCACACATGGACCTCACACACCTGAGAGGATTCCCAAACTCTCTATGTCAACCCACAAGACTAAATGAAAGGCTCTGGGGTATGCAGCTCATTTAAAGCCACTTGCTGAGTGTGTACAAGGATCTGGGTTTGACCTGCAGCATTAGAAAAACAAACAGAAGCAGGTGCGGCAGTGATGCACACCTTTAACTTCAGCACTGGGGGGGGGGGGGAGCAGAAGCAGATGGATCTCTGTGAGTTCCAGGACAGCCTGGTGTACTGTAGGTGTTTCTGCAGCTCAGATGTTAAAGTACTCAGGCAGTCAGGAGCCAATGAACACCACAGGCCACAGTAAGCATGGATAGCAGCTTACAGCCCTGCTTCAGGGAAAGGCTTCCCCAGTGTTAACAGCTCTGCTCCAGCAGGGGAGGGCCTCCTCAGTGAAGTTGCTACAGTCTTGCCCCAGTTCCTCAGAGTGGAACTCTGCTCTGCTGGGGGAAGGCTTCCTCTGCTGAAGTGTGAAGTGTTACAGCTTCGGTTCCCCTCAGCTGCTCTCTGTTCAGGGAGTGTAACAACTCAGCCCAGCCAGTGAGAGTGTTACAGCTTCCTTCGCTCCCTCAGCTGATCTCTCCATCCCAGAGGAGAGGCTACTTCAGCCCGGGATGGGAGATGACAGCAGGGAAAGGGCGGCAGGAAACAGAATTTATACAGGGCTTCTTGGGGGCGGAGCTTTCTAAGGAGAAGATTTCCAGGGTGAGGATTGGTCAGATTTTTTTAAACTCTGATTTGGTTTTGGTTTCATAGCAAAAATGTTTCTTTCACTGGCTCTTTGGGCTTTGGGGGCTCTAATTTCAGGGCCAGGGCATATTTCTTTCACTGGCTCTGATCCTAGGGCTAAAACATGTTTCTTTGGTGCTGGTTTCAGAGTCAGGGCACATTTCTTTTTGGTTCTGGGTTCAGGGATAAATGTATTTCACTGGCTCAGGTCTTAGATCCAGGGTGGGTTTCTTTTATTGGCTCTGTTTCAAAGCCAGGGTGGGTTTTCTTTGGCTGGCCACTTTTTCCTACATTTACAGAGTGAGTTCCAGGACAGAAATTATCTCAAAAGAAAAAAAAATCAAAAACCAAAGAAAAAGGAAAAGAAAAGAAAAAGAAACACAATTAATTAAAAACAATATACAGGAGCCAATAAGACAGCTCCGTGGGCAAAGACACTTGCTGCCAAGCCTGATGACATAACTTCAAGCTCCAGAACCCACACAATAGAAGGAGAGAATTGATTACAGCAAGTTGTGTGCTTTGCCATACATGGCACATGCATACCCCACCCAACAAATGAACAACGGAGGGAGGGAGAGAAGAAGGGGAAAGAAAAGAAAACCCTCTGAATGTACTACTGACTAATCTGGATGAGGAGTGGGAAGGAATGCTAGCCAGGGGCTGTCGCCATGGTTCAATGAGTAAAGGCACCTGCAAACAAGCCTCATAGCCTGATTTCAGAGTTCAGTGTCCAGGACCCACATGGTGGAAGAAAAGAACCATATTGAGAGCTATGACGTAAGTACACATGTACGCATGCATGTTCATGCTGACCCGAGCCAGGGCCAGAGCACTTTGGGCTGAGGCTCCTTCCTTTTCTAAGCAGTATAGGCAGGTACCAAGTTCACTTTCAAGAACTCTGTCAACTCAGAGGCAGGACTGAGGGAGACAATAGCTTATCAGGATGGCTCTCCTTTTGAGACCAGTCAAAAAATGGGGGAGAGGAAGAAGCTGAGGCCAGGTCTCCTGGAATCTGTCAACTGTGGTAACTGGGAACGTACCAAGCCGTCAACACTAAGGGTTCTCAAATTCCTAAGCTCACACAGCATCAACATGTAACCCCCTCCATAAAAGCCATGCCACCAGGATGATCAGTTCCACTAGTGAACACCCCTCTATCTTTTCTCTCATTTGTCTTCAGTAGGTTTTGTTCCCAAAGTTCTCTTCATTTCCTCAACTGCAACCCCTTTAAAGTCTCTACCAGTAGTAGAAAGGTCACTGGCTCTTAGGGGGCATATTCTTTGCTTTGCTTGAGCTCACCTGACAAGACCCAGATTCTACTGGGAAGCACATGAGCTATTTCTCAGTATTTGGCCAAAAGTGTATTACTGCAGTCTAGACTAGCATAGTGCATCTTTCCCATTAGTCTGAGGGAACCAGCAGTACATTATTTTTCCCCTTCTAACTCCTAGTTTCTTAGCTAACTCAACAATCCTTCAATGTCATACAAGAGCAGGATACATACATACTTAGATCCAGATGTTAATATACCTGTAAAATTTTTGATGGAGTAAACTTCAAAAGATATTAAGGTGTACATTACAGACACATGAAGTGATTTCTGGTCCAAAACACTACACAGAACAGAGCTCCACCACAATGACAGGCCTTTCTAGCCCTACTGATGAAGATAGCACACAAAAATATTTATAGGGTACCTAATAAATTCCTTATCATTTCCTAAAACAGCATAATAAAATTTATATAGCCTTAGTTCTGCAACCCAAGAAATAAACAATAATGTTTGCTGCTTATAATTTTTGAAAATACTGTCCAAGATGAGTCATGTCAATGTGAGTTAAATAACCATTTTTTTCCTAGATGTCACCAGGGGCCAACTGCATCAAGAAAATAGCAAAATCATAAATATTCAAAGGGGGAAACTCACTGTCAGATGTCAATAAATTAGAAATGATCTCTATAAAATTAACATTGGGACAGGAGTGCCTAATTCATATCAGGGGTGGAGGCAGGATATGAATGATTAGTGATATTTAGAGGGGAATCCCAAGTGGCTTCCAGCTCAAACACAGACAATGGTGCTTGCCAAGGAGGAGTCTGTCAAGACCAGTGCAAGTCAGGACATCGTCACAAGTCTCACAAGCTTCTCTAAGCAGGTGTGCAAACCAGGTCTGAATGTATAACACTAAAAAGTGCATGGACTTGTACAAAGTACATTCCTAGGTATTACTAATATTTGATCTCTAAGTTTTCATAATTTCAGCTTCCGTGTCTTTAAAAAGTATGAATTGGAACTAACAAATATAGTTCTACTTGATGTCCTCCTTTCACAGCACAGGATGATTATGCTAAGAAACAGGTTTTTAAAAGTGTTTACTTATTTATATTTATTATCTTGATGCAGGGTCTATCTATATAGTCCTGGTTGGTCCTGGTACTTATTAATTAGACCAGGCTGGCCTGGAACTCAGAGATCACCTGCCTCTGCATCCCAAGTGCTGAGATTAAAGGTGTGAGCCACCACTGGCCAGCAAGATTTACTTTTCTCTGTGTTGATGTCTATGCTGGGTGCAGGGCTGGTGCAGGCGAGAAGGGAGTGCTTGACCCCTAAAAGCTGGAGTTACAGGCCACTGTGAGCTGCAGGCCACGTGCTGGAAACCATACTCAGGCACATGCTTTAAACCCTAAACATCTCTCCAGTGCCAGTTTTTGTTTTTCTGGCTGTGCAGAAAGGACTGGGAACATGACTTTCAACTTCTGTTTCTAAGAGTGCTGATCAGCACAGAAGGTAGGTCACCTTCTGCACTCCCTCATCTGTGTGCTTTCCACCCAGCTACAGACCCCATTCTCTCTACCTACAGCATTTTGTCTAGGAGGGGTGTGCTGCTGCAAGGGCACCTGCTCTCCTCACGAGGAGACTCATGCCCTTGGCACCAAGCAGCTGTGCTGTGCTAGCTGTCTACCATCTGACTGGTCTATATCCAAATTAGTCAACTGAAATTCAGTATAGATCTTCTCATCAGATAGCCCAGAATGAGAGATGGGGTGTATGGAGCAACTTTCCAGCTAATCTTTGCTGACACCCCACCTTTCACACTCCCTCCTAGGGTGTTGCCTGGTATTTCACGAATTCTTGATGGCAAAGATCACGCTCTTCTGTGGCAGGTCCTGCCTTGCTGCCATCTGCCATGGGATGCTCTCTGACTCCAGCAGTCTGCAGTTTGCCCTTTCACTTCCTGTCTCTCAGCCTTCATGTTCTTGCTGCTCTTCAGGACACCTGGCCCAGCCAAATACACGGTCTGCTCTGGCAGGCAACCTATGCTTCTTTTCCGTCACCTGGAATTTCTACCTCACTCTAGTTCATATTCTCTTGTTCCTCAGAAATCACAGGGTTAAGCCAGCCCTGGTGTTACATGTCTGTAACCCCAGCACTGAAGAGCACCAAAGAGACTAAAGACTGCTGTCATTTCAAAGCCAATATGGGCTAAACAAGCAAGCTTAAGGCAAGCTTAGACTACCAAAAATAAAATAAAATAAAATAAAAATCACTTCCCTAATTAATAGTATTTGACTTTGGTCACATCTTTGGACTCAATTTTTCAATACTTACAGAAGCAATTGTCAAAACTTAATATGCATCAAGGTCCTACAGGGTTTATTTAAGTGTGTATTTCTAGGCATCATTCTAAGCAATAAAAATTCATCAAATCAGGAGTGGCCGAAATAGCTCAGTTGGGAGAGCGTTAGACTGAAGAAATTCATGAAGTCTGAAGGGACGTGAGGTAGATGACTATGGAACATGTGCCCTACATGTCTCTAAAAGCAAAGCAGAGGGCACACCGAGTATAGTCACAACTGATGATGTACTCAGGTGCCTAAGTACCCTCGAGTTTTCATTTCACTTTGTGTGTATGTTCTTAGCCTCCACTGACTCACAAGCTGAAAAGAATACCTTTTTCATCCTTTGACAGAAGACAGAAAGTCTAGAGAGATCAAATCATCAGTAGATGTAAGTTCCCTCGACAGGAGTGCAGCAGGAGCAATAAGGATTTGGGAGAGATGATTGGCAGCTTTACTCAATGGTAAAATCAATGGGAGTGAAGACAAAATGAGGATGTCAAAAATGTTAGCACAGTTCCAGCCTGCACTGGAAGACGGTGTTTTTACCAAAGGGTGGGGTCTGGTCTAACAGACCCACACTCACAGTGCTCCACTGGACCCTGGGTGTCCAACTTAAAAGAACTATAAAGAGATTAATGTTCAGAGAAGTGGATGGGATGGTAAAGGGCTAAAACAGGTCTCTAGAAGAAGGCTTCAGGAGCCAACCTGACTGGGACAGGCACCTTGAAGAAAGGATGGCTCTGGGAAGAGCTGAGGTCAGCAGAACTACTTTCTGCACAGATGTTAAGAATCTTCCCAAGGAAGGAGAAGTAGGATTGTTTCCTCTGTGTGCTCTCAGGAAAACCACAGCGGGTCAAGAGATACCTCACTTCACCTAGGAAGCGCCAATGGAGTGGCAGAAGCCACCTGGGAACAGAGGGCAGGTGTGTGGACTATGGAACTCAGGACTTGGTATGATTTGGAGACCACACAAAGCTAAAGGTCTCTGGTGGGGCTAGTCCTGCAGGGATTGAAGTAAGTATTCCAGGATGGTGTCTCAGTTACCTGTGACCAAGTGCCCAATCCAAGTAACATAATGGGGGAAGAGCTGTTGGGGTCCACAGTGGGCATCTGTCTCACTCACTCTCTTCCTTGTTTTTTTTTTTTTTTTTTTTTTGTTGTTGTTGTGAACCTTTAACAGCTCTCTCCTTGTTTTTTAAAAAAGATTTATTTATTTTATGTGCATGAGTGTTGCCTACATAAGTGTACATGCATCACATATATGCCTGGTGCCTGAAAAGGTGCTAAAAACTGAACCCAGATATTCTGCAAAATTCTGAGTAAGCTGTATCAACCACTGGGTCATCTGTCTAGCTCACTACCTAGAATCTAGAACTCACTGATTCCATGTGGTTATACTGACTGGACGCTGAGCCCCAGAGTTCTACCTGTCTCTACTCACTACCCCAGCACTGGGGTTAGAGAGGCCAAACCCAGCTTTTGCACAAGTTCTAGAGATGTGAACTGAGGTTCTCACACTTGTGTGGCAAACACTGACCCAGTGAACCATCTCCCTGGTCCCTATTTTCTAAGTCAGCTCAAATGGGACTGGTAACCTGTTTGGTGCCCGAGTGGTAAAGGGGTGGAGAGGATGGAAGGGTAAAGGGTCCGTGTACTTTTCATTAGATAAACTCAGGCCATCTACTCACTGCTCTGGGAGGGCGTTAAGTTAGTAGTGGTGCCTATGGAAAGCACAAACAGCAGTAGAATGGCTGGCTTACAGATGTCCTGTTATTAAGTTAGAAGGCTTGTCTTCTGGGAGCGGTCATTATTGAGCTGACACGGTTCTGTACTTTCACACTGAGGAGACGGAGAGGGAAGGCAAAGGGGAAGCTCTTGGCTTGTATCCTCACACCTATGACACTTTCAAATAATAACCTACTTCCAGAGACATAATTTGTTTTGGTGATGTGTCTGTGTTTGTCAGTCCGTATTTCACAACATGAAGCTTTTAGATGTTTACAGATAATAATGTATGATAAAAGTGGAGCTAGTGTGTTAACCAATTAGCAAATTCTTTTTGTGAAAATTAAGAGAGAAAACCCATCTGGGATGTGGCACTGTTAAACCACCGCTGAGCATGTTATCAATACTTAATAGGTTGTTAAGAAGTAGAGATGCATTCAGAAACATCCACATTTGCACTGTGATTATAACCACTGATATATGGTGCTTTCTTTTTGGCTGTAGTGTAGGAAACAATATTAAACAATTAAATGAGAACATTGCTTATGCAAATATTATGACAGTACAAATCTGATACTAAAATGTCTAAAAAATTTCCACTCTCATGCCATGTACCTTGTTCTAAATTAGACATTACATGAACAGAGTGTGTAGCGTCAATCTGCCAGAGGCCTAATGGCATTTTGATTTTAAGATATTTGTTATTTTCATGAAAGATAATAGAATATAGCTTCAATTTCATTTGTGTTATATACTTGCTTATAAAAAATGCTCAAGGCTTTGGGACTTATATATTAGTAAATATTCATGATATATGGAAAAATGAGATACATACCACATGAGCTCAGCCATGTAAAAATGTATGTTCTATTATGTATATATACATACATAAGAAACAAAAGCATACATCAAAATTGCTGGTCATTATGCAGTTTTCTAGTGCTTTGCTTCTTGTGATTTTCACCATGCTGCTCCTCAAAGTTGAAAAATGCAAACATTACTTTTAAATAAGTAAATAAATAGTAAATGCATATAGGATCCAAGAAGATAGAGAGTAAAGAAAGTACAAAATGGGAGGAATGATAGCAAATGTTTTAATCTAGTCTTAATTTATTTCACCTTACTTAAAAAATTAATTGATACACAGACAAGTGAAAGCTGTACCTACTAAAGGGTACCGTGCAGTGTTTGGACTGTGTATCTGTCGTGTCGTGTTTAAATCGGGCTGGTCCATCAGTGTGCCCTCTCATGCAATCAGAGTCCTCCCTCTGTAGGAAAGAGCACGGAGCCTAAATGATCTCCTCATTGAGACACCTAGTAGGAGGCAAATTTGGATCTTGAATACCAATCTACCTGGCAGAGCTGATCCCCAGGGAGCCTCAGCTACTGCAGGAGCTGGGTCTCAGCTGTGCCTTGAGGTACAGCCTGAAAATCTGTAGTTTTTTAAAGCCTCAGAAATTCTTATGCACACCAGAGAAAGAGATGCCATGTTATTAAATAGGAAAAACACCAAAAGAGATGGGAAACACTTGGAATAACTTCTCAAAATGAAGACATTTGTGGGTACTATGCTTTGAATATGGTATGTGCCCTTCAAAGCTCATGTTGAAATGTAATTTCCCAAATAAAAATGTTGAGAGGTGAGAGATGTTTAAGAGATTCCTGAGTTGCCAGGTAAGGTGGCACACATATTTAATCCCAGCCCTGGGTAGACAGCCTGGTCTACATAGGGAATTCCAGGACAGCCAGGGCTCCATAGTAGACCCTGTCTCAAAAAAATACACTAGTGTTACCAAATACACATCTGTGGATGGATGGAGAGATGGCTCAGGGGTAAGAGTACATGCTGTTCTTCTAGAGGATCTGAGTTGGAGTCTTAGCACCCACATGGTAGATCACAACCATCTGTAACCCCAGTTCCAAGGAATCCAATGCCCTCTTCTGAACTCTGAATATAAGTGGTGTACAGACATACATGCAGGCAAGACACCTACACATGTAAGATAATAAATAATAATAATAATAAATCTGAATTTTTTTTAAAGAGGTCACTGAGTTGTTTAGAGGGAACAAAGCCCCTCTGTTGAGGAAGCGGGCTAACTGTACTCACAGTGGTGATCCTCAATTTGTGGGATTGATTAGTTACTCTAAGAGCTGCTACAAGGAGTGTCCTCCTGTACATGTCACTTCTTCTGCACATATCTGCTTGTCCTGCTTTTTCCTATGTTAGGACACAGCATGAAGCCCTTACCAGGTATATCTGGCTGACCTTCAACTTACAGCTCTTATACCTTTGAGCTAACTATACTCCTTTTCCTTTACAAGCAGACTAGTCTCAGGTATTCTGTTATAGCAATAGGAAATGGAGTGAGAAGTGGAGTCTTCAGAAGAGAAAAATGTAGGTAGGGGTATCTGCTTTCATATGGCAGGGATGTGGGATCAAGGCATCACATTCAACTTCTATAGATATTTGCTCAGTCTCTAGTACAGTGGTTCTCAATCTGTGGGTTGTGACCCATTTCAGGTCACATATCTCAGATATCTCAGATAGTGTGGGCTGGAGCTAGAGAGATAGCTCACTGGTTAAGAGCACTGAGTGCTCTTCCAGAGGACCAGGTTCAATTCCCAGCAACCACATGGCAGCTCACAACTGTCTGTACCTCCTGTTCCAAGAGATCTGACACTTTTATACCAATGCACAGAAAGTTAAAAAAAATCCAACAATTCATAGCAGTAACAAAATTACAGTTGTGAAATAGCAATAAAATCATTTTATGGTTGGGGGTCACCAGAATACAAGGAATTGTATTAAAGCATTAGGAAGGTTGAGGGCTACTGCTCTGGTCAGTACATAGTTAAGAACTGTTAAGCAAAGTTCTTTCAGGACACAGACAGCCTCTGATCGAAATAGCTCTATATTAAAAATCAAAGCTACAATTATAGAAAACAAACTTTTAAAATGCTGTGAAAGCCAAAGGCAAATGACTACCTCTACCTGGGTTGTGGGCTGTGCGATAACTCTGATGAGCATTCAGGAAGCTGAAGCAGGAGGATTGCCATGAACCATAGGCCAGTCTGGGTTACAGAGTGAGACTGTCTCAAAAAATATAGTAATATCGATAATAATAAAAACAACACATACAAAGGAAGGCTAACTTTGTCAGTGACTGCAAAAATGGATATAATTATTAATGCTCTCTGATTCAGCAAGTTGACTTCCAGAAATATATATGAAAGAACTATGGTTAGGCCTGGCAGTGGTGGTGTATGCCTTTGGTCCCAGCACTTGGGAGTTAGAGGCACACAGATCTCTGTGAGTTCAAAGCCAGCCTGGTCTACAAAGTGAATTCCAGGACAGCCAGAGTTGTTACATTGAGAAACCCCATCTCAAAAAACAAACAAACAAACAAAAAAGAACTATGGTTAGGCAGAAATATTAGCTTCAAGGGTGCTTGTCATAAATGATGTATAATAGTGAAAAACTAAAAAAATATAGGGATTGATTAAACAAATGATGGTATTAGCATTTTATGAAACAATGTTAACTTGTATAGTGAGAAAAAACAGTTAAAAGTGAAAAAAATGTATGTATATAAACACATGCACAGAAATATAACAAAAACTAACAGAATGATACACTAAAAAATACTAACTTTTTCACTTTTTAAAAATAGCTATTCTCTTACTTTTCTTTCTGGTTACCTGTGCTTCTGAAACTTGTAATAAACACAAATTCAAATGTTTCCAGAAACAGAGATCTAAGTGATTCAGGAAAAGTCAAGGGACTTTTTATGACTAGGTTAAGAATGACTAGGTTAAAAGAAATTTCTCCCCCAAACCTTCTGGGCCTAGCAGGGAACCTGCAGCAGCTGACAGAGGCAAGAATGGGCTCTGTGAATCAAACTTAGACTCCAGAAGACTGGAGCTTGCTCTCGAGAATTTCTCAATCAAGTTGTGAAATCTGCAATGTAAAAAAGAGCCAACAATAAATCAGATCATTTATGTGTCTGAGTCACAAAGCCTAAAGGGCACCAGACTGGGGGCCAGGCAGCCTAGACTCTACCTGACTGTGACTTTATCCTAAATAAGGTGCTGGGTCTCCTGGGAGCCAGGTGTTCTCCAGTGTAAAATAAAAATGAAAAGAAGCACTCTCAGCTTGGTGTTCTGTCCAACAGGAACGGGTGTATCTTTATGTCAGTACATTTGCTAATCAAGGAAATGTCAAACTAGAGATCTTTAAGGTCTCCATTCCAACAGTCTAGATCTGAGTCAATGATAGAGTTCCCTGATACACTGAAACCTGTATGTACAGATACACATCCACTTTTGGTTTCTTCACAGAAAGGGAGAGGAGCATTAAATAATGCAGGGTGGATGACAAACCACATGAAAAATGTCCCACAGCTTGCCAGCATCGATCAAAAACAGAAAGCAAGAGTTTACTAGTAAGAGGCTAAATTGTGTCTGGTGAAAATAATAAAAATAATGCATCTACCAGTGTCTTTTGCTCAGTTTTGTTCTGTCCTTCCAGATAGTATTTTTCTTCAATTTCTTTCATGATTTTCTAAAAGCAGAATTATTCCAATAACAGTTCAAGTAGTTTCATTTTTAAAGAAATGATCTTCTTTTTAGAAAATATAGCAAAGGGGCTCAGTCTTTGAACTGCAGTTATAAACTATAGTCTCTCACTCCAAAGACAGACAATATCCCACTTATGCCACACTCAAATCTTCAGCGACTGAATTCCACAGCCACCTTCTATCATGTGTGGTCAGCCTGCTGCAGCTGCAGAAAATCAGTGGTGCAGGTGGGTAAGCCTGACCATCTTTTTTTTCTAAGCTTATTATAGTCACAGTTGGTACCTAAACAAGATCCACAGAGAAAGTAAGACATAATTTGGTAGCAGAAAGAAAACACCATGTAGGGTGGCAGCATCCTCAGGACAGGCCTGTCTTGTCATAACCATGCATACAGTCAAAAGGATCTTCAGTCTAAGATTTTTCTCACGACAGAGGTTGAGACAAGTTTTTTAAACAAAGCATTTTAAAAATTAAAAAAAAATTGTGGACAAATTAGAATAGACACACATGTAAATAACATAGAAGTTTAAGGTATAGATGCATGGACCTTTGCATAGAGCAATGTTTAGCCATTGAAGCAGGAACAGGACTCAAACTCTGACTTTCTTATCCTGCATTAAAGCAAAGGCGATGTTGTCAACTCAAAGTCACAAGTAAATCTCTGAGAAGCTGATACATTACTTAATCATTTCTTTCAAAGTAAGATTTGACAATATTTGTAAAATGATATGCAGAAGGGATTTACCCCTGTCTAATGTCTCATTATCCTCCTCTTCCCACATCCCTTAGCATCATGGCCAGTCTATGTTAGTTATTTAGTGTTTCCTGTGTGTGTGTGTGTGTGTGTGTGTGTGTGTGTGTGTGTGTGTGTGTGTGTGTGTACATGTGGCAGTCAGGGAAAAATTGCAGGAGTTGGTTCTTTCCTTCCCTCACATGGGCTGCATGGATCCAAATAAGGCCAAGAGGGTTGGTGACAAGCACCTTTGCCCATCTCACAGGCCTATGTTAATTCTTTAAAAAATAAAGAAAACTCAAGTTTCTTATAGGCATTTTTAAAGTACGAGCATATTAAATGTATCAAAGGTAGATTGCTCTAATAACAAATTATATGGAATGTTGGGAAAGTGTTATTGAATCAAGGCAATACTCTTTGAGTGAGGAGCTAAATCCCAGGCAACATTTGTTAACAGCATGAATTCTTTCTTGGACTTCTCTTTCTGGCACCGCACTCTCCACCGTATCTATCAATGTGTTTGTTGTTTTTCCAACTCAGTATGTCACATCTAAGGAAGTCACAAGATTTATAGCAATGTCAGAGCATTTATCAGCCCCCTCTGATGGGATGTGACAAAGAGAATACATCAGCCCAGGTATGAGTTCACAAACAGAAGAGGATCGCCAAGTGTCCCCTTGACTACCTATCAACAAACACGATTCAGAATGGTAATTACAAAACAGCCTAAGAAGATAATCCCAGGTGTTAGCTTTTCTCAACTGCAAGGACAGGTTAAGATGAAAAGGAAACATCTCCACACCTGATTAAGGGATTGGGCTATACATTTCTGCCTTTATAGAGCTGCACTGCACTGTTTGGCAATGTTCTTATACCAAGTATGGTCTATAGTATATGAGGAAAGTACCAAGTTACAAAATGTTCATGTTATGGCTACCCTGAAATGATCAAGGAATGTGTTTGTGGGTTAGGACACAAGGCTCAGAAAGTCTGGGGACTAGCATCCTGAAGCATTACCAGGTCCATGGACACACAGTGATAAGCACTAAAGGAGACTCTCAGCCAATCTTTTGCTATACCCCAGGGCCTTCTCATGGCCATGGATCATGGGCTAACTCACCGCTAAAGGGCATGCAGACAGACAACTTTCCTAGTGCTATTAATCTTTATAAGAAAATAAAATGCTATCCATGTTTTATCATGGAAACAAGACCAAGATACAGTATTAGAAGTCATAGAACAGTAGCTGTTATGATCTTATTTTAAAAAAAAAAAAAAAAAAAAAAAAAAAAAAAAACCACCTATATACAAGTAGATAGAGTCAAATATGCATATATGTAAATATTCATGAAAGAGTCTAAAAGCAGCCATTGATATTACAGTGATTGCTTCTGATAGAATCTGGGGTGGGTACAGTGGAGATCTTATTTTTTTAGTCTGCATATTGGCATTGCTTTATGAGGATATAATCTGTAAAGCAGAAAATAACAAATGTGTACATACAAGTAATGAGTGCTGTGCCCTTTCCCAGCCAAGCTGATGCTTTGACCCTTGAACTCTGTTCTTCTAACACCCATACATATAAATAGCCATTGTCAAACCAACAGCAGCGGAGCAATAGGAGCCAAGCAATGCCTAAGAAAACTTGCCCCCTTCCTATTTCTGGAATCAAGATCCATCTGGAACCATTCCAACACATCTTTCCTAGAGCAAAAACAAATTGAAGAGTACCTATTCAGACTTCCTAAGGAACTAGAAGCGCTCTCCTTGCTCTGACTTGTAAAAGACAGGCTGCAGCATCACTCTGACTATGTGCATGTGCTCTAAACCAAGGCCTTCCTCATTAGCCTGCCTCACAGGGGTGTCCTGTATTTTATGTACTGCTCTGGGATATACAAATGTGCTGTTGTTTCCAGAGAGACTGTAAGCATCTTGAGGGCAGAGTAGGGGTGTAAGTGTTCCACCTAGCTCAGATTAATCAAGCATTTATTCATTTCTAGAAAATATATAGCTAGGCAATAAGCAATCATAACACAACATAGCAATGCATAAAAGAGCATATGGGATACACAGGAAGCATACTAAGGCCAGAGAATTCTAGAAAAAGTCAGATCAAAGCTGAGGCCTGAAGATGAACAAGAATTGAGCAAAATGATGGTCAAAGCACGCCCCAAGATACAAAAGGAAGAGACAGTAGCACAGCAAATTAGAGGCACTGAAAATAGCGTACTCTGGCTGGAACCCAGCACATGGGGGCAGGGGGCAGGCTCAGATGAGGCAGGGAAGTTTGGCAGCTGCCAGAACACTCAGGGCTTGTAAACTGTGCAAGGAGTTACGGGGAGCTGCTAAGGAGTTTGAAGCAGTAGAATGACAGGATCAGACTTGCCTTTTTATTAAAAAAAAAAAAAAAAAAAAAAAATCACTCCAGTTACAGTGTGGAGAATGGATTAGAAAGGGCAAGACTGAGGCTCCCGGAGCAATTCAGGCAAGAGATAATGGTGTCCTGAAGAGTGACTGGGAGAGGTAGAGGGAAGTGCAGGACCTAGACGGTGGGAGACTACAACACTGACAATCTGCTCTATGAGTGACCGGAAATGGCACCCCATTTCCAGGCAGAGGAGGGGAGCTAAAGAGGAGGTCCAAGCTTTGAGCTCTCACCCTTCCAGGAGTAAACAGCTCAAAAGTGGAAGTATGCCTGGGGAGGAAGGCTGCAGCGGGAAGAGTTTAATTTAGAATTTACTGCACAACAGTGAAATAACCAGCAGGTTATGTCTATGGAAACCCTGAGTTCTAAACTGAGACAGAGAAAGAATTCACATATTTAAGAGCTAATAGCATGAGGATATTAATGAACACTATGGAAGTGGACATGATCCACCTGAGGAAAAATACAAAGTACAGCAGAGATATAAAATAGATCCCTGAGGACCTCCTGCCACACACATGTCCTCCAGGAGGACACGGGATGGGAAAGGGGAGGCAGGCAGATAAGAGGAACTTGGGAGAGAAGCCAAGTAAAGGGGACACAGCAGTGCCAGCGTGCAGACTGCCTGACGGATGCTGGCCCGTTTACTGTCAGAGTTCTGTCTTTCTCCCATTCTGCTTCCTGTTCCATCTAATGTTGGGAAGATGTGCCATGGCGTCTTCCCACTGCCCTACACGTAGAACCTTGTGATTTCTTTATTTCCTATCTTCTCTCACAGCCCAGCTGTCACTTCCAAGCCTGTCATCCACAATGCCTAATCACCAAGCTCTCCCAGCCTCGTTCTCACTGTCATTCCCATCCCCGTTAGTGCCATTGCTAGCCAAGGTCCTGCACACCACACAACCAGACAACCAGCACCCATGGTCTCGCAGACCATCCTGTGCCACAAAGTATTAGCTTTAATTGCACCTCCTCCACTGTTTAAAAAGTCTCTGGTAACTTCTCTTTATAATCATTTCTTCAATGATCTCATTTATCTGTTTTATCTATAGATGTCTATGTTTCTGAAACCATCTAAACTACCTATCTACTTGTTTGTTTCTTTTAAAATAGTCAATCTTTACGATATTTTTTTTTAAAAAAAACTTTATTTATTTATTTATTTGCCTTGGTGTTTGCCTGGAACTGGAACTACAGACAGTTGTTAGCTGCCATGTGGGTGCTGGGAATCGAACCCAGGTCCTCTGGAAGAGCAGACGGTGCTCTTAACCGCTGAGCCATCTCTCCAGCCCCCTCTTTACGATATTTTTATAAAATGCAATTTAAAACACCACGGTAATATCAAATTGCCATAAGCATTTCTAATTGCTTACTCTCAGTCTCTCAATATTTATCTTGTCATAGACTAATAATTGTGGTATGGTCTTTCTGTATGCTGTGAATGTGATGCTACCATTGGTTAATAAAGAAGCTGCTATGATCTATGGCAAGACAGGATACAGCCAGAAGGGAAATCCAAAAGAGACAGAAAGAAGAAAGGTGAAATTGGGGGGAACGCTGCCAGCTGCTCAAAAAACAAGATGTGATTGTACTGGTAAGCCATTGGTCACATGGCAATAAGTTAATTTAAGATGCAAGAGCTAGCTAGTAACAGCCTGAGCCACAGACCAAACAGTTTGTAATTGATACTAAGCCTCAGAGTGATTATTTTATGAGTGGCTGCAGAATAGATGGAGAGGGGGAGATTTGTCTGTCTGCAGGTAATAGTGCTTCTTAGTCTGACAATGGCTGGTAACTACATTCCAAATAGCCTGATGTTGACAATTTATGGACAGATGACAATATGGTTGTTTCCTTTAAAGTCTTTCAGCATGTACAGGATGATTCTGCCAGCCAGGTGAGACACTATTTAATAGACACTGGGTGGAGAGTAAGGAGAGCATCTCCTAAAGAGGATAGATGTTATTAAATTTAGGAAATGTGTGGCAGACAGGGTGGGTTCCTTACAGCAAAGAATAATACAGCCAAGAGCATGCACAAGGCAAAGATCAAAAAACTTTGCCTTAGGATGTGATGCAAACAGTTATAGTACATTAAGAATGACCAGCCAGGTGGTACTGATTGTACACCTTTAGTCCCAGCACTCAGGAGGCAGAGGCAGGCAGATCTCTGTAAATTGAGACCAGCCTGGTCTACATAGTGAGTTCTAGGGCAGCCAGCACTGTCTCAAAAAACAAACAAAAAAATAAAATAAAAAAGAGAAAGGAAAGAAACTGGAAAAAGGATGGCGGAGCAGCTGGTTTTAAGCATCAACAGCTCAGGAGAAACACAGAGAAGCAGCCAGTCTGTCTGGAAGCTTATGTCAGAAACAGAAAAGGTCTCACTGATTTACAAACTTCCACACCAATTCCAACCTGACACCCTGACTTTTCAGCCTTATATTGCTCCCAATACCAGGACTGCTCCACTGCTCTGAGCTTCGAATTCTCTACTTTGCTTACTTGGTTTCTCTGTACGGGCAGCAGTTCTGTGCCCCTGCTATCCGAGGCCACTGGCACTTAAGTCCTCACTCAAATTCTTGCTCCTCCATGAAGCCACCAGTGACTTCCCTTAGGTTCCTGGGTGACTTACTCTGTCTATACTACGTGGGCAAACTTAGTTACATGCTGGCCGTGACACCATCTGTCAGCTTCTGTTGATTATGTTTTGTGTCTAGGTTGACAGCTTACTTAAGACAATGCTTCCAACATAGCATAATCATCACTTCCTGCGTTATGCTACAGCTGGCGCTAAAAGCACATATTTTAAAAGGTGGTGCTCTTCGTGTGGCCAGTTCATGACAATCTGAACGTATCAAATTACTAGACACAGGGATTTACAGTGAACGAGGCAGTTGAAATATCTGTGACCAATGTAAAAATCACCTCCAAGGTTCCTCCAAGTTGGGTTCAAGAAGACCCATTACAATGACTTCAAGTGGTGGGCTTTCTTGAGAGAAAAACAATATAGGGTGTGTGTGTGTGTGTGTGTGTGTGTGTGTGTGTGTGTGTGTGAACTCCGAGGTCCTGCTGGCTTCAAATCTGCCCTTACCATTTACTATGGGTCTTGATTAACTACTGTACCTTTCTGAGTCTTAGTTTTTCCATAAAATGGGAACAATGCAGTACATGCCCCATAAGGTTGTTGTGAGGATTAAATAAGTTAATATACAAAATACAAGCAAAGTGTTCAGCATAGTGTTTCCCATTTCACAAGTACCAGATGCCATCAGCATCAACAATCTAACCGTGAGTCAGACAGAAGAGGCACTGTTCCATTGTGGGGGTCTCAGCCAGTTGAGTTTTTGAATACCAAAGAGAAATTTAGGTAAGTTCTTCAGATGTTAGAAATCTGCTCTCCTATCTCACCCTTCTCCTGCTCCCCCTTCACATGCTTCTTCAGCTGCCACCTTAAGGCCTTGACACAAATGTTCACCAGAGGGAGGACAAAGGCCTTAACACCCATCACTATGTGGGAATTGCTGGGAGGAAGCAGTTGACCAGAAGTTATTACCTGTCAAGAAACTTTTCCTCCTTCAGTAGAGCAGGATAGCTGCTCCTGTCTGCCCTCTGCCACACTGCCACCAGGGTCCTGGGAATCCAGGCCTGGAACCCTAAGTGCTTTGTGAAAGCTGAGGACAAACCTGTGCTCTGTACTGAGGACTATTCTGAGATAGCCTGGGCTAGTATCTGTTTGTTTACTTATTTTCAAACTATACATTACAGATACAAACTCCCAAAAAAATATAAAAGAGAAATAGACTTTTTTTGTTTTTGTTTTCGTGTGCACTGGTGTTTTGTCTTCATGAATGTCTCTGTGAGGGTGTCAGATCCCCTGGACAGTTTTGAGCTGCTTTCTGGTTGCTGGGGATTGAACCTGGGTCCTCTGGAAGAGCAGCTAGTGCTTTTAACTGCTGAGCCATCTCTCCAGCCCCACTTGTTTTTTACTTAATTATTTTTTTTTTTTTAATGTGCATTGGTGTTTTGTCTGAATCCATGGGTGTGAGGGTGTTGGATCCCCTGGGGGGCAGAAAGGAAACCCTGATTCTGTTCAGTCCTCCTCCTCCCACAGGTACACATTTCCTTCCTATTTAGTGTGTCCTGCAAACATTTATACTGGATTCATTTGTTTTACATGTTTTTATTAACATAAGCATGTCTATTCATCGGGAGCAAGTCTCGTTTGCCCATAGTTGACAGTGTCGTACACCACAGTTCATCTAGAATTTTCCTTACTGGTGGATATTCAGGTCAATATTTTAGTCTTCAAGTTTGTTTTTTGTTTGTCTGTTTGTTATTATTGGGGATTGAACCTTAGACCTGATGTATGGTGGTCTAGGCCTTTACTACTGAGCTACATTCCCCCAGAGATCAGAATTCAACTTTGTAATGATCCGGTTACTGGCCTATAAGTCACACCACTGTTATCAGGAAATATGACCCACTGTGTACTATACTAACTTGCTTTGTCAAAAGATTTCTTTTCGAAAGTCTGTTCATAAACTTTAAAGTGTCAGATTTTTGAATTTAGTCTAACTTTGAGATATAGATACAACTACATTGTTCCTATTCAAATATAAATGTAACTTAAAAGTTAAAAATCAGGGAATTAGGTCTTGTGGTATATTTCTTTCACTCCAGCACTCAGAAGGCTGAGGCAGGCAGGTCAGAAGTGTGAGGCCAGCTAGAGCTACATTGTAATTTCCAAGCAAGCCTGGGCTATAAAAGAAAGGGAAGGAAGAGGGAGGAGCAGGGAAGCAGCTGGGGGTGTGTGGGGGTGTGTGTGTGGGGGGAACAATGGGGAGATCAGCCCAGGGTAGAGGGATTTCTACACGCAGAAGGCTACCTTACTTATAGGGGTTTTCTTTTGTTTTGTTCTTGCCTCTTAAATCACGCTGTAGAGACCGGAAGTTACACGATCATAAACTATCTTCTTTTCATTAGAAAGAAACAAAACAAAATAATCCTTTCAAATGCCTCTGACCTAAAGTGAGAATTAGTAAATCATTGCATCACTTATATGCAGGGCAAAGGCAGGAAGAGAAGTTTGCATCTCCCAATGGCCAGCAACTGCTCTCTCTTCCTCTGCTAATAAATTACACGCAGACTTGAACAGATGTCAGGTTGGCATTCGAAACCTAAAATATAGCTGAAAAGCAAGTTATGACTAATACAAGGAAAAAAGATGAATGTCAGAAACCATTTTTTTCCTCCTCCCCTTTTTAAAAAAATTTCAGATAAGCTCTTTAGCCTCAGGGCTCTGTTTACAGAGATGTCTTAACCCCTATTTAAATTGCAATCTCTCCCCATGAGTGGGGTGTGAAAATGCATTTTCAGAGCGTCAGTGTTTATGTTAATCTCAGCAAGAACTCCCCTTCGCCCAAACATGGCATGCACAGAGCCCCCTGCCCTTTCTTCCCCTGGTTTTTATGCCGTTCTTAGCATGTGAAAGATGTCTGGGTGTGATGGAAAGGCCCCTCATCCTCTCTCCTTCAGAGAAACTGCAGTTTCACTTAGACCAGAAAACAGTTGCTTTCCCTTTTAATTTCAAAAGAAATCTTGAACGTGAAGGTTGGAATGGAGGACAGGGCAAGGGAAGAAAGAATGAGGGTCAGTGTCAAAGAGTGGGTCAGAGGAAGCGGCTTTTGCCCTGACTTGGTCATCTGGTGTCCAGAGCTGGCCTGTCCCTGAAAGGCAGTGTATCTGCAACTTTGGGTCCATACAACCTTTCCTCAGCTCTCCAGACAGAGCACCTGCCCACAAGAGATGTGTACATACTCCCAAGATGATGTTACGAGCCGAATAGCTTGTAGGTCGTTATTCCAGTGATCTCAAAAAGGATTTGTTCTTTGGCTCTAACATTTACAACTTTGAGGTTATTGCCAGGAACGCTGAAAAGTGAAGTTTCTTTGCAGAAACACCCTTTGCCAAGAGAAGAGCTACAGTGATTCATCACTCATTTATCCCGAGTATTCTCCACAGAACTGCATGCAAGGAGTAAGCAGGGTGATGTCTGGACAGGACACCGGAGAGCGCTCAAGGGCAGCCATTAACCACTGAGCTCATGTAACCTTCAAGGCTAGCTTCTGAAGTTTACTACGCCAGGACACAAATGGTGGCACCGTTATCCTGTGGAGGAAAAACTAAAGCATCTGTCATCATGGGACTGGGGGACAATCTAACTATTTGAGGTTCACTGGATGCCAAATCTAGGTTTAGTTTTCACCATCTCCAATAATGACCTACCCTGCTTGGGTCTGAGTTAGCCTAATTACTACAGACCAGGAACAACAGACTACCGCAGTAACAGAAAGCTCAGCTCATCTCAGAAATGAGCCCTTTTCAGTTCCCACACATAGCCATCATCCTTCAGTCTCTAGAACTTTGTGTGGCGTATTTTCTCTTTAAGGATTTCTTTCATTTTAATTCTATCACAAACATTTTAAAAAGCAGGAAAGTAGATAGCATGTATTTGAAGGTACCTGAAGACAGTGCTGGACTGGAGTCAATGGTGTCTGTTGTCATGTGTGCAACTCATCTGTCTCTCATTTTACCTCATAACTGTATCTCACCTTAAACCCCTTAGTCATCTCAAATCCCATCACAATATTCTCTATTTTTCTGATCTCTATTTTGTTTTTTAAAATAAACATGAAATTTTACAATCAAATGAAAGACATAAATTACCTAAAGACATGACCATCAGTTTCATAAACATGATGGCCAAAGAAAATTATTGACATCTCACTTTTTAAATTATATATCTTAAAGTACATATCTGTGTACATATGCAAAAAAATCAATTAACATTTTTATTTCAAAGTAGGTGTAATCCAGACTTTACAAAAAAGATATTTTGTTAAGCCCAAAATAAAAAATGCCTAATAACTTACATAAATTATTATTTTCTAAAAATTTTCTCATTTTAATTGATTTAACTAATCATATACTGTTTAAAATTAAAACCAAAGTATATTATTAAATTTATATTAATAAATTTAGTGAACAAGAGTGAGAAAAAAACCAAACAATTTTATTTTTAACTATCAGAGTGAGAAGCACAGAATATCCATAAACACTTGTAATTTTATTTATATTTGATTTGATTGTTTCAGTCTTTTGTCAAAAGCCAAGTATACATAATTCCTATATAGCATGTTTTACTTTTTACTAAGCCAAGTGTGACCAAATTATTATTGGAGGACAATGAAATACTTTATTAATTCCCCAAAAATTTAAAAGGAAAATAAATCTACCCAGAAGATAACTATTTCTCCAACATCAACCCAAGCAGTAGAGCTTCCTTTTTAAAAAAAGATGCTCAGGCACTTCCTTTAAAATAAAGAAAACAGTTATTTTTGGTTTTTGTTTAGTTGGTTATTTGTTGTTGTTTTATTTTTAAATCAGCTCAAAAGCCAAGGCAGCTTTACAGTAGGCTGCCATTTAAGTTAAATTGATAATACATGCCTCTTGATAGAAGAAAGTCATGGTGGAGCACTTTTAAAAGGATAAAACTTACTATTTTTCTGTCTTAATAGTTTAAATGTAGTAGAAAAACAAAGTCATAAAAAGGGCTCTAGAGAGCAGAGCAGCACTCAGAATTCAAATCCACAGTGCTCAGTCAGCACGCACAAGCGCAGCCCAACACCGCCTCCAGTTCATGTCAGCCACAGAGGCCAGGGTAACCGGGGGCGAGCTGAGAGGTGGCAGACACAAACCCACTGATAGGGGGCTTGCTCCTTGGTGCACTGTCTCCGCAGCCTCAGTTGAAAGCCCCCCCTCCCGGCCCCCAGTTCCTGAACAACCAGTTCCTCAATACTGGGGAGACATTTGCACTAACACACTCACGGGGCCAGTACCCTCCAGGAGAAGCTGTTTTTCTACTTGTTGGCTGGACCCCACAAACAGTCAAAGACAGGAATCCTTATCCTTCCCCAGGCCTGTCTGGAACCAGTAAAAACAGTCCACAAGAATAAGCTGCAAGATTTAGAACCATCCTGTGAACTCTGTTTTTAACTAAAATATATTTAAATAATATTTCCATGTCTTGATTAAAACACCTTAAGGATTTATTGGTCTTCAAAATACACTTTAAGGGACTAAAAGGCCACATTTCTTCCAACTTCCCAAATTAGTGGGGTTTTGTTTTTTGTTTGTAATGGCTTTGGCCTTTGTGTCTTCCAGATAAGAAATATGTCACTGCCATTTCAAGGTCTATAAGACTCAGGTGATGAGGGTCTCTGTCATTTTGACTTAATCCAACTTCAAGTTCGACCTTTACCCAGTGAACAGGTGTGTGCTATGATCGTAATTTCCCAGAGTGAGCAACCAGGCAGAAAAGCGGTGACCCGGCCACTAAGAAGCCCAGAGCTCAGGGCCCAGCCCACGGCTCTCAGCCACCACGATGAATATGCTATTATCTCCCGGTAGCAATTTTAAGAGCAAGAATGAGGGAGAAGGGAGGAGACGGTTGTATTCCTCCAGCTTTTTGGATCCTCTTTTCACACTCAGTCTGCAAGAAGCTATTATAAATTCCTTTCTGAGATACTCTGCTGCTCACATTCCATCCAGCGCATGATATGGATATGAAAACAGTCCTGACAGGATTTCCACTGGGCAAAGAAAATCACTTCACACAGATAAATTAAATAAACCTTCAGGAGAAAAGTGACAAATGGAGACAGTGGGTATTTTTTCACATGCAGTATGAAAACTCCCATGTCTCCTGCATTTGTCTTTGGGGATCCGACTTATCTAATTAAAAACCTTGCCAAGTATCCATTTACTAGACTCTGGAAGTGCTGATGGGGCCCGTAAGGCAACGGGAAGCAGCAGCCAGTGTCCACACAATGTCCACACGGGTGGATAGAGATGCTTTGACGGGTAAGCCTGACCCACAGTGAGTGGGTCTTCAGAATGAGGTACCATTTCTAAAACTGCCCACAGAAAAACACTTTAAACAAATAAAGTGGAGCAACTTTAAGTATTATTTCTATCATGTCCCCCATAAGAGTAAATATTGAGGGTTCTTCATAAAACTTAAGGGTTTTTTGTTTTGTTTTGTAAAGAAGTAAAAATTAGAAATACTTGGGTGAACTTGAAAAGTCATTTCAGAACTAATGAGAAGAGCATCTCGGCAGCTGTGTGTGCTTCCTTGGTGGCACCAGCCTAGGGTCAGAGACTCACCCATCTGCTCCACGATCTCCGGAGGGAACACTCGAGAGGCAAATGCTCGTCGGAAAATATCTGAAAACTCCTTGTCCAGACCACCGATTCCCATTTTCTCAAAGTTCCAGTCAGGATTGATGATTGATTGGCGATTTTCCTTGGTTTTAGCTTTGCCTGTGTCAAACAAATACAAATTTGTGAAGAAAACACCAAAGTTAAGTATAAAAAGGACAGATGACCTCTGGACCTCCTACGTGAAAGGACACAGCTCTTACGTAAAGGTGGACAGTACACACTTGGCTGATTTTTCTAGTGAGAAGGATAAGACTGACTTACCTATTTTGTCTGCTCTCTGTTCACACACAGTCAGTAATAAACTTCTGAAACCAACTAAACTTATGCCAGTCCTGTCTATTGTAATCAGGCCACGGAACTCCATTTCATTAACCTTTAATCCAACCAAATTAACTTAGCTGATGAAAGGAAGCACCATGCATATATCTGATGCAGATCCCACTAGCTCCAGAAATGTGGCTGACAGCAGCGCCGCTCACTGCTCCTGGGAAGTGTATATAAGATACAGGCATACATAGGCATTTACTCAGAGTAAGCATATGATGGTAGGTAATCCATCAGCCTAAGATGTGTGGAGTGACTTTCCTGTCTTGTCACATGTACACAAAAACCCAAAAACATTCTAAAGGCTTTAAGGACTGCAAAAGTTACACTTACAAGTTCTCTTATAAAGATAAAAATTGTTTAATGTCAGAGTAACTCAAGAGAACCACACCTATGTCAGACAAAGAACATGATGCTTTAGCATACTCTAAACAAGGGGAAATATATATTTTATATAGTTGAGGAAAATACCACATTAAAAAATTTGCAGATAATTTTCTGGTTAGTTTTGCTGTTTCCTTTTAGAAGCGCGATCAAAAATATTTTGCTTATATTCTACTGCCCTCCTGTGGTCAAACGTTACACATGCCAAATTACTATAATTTCATTTTCCACCTGAAATCACATCTCATAAATCGCTTAAAATACCTACGCTGTCCAAAAGTTATGGAACAGCTTTGGAATAAGATACTTTAACAAAAAGCAAAATAAAAGTAAATCATATCATAAATATCTCATGTCAGTAAATAGAAGATTACAATACATCCTTCATAAAAATGGTATATATGTGGGTGTTAAAATTACATTGTACAGATATATTGAAGGTTCTTAAAACATATTAAGCAAAAAAAAGCAAATTAGGGGCTACTGAAATTGCTTGGCAAATTAAGGCCCTTATGGCTGGATAACCTGAGTTTGATCTGCATGACAGACAGTGGAAGGAAAGAACAGACATTTGCAAGCTGCCCTCAGACCTCCACACATGTACCATGTCACACATGCCCAAACACATATACCCACGCACAATAACTACAAAGGTAAATTATAAAATTGTATAAAATAAAATCAAAGTTAGAATGTGAGTTGTGTTTTAGTGAATGCTTATCCATAGGCATGGTGGCATATGCCTTCCATCGTAGCACACCAGAGGCCTCAGGGACCTCAGGGCAGGAGCATTACCAGTTCAAGGCATGTCTGGGCTGGTGAGATGAATCAGCAGTTAAGATCATACCCTGCTCTTGCAGAGGACCTGAGCTCGGTTCCCGGCACCCATGCTGAAAGACTCCTAACTACCTGCAACTCCAGTTCCAGGGGATCTGATGCTGCCCTCTGGCCTCCGTACACTGTACTCAGTACACAGACCAGACACACACACACACACACACACACACACACACACACACACACACACACTAAAAAAGAAAGTCTTTTGCTAAAAAGGAAAAAGAGAAATGGTAATAGAGACTGGTAAATTACTTTTCAAAAAAAAAAAAAAAAAAAAAACAAACCACATTTAAACAAAGTTAAGTAACTTTAGACATGACTGTGCAGCCAATGAAAAACTTCTTTTATATACTGGGACAGAATGAACATAATTTTGTCAACATAATATAAATTCAAATGAGCACATCATTATTTAAATGAGTTGCTATTCTTAGAGATTAAACTGTATCACTTGAGCATATCAAAGTAAGGCTATAAAACAAGAACCAGGTCTGCACACACTCACCATCCCTAAGAGACAGGGATGACACTTCATTTAAACAGCAATTAGCTGAGGGCTGGGCTGACCAGTGCTGAAGGTCACAAAAGACAATGAAATTCTGAAGAGGTGTCAAAGGTGGGATGACTCACACAGAACGATCCAAAATAAGACCCTGGGACAGAGAAAGGCTGTAATGGAAAACCTAGTGAAATCCAAGGGAGACAGCACTCTGGGCAGCAGCAATGAATCCATATGAACTATGAGCTTTGCTCTGGTAACTCTGATCTGACACTCACACCAGGGGAAACCGGGAAAGGCCACAGGGATCCTCTGAGCTACTTTTACAAATCTTTCTGAGCCTAAAATTATCTCAGAATTTCAAAATTTAAAAAAGTCATTGTTTCTTTTTAACCATTTTTTACATGGCTATGAGAAAAGAAAACGTGTGTCTATGTGTTTCACATTCTCTTTCTGTTGGGCTAGGCACTCCACTTTGGGTCTTGCATTAGCACATCTGACAGTACAGATGCCCCACTCTGGGCTGAGCCTTCAGGGAGGGGTCCCTCTTCTTCCCCACTAGTCATATGTAACAGCAAAACATCTCAGCTTATTTGTAGTTTTCTACAAATCTTACCAATAAGATTGAGTGATGAATTTTCTGCTTTTTCAAATGCAACTTGACTGTTTCCAACAACGAGTCCTACTTCAATCTGCACAGAAAGATGATAATTAGCCAGCTATAGACATCTCAAAACTAGACATAAGGGGAAACAAAGTCTTTCAATTCAAAGCAAATTCTTGCATTCAGTCATCTGAGTTATAGTCACTTTTCTCATGGCTACATCCTACAATTCCTACATTGTTACAGTTATGTTTTCCTTGATTTATAATAAATATCTGTATTCAGCTAATATTAGAAGTACAAATTACAGGAGCTGGGGAGATGTCTCAGTGATTAAGAGCACTGGGCTGTTTTTCCAGAGACGACCACACCCCCAGAGTTCAGTGCCCAGCACATGATGGCTCACAACCATCTGTAATGAGATCTGATGCCCTCTACTGGCATTCAGGTGTAGATAGAGGCAGAACATTCATATAAATAAAAGTACAAATTACAAGTGGATCTGTGGTTAGGTCTGCTTTAAATGCCAATGATAACTATAGTCAGCAGTGAGGCCTTAGCATAGTGGTTCTCAACCTGGGGGTCACATATCAAATACTTACATTTTGATTCATAACATGAAGTAGCAATGAAATGTTACGGTTGGGGGTCCCCACAATGTGAGGAACTGTTTTAGAGGGGGCAGCATTAGAAAGACTGAGGGCCACTGGGCTAGTAGCTCAGAGGCAAGAAGGCACACTATGAAAACCTGCTCTAGAACAGCCGAAAGAGTAGCCTGCGCAAGTCTCATCGGAAGATTTCCTAGGAAAGGCCAGGAAGAAAGCTCACCTTCTGCCTTTTCCCTGACGCAGGCTCTCCCTTCAGGATGCTAGGGTCCATGGCTTCAATGTCCTTCACCAGTAATCCAAAGAGCTTATCATTGAAACTGAAGACGAGCTGTAGGAGAGGTATAGGACGGAAGTTACCTCATGCCACAGTGGGCTTCTTGCCACATCACCAAGGTTGTCCAAAGGCAGAAACCCAATTTTCTTTTGAATACTCCTCAGCTACACCACTCACAGACCCAGATAACGGAAAAGAAAACTCATGTGCATTAGCATGATGGGAGGAAGTATAATCAACTCCCAAACATCTTGGGAAACCACTAGGAAGAAAGCTGAGATTCAACAGGGCATGGTGGTCATACCTTTAATCTCAGCACTCAGGAGGCAGAGGCAGGAGGATCTCTGTGAGTTCAAGACCAGCCTGGTCTACAGAGTGAGTTCTAGGATAGCCAGAGCTACACAGAAAAACCTTCTCACAAAACAACAAAAACAAAACCCAAGCAAGATGCGATCCAGAACAGATTAAGCACTGGGCTGAGATACAGTCATTGACAGTGCCAGGTCAAGCATGGGTATCTAATTCGAAAATCAGCCTTTTCTATAAATAATACAGAAGGCTCGCTACACAAGTGTGGACAGCTTTGAAAGCTCAATCATCCATTCACCAAGTATGTAGAGCCTTCTAGAAGGTAGGTCTGCCTCTTCTGTGTACTGAGGTGACTCTGCCATCACAACTACTGTGAAGAACAGTGATTTGCCTGGGGTCAGATGTCTTTTCTCTGCTTTTTAAAGTATTTTCTTTCATGATGCTATTGAAGGTTACATATTATTGGGTTTTTAAATTATTATAAATGTCAAAGAATTTCTTAAGATGGTATCTTAGGATACCAAAGCTAAAATCAAAAGTTAAAACTTAAAATCTGAACACAATTATACTCAAAATATCCAGGAATTCGGGAGGGATATAGCACAGCCAAAACCAACCAAACAAACTCCACAACAATGGACAGTAGTCAACAAGACAGCCAGGTGGCATCTAGGAGCCTGTTAGGCCCCTAACACAAACAATAGTGGCTTGAGCCACTTTTCTTCTGTCTGTAGGCATTGCTTTCACCTGTTTCCAGAAAGTTCTGCAGCAGCAGGAACTGTGTCTACTCTGCTCCCACTGATCTGCCATGCTAAAAATAGTGACTGGGACATATTTTGCACTGTTAAATATTTGTTCCACTATTATCTATGTCCCCGGCTGTGCATCCATGGGCACAGGAGTCACTTCTCTGACTCTAAAATTTCTCATTTGGGATGAAGTCAGACAAGAAAATCTAAGGTTTATTTTAATTCTAATGTTTTCTTTTTTAGGGGTTTTGTTTGTTTGATTTTTGTTTATTTGCTTTTTCTAGACAGGATCTCACTATGTAGCTTTGGCTGTTTTATAACTCACTCTGTAGACCAGGCTGGCCTTGAACTCAGAGATCCTCCTGTCTCTGCCTCCTGAGTGCTGAAATTAAAGGCATGTGCCACTATGCTCAGCTAATTATAATGTTTTCATTAAAAATACATTGTATTAAAGAGGAATAGATTGGCTCTGCCTCAACTTGATATACTAGCCTGTATTGACTACTCAAGTACCTCATTTGCCCGCTTTGAGGAGTGGATGGAGGAGTAGGGGGAGATGAAGAAGGTCAGGGGGAGCAGTAGAAGAGGAGGGGGGGAACAATAGAGGGTATGTAAAAGAAATTTTATTAGTATTTAAAATACTTTTAATACATTGTATTTTGTTTCTATTCATCAGTAATTCAGGTTCTGCCTGCAAAAGTTTAATATCATAATATATAAATATTTTAGATTGCTATTCTTCCATACTTATCAAGAAAAAATAAAATGAAAGTAGCAACACTCCATTCACCCCAACTGCTCTTCCCTTCTTCTCCTGCTCCTCCTCGGCTGTCTCCCCAAGACAGAGACCTCAGGGCAGTCCAAGTACATTGGCAGCCATGACAGTGATGGTGGCCAGCATCCCAGACACTTTGCTCCCAGGATCCAGTTATTTACTTTTGAGGACCCAAGGAGCTCATGTTTATATGGAATGTATCTCCTGAGATTTAACATACTAAAGATTAGAAGAAAAAAAATTAACGTATCCATTTAAAATAAAATCACTTTCTAAAACAAAAACCTGCAAGGGCAAAAAGTAGTGCTGTCCCATTTTTGCATATCTCTCTCCCTGGCTTTCTGGAGACAGTGGGATGCTGTGTTTGCTTTGGCGGTCAGGGTGCTGTGCTAACACATACTAAGTAATGGCTGCAGAACTGCACCAAACTCAGGAAACAGGGGAATAGAAAGACAGTAAACAAGCACAGTACATTATGAAAGTCACTTTGACTCGGCAGATTCTCTGCAAAGGACTTGTCTACGCAGGTCTCCCAACAACGGTTGAGAATGGTTGCTATGGAGCTGTGACAGGAGAAAGGAATGCAGAATAACTGAGAATGACACAAAGGCAGGGGTGGTGGCTCAAACCCATTAGCTCAGCATTTGGGTGCCTAAAGCTGTTGGGTTGGGCCATCCTGGACTACATAAGAAGAACCCTGTTTTCAAAACACAGAATCACAAATAAGACAGATATGATTTATTTGTAAGGGCAAAAGAGCTACAGTTATTTACCTGTATAAACAATGTATGAATTCAGACGTTCTTTTTATTTTTTTGGGACAGGGTCTCACAGAACCCCGGCTGGTCTCAAACTCACTGTGTAACTGAGGATGACCTTGAACTCCTGATCCTCCTGTCTCTACTGGCAAAGTGCTGGGAGCAAACATACATCACCATGCCTGGTTCTAGGTGGTGCTAAGGCTAGTGACAGAACCAGGGCTCTGTGCATGCTGGGAAGTACTCTGTCAACTGAGCACACTTTATGGTTAAAAGAATTTTTTTCCCTAGATTAATCATCTGATATTAACTGAAGCATAAGAAGAGGCAACATTAGCGAACGTTTTCAGTGAAAGACTAAGCAAGCTTCCAGGTCTCTATAATGAACTTGATAATATATGTACAAAGCTTTCTTAGAAATCCCAGAAGTCCACTCCCCTCCCCCACCAAAAGTTAAGGCCTCCTATGTGTGTGCAGGTGTGCATGCATGCAGGTGTGGAAGCCAGAGGTCAGCTTCAAGTATTTGTTCCTCCAATGCTCTCCATCAGCTGGCCAGGGGCCTCCAGGGTTGCTTTGTCTCTGTCTCCAGGGTGGTGGGTAAGAACAAGTGCTTTCATCTCACTCCCAGCGTTTTGCCTGGGTGCTAGTGGTCAAAGCCAGGCCTTCACGCTTGCTTAGTGGGCATTGTACTGACCTAGCAAGCTCCCCTGTCCCAAGTGCTGCTCTTCTACAGAGACATATTCATGACATAGGACACAATTTTTATGTTCTATAGCAAGAAAAGAAAAAAAAAACATACTCTGTTTCTACCGCATTCCCAAATTTGCAGGAAGAAAAGCTGCTGTGATTGTGACTATATATATGACATCTTGACACAAGTTAAAAGCTTTTAAAAAAAAATTCATGTGTATGTGTACATGTGTGCCACATGCAGATACCCTTGAACGTCAGAAGACAACACTGGATCTGGAGCTGGAGTTACAGGTAGTTGTGAATTGTCTGAAGTGCATGCTGGGACTGAACTTGGATCCTAAGAAGAGCAGCCAGGGACTCTAAGGCTATGCCAAGGCTTTCCTGAAAGACTCCTAGTGGATCAGTAAACTTCCTCCCTCCTCACTTTGCATGGAACTTTTCCTATGGAAGGTCCACCTTAGTTCTAGCAGAATTCTGGACGTCAGTGGGCATGTGGATGCCTACAGAGTACCTACCTGCTGTCCCACCGAGAAGGCCTGGTTGTTGAACTGCTGGATAAACTCAGCAGCCATCTTGTCAGTGTCATATGGGTTGGAGTCGATGTTCTTTTTCTGCAGGAAGTCAATCTCGATGGTCATTGTACCGATGCACTGCTTGGCTTTGTCAAACGAATACAAGGCGACTAGGAGGAAAAGAAGAATTCTTTAAGAACCCCAGGAACACCAAAAACTTAGGTTTCTAGTTACACAGAGTTCAACAAGAAGGAATATAGTGGTGCTTGACCAAAGGGGAGCTTCACGTGGCTTCCCCGGAGGGACACAGTCACAGACCTAAAAACCAATATCAGACATTCCCTTACTCACCTGACTTAGGAGGAAACTATTAAACCATACACTCCCTCACCTTTGACCCCACATCCTTCCATGACAAAGAAAAGAACCACATCCCTCTTCACAGTCCTGCACCTCCTGCCCTCCTCCTCATTTAACAGAGGACAAAGCAACAGTATGGGTGGTCTCCGTGGAGTTGGCACAGCATGTGGTTACCAAAGATGATTTCTGTTTGATCTAAGAACATGCTACCATAAGAGAGGTGGGAAGACTTCTTTCCCTAAGAAGAGTCAGTGGGGGAAAAAGTGGAGGGGGTGGTGGTTTTAAGAAACGATGCTTCCAGGAATTATTTCCTGTTAATGTAGTTCTAATTTACACCTCTTTGTAACATTGCAAGTGTGTTTACTGAGCACCCACTGCATCTGGAGGCTGTAGCCATATGCCCAACCTACAATACAAGCATATATAAGCGCTAAATAAGAAAATTCCTACTTATGTCTCAGGAAGAATTTTAAACTGGATTTTAGGCTGTAATGTCATAAATACTAAAGCACTACATATAATTTTATATTATATACTAACTATTCAGCCCCAAATGCTTAACTGTACAACACAAAAGTTTATGTCACATTGGTAGAAACAGGTATAAAAGAAAATTTCTTAATGATACCTAATTGTGAAGGAGCATTTTCAGAGAAAAAAACCAGCTGATTTTTAAATCAGCTTGTATATATTTATATGTGCCAGTTTCTAAACAAACTTCTAAAGCAAAAGCTGCCCAGGAAAGTCCAAGAAACTTTTGCATTTGACTTTCCCCAACAGGGCAACTTGTTCATGTCCAGTGTAAGAGTTCAGCCCTGCTCTTCATGGGGGCTAAGGCATGTGTACTTCTTTTTCGAGATACCTGAAGGAGAGTTCTAGAGGGCACTGATGATGGTCACAGTAGAATTGATTCAAAGCAGTGGTGTCTGAGCCAACTTGACTGCTCCCCTCTACAGTACACTGGCCTATGCCTGGCCCAATGCTCTCAGTATGCAGGTCCCCAGATCCTGGAGCTGTGCACACTGTCAGTTAGTCGTGCTCATTCTCTAAAAGGTTTGTGCTATATGCTTGGTAGAGTAATTATATGATGCAATTAAATAGTTAAAATATGAAATTTTGACATACTACTATGAGAGCCAAAGTTACATTTTAAGCTTTAATTACTATGCTATAGAGATCCATGAAACAAAAATGCCTCTGATCTGCAAGCCCCTTGCCCCAGGACAGAGAGTTCTTGAAGTGCTGGAGGCTGTTGTTTATGGGAGATAACAGCCACATGTTCACATGTTTTCACTCCCCTAAACAAGTGTTTTTTTTTTTTTTTTGAACCATCTACATTGAATGTGCTTGATCACAGGTGGGTAGGAAGTATGTAGACCAAAAAAACGTCAGGACATATGGTTACCCCTGATTGGGCCTGATGGGAAATGCAATGAACTATGGGTTTTACTTCTTAAATAAAGCCTTGTCATACTTGATTCTGGGCTATTTGCCAGAATCGTGAATATGGATCTGGCCAGTGTCCATCTACCTGGCCAGTATTTAATTAAATCTTGCTTCAAATTTGGCTTCAAGTTGTGGTAGTGGTCCAATTCTCCATTTGTAGGATTAACATTTTCTGGAGACCCCAGCAAGATTAAGATCATCCACCCAAATTCTAAATCTGGACCTTCATTCCAGAACTTCAGAGCTGAGGGGCTGCTTCAGGAGGCAAGAGTCTTGAGACATTCCAAGGCTGCAAGGTTGTCTTCAGTGCAAGGACTAATGGAGTGAACTACCATGCTAAGAAATGCAGCAAGCATCTATGGAGGCCTTCTGGTGAGTCACAGTCTAGTTCTGTTTTGTGGAATCCCTATCTAGGACATGGAAGCATTTTGATAGGATCCCAATATTCTTCCATACAGGGCATATAGAAATGTTACCCACCCATCTGGTTTTAGTTGAGAAGTTTGGTTTCCAAGGAAAGTTTTGTCTGTCTGTTTCTCACGAGAGTTGTGGCTGTTTTGTTGGAAAGTTTTATCTGGTGTATTTGTTTTGTTGCATGAAACTAGGTCAGAAATAGGTCAGATATTTTTGCTGTTTCTGTTGCCAATAGCAGCCAATCACTACCACTGCCGTGACTGCACTTATGTCTGGGACTTGGGATCTATCTCTGAGCTCTCTGGTCACTGGATTCGGGTTAGTAGAAGTTCAGATGTCTTTTGGGTGTGGATAACATTTAAATTGTTTTATGTTGTTAAATTTTACTTAAAAAGCTGGCTCTAGGGTTGGATTATGGCTCTCCCTTCACTAGACCCAGATATACTTAAGTTTCCTCTATGTCCTGTCAGTCTGAGCCACCTGACACAGTGATGGGGGGAGGAGGGAGCTGGGAGGGTTTGTAAGCAAAGCAGAATAGCTAAAAACAATTAGACTTGGTTTATGTGAACATTATGTACTTTGGGAATTATATGTTTATTTTGCTGAATATGATTAAAAATTGTAAAATCCAGGAAAAAAGTTAAGGCTAGTAACACTGGGGGTTGATAGTTAAAAATCTATGCAGGAATAATTTTAAAGAAACCATGTGGCATGGTTCCATTTTGTGATATAAGCAACATATGGATTGCCACCATTTAGAGTAGCTAAATAGCTGGCAGCCATCTTTGCTACAGTTAGATAAGACAGATGTCATGTGATTCCATCACCATCTTGACTAAAGGTGACCATAGTGAGGAAGTGGGCCTACCAAGGAGACAACAACAGGTCTCTAAAATATTCTGGATAAGGATGGATTTTTGTATGATAATTCTTGTCCTGTCCTGAAAATGTTTATTTAATATGGTATTGAAACTGTACCTTCATGCTTTTATATGCAAGAATGCACCTTGTTCTGGTAGCTAAACTTTGTAATTTAGGAGTCACCCAGGTGATGTTGGTTTTTAAAGACATGCAGGGATCATGGGAAACAGCTGAGGTTTGCAAATGTGTGGCAGAGTGAGAGCTCCTAAAGAGAGCCCAGTTGCAATGGTGGACCATGTAACAGTCACCAGAAGCACCAGCCACAATGAAATGGAGCAGGCTGAGATCTAGAAAACAGGCTCTGTATATCCAGCCAAGGGTGGGGCCAAAGAGGTGAGCCAAGCCTCTCAAGAAAACCAAAAGGATTGTGAATGAATCCTAGATGCTGAGCTTTGGGTTGTTCCCACTATTGGAACTTGAAATAAAAAAATAGGTACTTAGTTTTGATATTGTATGAACATATAGTTGAGAGATTTTTAACTTTAAGAAGAAATTTTAGAATTTTACAGTTTAAAAACTGTATTTTTAAAGAAACAGCTTTTAAAGTATTTAAATTTATAAGTCTATGGGATAATTTAAGTTTATAAAATGCTTTATATTATTGACATTTGAGCTTAAAAATAAATAAAAGGTTAAAATTTAAGGCTATAGCTATGAGCACCAAAAACCAAACACCAGAAACTGGAATATTCCTCTCTTATGATGTAGCAAGGCCATCACCTAAGCAGTCTGGCAAAGGGCTTGGAGTAGCTTCTCAGTCTATGAGTATCAGCACTTTGAGAGTTGAAGGTCCTTACAGGGGTAGCTAGGACAACCTGCCAGATGTTTACATTGGGATTTATAGCAGTGGTAAAACTGCAGTTGTGAAATAGCAGCAGGAATGATTTTGTGATTGGGTGGGGGGTGGTCACCACAACATGGAGAACAGTATTGAAAGACTGAAGCACTGGGTCAAAGAGTATCTCTTTACCTAAAGTCTAATGTTGCTGAAGAATGCATGCCTAGCCTTATTGTCTTTGCTAACTTTGTTAAACTTAAGATATTGTGATAAACTGAATCATACAAAAAAAAAAAAAAACCTGTTGTATTCTGCAATGATGTACTATAAAATAAGCGAGAAACTTACAGTCTCTCTGTGGACTATGAGTTAAAAGGTTTATTTTGATACTGAAGGAGCTTCAATTCAGAAATTGTTTTTTAAGGCTCAAACTTAACAGACATTAGATATTTAGACAAAAGGCCCCATTCCCTCAAGGGTTTGAAGAAAGTTTCTGCTTGCTAAGAAGGGAGTCATTCTCCTTATCTCTGGCAAAAGAATATTGTGTCCCTTCCAATAACATTTGGCTGTGGTGCCCATTAACTTACCAAGGGTAATTCTAGGCTCTAGGCTCCCCAGTCCCTGCTCATAAGCCCTACCCCAGTAAGTCCTAGTCTTATGAAAGTTATTGTAAACTGTTGAAGGATAATTTTAAGAATTCAGACTACATTTGGTGCTCAGTGTGGGGCATGACCAACAGGAGAATGTCATGCCAGTCAGCACTAGCAGTCTCAGTCTGGGCCTCTCCAAGAGTACTCACAACAGTTGGCAATGAGATTCCTGCCCATATAGCCAGAATGAGGCTAGACTCTCAGAGAACCAAGGAGGCAGAATGAACTGCTAGAGCTGCTAGGCAGAGGGCCTAGCTGCTGCCTAACAGTTTTAAGCTTTGGCTCATGCTGTAAGAGAACCCTACAGACTTGAAAAGAAAGAAAGAACAAACAAACAAAAAAGTCAGTCCAGGCTATGAAATCTCTGAATAGGTTACAATGTACTTGAAAATGTGCTTAAGTGCTAAAGAAAGAAAAAAAATGGGTATAGGATAGTCATAAAACTTACTAACTAGTTTTAAAAATTAAAGTTTTTTAAAAAAGAATAAAGTAATCCCCGTAAAGATGAAAAATACAAAGGGCACCTAGATCCTGTATGTTGCTTTGCTGATTTTGAATTTTTTAAAATGCTGATGAGTTAATGGTGTAAGGATTCCTGGCATTCCACGTAGCTGAGCCAACTTGGCTCAGGTGGGATGCACCTTGTATGGAGGCATGATAAAACTTACTAACTAGTTTTAAAAATTAAAGTTTTTTTTAAAAAGAATAAAGTAATCCCCGTAAAGATGAAAAATACAAAGGGCACCTAGATCCTGTATGTTGCTTTGCTGATTTTGAATTTTTTAAAATGCTGATGAGTTAATGGTGTAAGGATTCCTGGCATTCCACGTAGCTGAGCCAACTCGGCTCAGGTGGGATGCACCTTGTATGGAGGCATGCCCCTGGGCGTTGCTGCATAAACCCTGCAGCACTCCCTGGACACATGCTGCATATGGAGACATGCCCTAAATGTGACTACGTATATCCATACATACCCCTTCCCTTAAAAGAGATTGTGCCCGCATGCTCCGGTCTCTCTCTGTCTCCTGCTCTCCTGCTTCTGCACTCGCCTGGGAATTCTCTCTTAAATAAACTCTCATGTGTGGCCTTGATAGTGTATATTTGCTTTCACTCGCGAAACTAACAAATGGCAGCTGCTGAGAGACACTGGATTGTGGAAGAGACTACTGAATTAAACCAGCCTATTTACTTTAGGAATGTCATGGCATCAGAATGAAAGTTGCATTATTGGAGAGATGTGCTTTTGTTTCCACAAAAGCTATAAATTCCTTCAAAATTAATAAAGATCACATTTGACCAGTGGAGACCTCCTGAGGATCTTGGCTGTAGACATGAGGGAGGAAGCCAGGAAAGAAAGACTACAGGACAGATGATATGTATGCTGGTCCCTCTACATGGTGACTTTGGATATACTTCTCACAGGACTCCAGATAAGTACAGCTTAAGTTTCCCCATCTGTCTATTCCCGAGGATGGCATTTCTCTCTTTCCTGGTCTTGAGACACCTTCCCTTCCCCAAATACTAGAACTATGGACCTGAAAGTTTCAAATGTAAGATTTTAAGTTCCTAAATTTTAACTTCTGACTCTAGTCTATATCTGTCTCTGCAGATTTTCACTTGGCTTATAGACACATCCAAGTGTCAGCTGCTGACTATAACCTGCTCCAAATGACTTTGAGCCCTTGATTTGCTGAAAGCTGATGTGAATCAGTCCAGCCAATGTAAATGCTCCCTGTCTCTTCAGTTGCGTCAGTGAACCAGATGCTTTTGATAAATGCCCCATTGCCTGAATTCCCTCTTTGCCTTTGATTAATATTTCAGCCTTCCTGGACCATGACAACAATGTCTTAGTTTCAGCAGGAAGCAGTTACAGAAGAGAGTACATTGTCCCTTATCCCCAACAGGCTGAAATGTTAGGTCAAAAGGAAACTCCCTGGCATAGGGGACAAAATAGCTGAGCTGCCTATAGTGCCTAATGGCACACCAGAAAAGGTACCTGTTAGAACCAAATAGACCCAGATCTATCAACAGAAAGATTCATTAGCTGAAACAGTTCTATAGTATAATAGGACACTCAGCCTGCTTTATGTAAAACAGGTTATTGTATAGTTTTGAGAGAAAAATTGTTGTTTCTATATAAACTACTCAGGAATCAATTAGAAAAAATCTAGATGTACTAAAAAATCATTGCAAAAAAGAGGACCTTAGATGAAGTAAATAACTGGTCCTCGTTCTCTTTCTAGGTTTCTTCTAGAGAGTAACTCTGATGTCAGTCACCACAGGGCTTTTGGCTCTTCTGTTTCTGCTAATTGCTGTTGGATCTTACATCATTGCCTTAACTAAATGATAATTCCTGTCTGGGTACTATTAGGCTAATGTTTCTTTTGTTCCAATATAAACAGGTACCCATCACGGAGTCAAGGATTAATTCAGGATACAACTCAAAGGGGGAATGTGAGAGCCAAAGTTATTAAGTTTTAGTTACTATGCCGTAGAGATCCATGAAACAAAAATGCCTCTGATCTGCAAGCCTCTTATCCAAGAACAGATAGTCCCTGAAATGCTGGAGGTTATTGTTTATGAGAGATAACAAGTGTCTTAGTTAGGGTTTACTATTGTTGTGAAGAGACATTATGAACATGGTAACTCTTATAAAGGAAACATTTCATTGAGTGAGTTTGCTTACAGTTCAGAGATTCAGTCCATCATGGTGGGAAGAATGGAGGCATGCAGGCAGGCATAATGCTGGAGTAATAGCTGAGTATCTTACAATCTTGCAGACAAAAGGAAGTTGACTGACTCACTGGGCAGTATCCTGAGTATATAAAACCTCAAATCCTGCCCCCACAGAGACACAATTCCTCCAACAAGGCCACACCCACTGCAACAAATCATACCTAACAGTGCTATTGCCTATGAGATTATAAAATTGTGGGAATATGGGGGCCAATTTCATTCAAAGTGCCATAATAAGCCACATGTTTTCAGTACCCTAAGCAAATTTTTTTGACCCATATGCATTAAATGTGCTGGTCACATGTGGGCAGGAGGTACACAGGCAGGAAATATGTCAGGATGTGGCCCTGATTGGGCCTGATGGGAAATGCAATGAATTATAGCTTCTTCTTCTTAAGTCTTGCCATACTTGATTCTGGGCCATTCCCCATGAATCTGGTATGGGCCTGGCCAGAGCCCATTCACCTGGTCAGTATTTAATTAAAGCTTGCTTCAAATCTGGCTTTAAACTGTGGTAGTGTTCTTATTCTCCATCAGTGGGATTAACACTACAATTGATGTTATAAAACAGTGGAAAACATTTTAAGTTTGATCTTTAAAAGAAAAAAATCAGCTAGGCATAAACAAATAAATTAGAAAAGATTATGGATGAAATCCAGACAAAATCCAACAGGGGACTGGAGAGATGGCTCAATGACTAAGAGCACTGACTGCTCTTCCAGAGGACCCAGGTTCAATTCCCAGTAGCCATGTGGTGGCTCACAACCATCTGTAACTCCAATTTCAGGGGATCTGATGCCCTCTTCTGGCCTCCACAAGTACAAATCACACACATGACATACAGACATACATGCAAGTAAAACATCCATATACATAAAACAAACAGATAGTGATAACTTTTTAAAATACAAAAGGATTTAAACATTTCCTCCCACATGTTCCAAAATGTCTAAGTTCTTGCATTTCAAAGAAATCCATATAGAAATTATGACTGAAATTTATATACAAAAGATATACAGCACTTTAGTTAACAGACCAAAACTCCAAGAAAAGAACTTTAACAGGCCTTGCAATTGACTACCTTCTAGCCCCAGTCACACAAAATACTTGTTTCTATAGTGCTAAGACAGGTGATAAAAGGCTGTAGGGGCACTACGTGGCTAAGCAATCCGCTTTGAGTTCAATTCCCAGCACTCATATCAGGTGACTCACAGCTCTCTATAACTCTAGCTCCAGGGGCATCTTCTCTTAAATGTATATACCCATACACTGATATACACACATAAAGATATTTAAGGAAATTTTTTTCCTAGAAAATGGAGAGGAAAGATTGAAAGAGCCAGATAACATGGAGATATAGTGCAAACCCATCTGGGCTAGAAGGTAGTTCAGAGGTAAGTTCACTGCTAGGCCTGACAACCCAAGTTCAGTCCTTAGAACCCACATTAGTCCTTCCCTGACTTCCAAATGCACACCATGACAAACACTTACGCAATATTAAATAAATGTTTTGTTTTAAAAGACATCTTTCTGGACATGACATGGCTTTTAAACTCATGAACACACCATTATCTGTGTTCCACACAAGATCTGCATAAGATTGGGCCCTTGAACCTTTCATCACGGAATAGGGAAGGGTTCATAGGGTCCCAACCCTTCCTGGAGGAACTACGGTCAATGAGAGCTGGAGAAGAGGGGTCATTCTCTTCAGTTGTGTAGCCATGGAGAAGCCGTCCATGCTATGCTCCAGTAACTTACCTCCCACCCACGCCCATGCAAGCAGTCCTAAACAAACTCAGATGGACACACACACACACACACACACACACACACACACCGGAACAAAAGTAGAAGAGTTGGGAGGATGGCTTCGATGAAGACAGAGAAGAGGAACAAGAGGATGATGGGAGGGCAAGAATGACTAACCCTTATTTTATATACATGTATAAAACTGCCAAGGAAGAAAAATGAACTCTTTAAGATTTATTTTAATGTGTGTATTTAACTTGTGTGTCTAGTGTATGTCTGTGCATGTTTATGCCAGTGCCCTCAGAGGCCGGAGGTGTCAGATCCTGGAGCTGGAGTTATAGGTAGTTGCAAGTGTGCTGAAATGGGTCCTGGGAATCAAATTCAAGTGCTCTACAAGACAACATATTCTCTTAACTGCTGAGCCATCTCTCCTGCCTCAAAAGATATATCTTAAAACCATATAAATGGATTTTTAGCATTCCTTTTGGACAAGGGGTACAGTTCATTTGTGAGTTTCAATGGTCAGTCATGAGAAGTGAAGAAGAGTCACTGGCTTCCAGGTGACTCCCCAGCATTAAATACCTGACACCAGGATCTCAGTGGTTTACAAAGACCATCTCTCCAAAGAAATTCTGAGTCCGCTGGAATCTAAACAGATCATTTAATCTCTCTATACCTTCAACTGTCACAGGTGCCACCAAAAAGACTGGATTAGGTAAGTTTTAACAATAAAACTCCAAATTCTATTCTAAACGTGCTTCCATTATAACCACTCCAGTTGAGTACGAAAATTCTCTATAATTCTTTGAATGAAATTGCTTGTGTAATCACATCTTTATACTTTAGCTTGCCATCTTAAATGAGGTAAAATATATTTTAACTATTTTATAAACAAAATAACAGAGTCCACATGGAAAATATATCAAAGATAAAAGAATAAATTCAAATTTTTGCCTGAAGTTTTAGAATACTCTCATGCCCCCAATTTTGATGTTTTGTTCCCTTGTCACATTTTGTAGCAACTGTAGGTTATAGTTACATGTTGAGTGACTTTTAATAGCAAGAGAGATTCACTGTTCTGCATGTAGTACAATACTCGTAGTGTTAAACACTGGAAATGAATGAGTCGGTCATTCTATTACAGGTGTCTACCACGGACACTCGTGGGCATTTGTCTACAGGGAGACTCACTGCAGCATGACCTGCAGTGGTCAAACACTGAGAAACACTGATCAGAAGAACAAGGGACAAGATGCAGAAAACTCATAACGTGCAACACTGCATAGCAACTTTATATTGCAGGATTATTTATTGACATGTGATTATTTAAAGGATTAATATTTATTAAGGGGATATATGATGTGGGATTTCTGTATGCTGTGAAATAAAGGGACTGTTTTGGCCATGGCAGGTATCTTAGAAGTAGGCAAGGAAATCAGAGCATAGATAGGGGAAGGAGGGCGGAGTCAGAGAGAGATAGATCCAGCCACCCAAGAATCAACATGGAAGGTAACATAGGTGAGCCACAGGCCACATGGCAGGACAGATTAATGGAAATGGGTTGGATTAATATGAAAGAGTTAGCTAACAATGTGCCTGAGCCATAGGCCAAACAGCATGAAATTAAATATAAGCATCTGTGTGTTTCTTTGGGACTTGGGATTGCTGGTCCAGTTAAGCAACAGTGGGCAGGTCCAAACTGTGGGGCTAGTCCAGGCCAGAAACCTCTTTCTACAGATATATAAACATTTATTGATATAAATTGAACTTGAAAGCAATTTTTGGAGAGTGGAACTGTCCCATGCAGTGATGGTGCCAATCCTCTCCCCGAGAACACAGGAATAAACAGGAAGGAAGGGCAGTGTGTAGCAGGTGAAGGCTGGCCACGCCCCATCCAGGGTCCTGAGACCCCAAAACTATGCCTCTAAGTCTCTCTCAATGATATCTGAATCCCACTACACTTTATTAAAATAAAATCTTGATATAATTTAATAAAGATACCCTCTGCAACACTGGGTGAAAAATGTGTTTCATAAGGATTTATATACTGTGAAACCATTTTGTGCATTGAAGAGTCTAAGGCAGTATAATACATATGTATGCATGTGCATACCTGCACATACATATGTACATTATCTTCAGCTTGTGAAATATTAAATATCATCACTAATCTGTAGTTATTAAACACATTTCAATTTAAGGTCATGTTCCTAAATAGCAAAAAACAAGCTCCTACATTTTCCAAGGCTATGGTCAGAACCACGGACAGTGTCCCAAGAGGTCAGCACCATGGCCAGTCCCAAAGAGTCAGGTGTCTGAGGTTCCACATAGAAACAAACAGATGCTGAATTTTTTTAAAAACTATTATACTAATTAAAGTAATTTTTTATCAGTGCTAGAGAGATGGTTCAGTAGATAAGAGCACTGGCTGCTCTTGCACAGGACCTGCTCATGTCATCTCACAGTTGTTTGTAACTCCAGATTCAGGCAAATTTTAAGTCTAATAAAATATGACAGTGTCAGACAGAAAAAAGACACATTAAGTGATCCTTCCAGAGAACATGCTCACATTAAGATTACTGATTTACCTACAGACCCTCACATCCAGGACTCCTACCCCAGAATCCTGAAACATCTTTTTCCAAAGCACACCTGCAGTACCACTGACACTGATGAGCACATCACTCACATCAGAGAGATCCCAACATACACCTCACACATCTGCCTCACCTGCCTTAGTCTGGCTCAATCACTTAACTTACTTGACCCCTAAAGTCTCCTTGATTCCTCTTCCTCAGATCTCTCAGGTGGGCAGTGGTAGTGTACACCTTTAATGGCAGCGCTTGAGGCAAGTGGATCTCTGTGAGTTTGAGGCCAGCCTGGTCTACAGAGTGAGTTCCAGGACAGACAGGGATATGCAGAGAAATCCTGTCTCAAAAAACCAAAAAGATCTGATTCTAGTTAAGAAACCATTTCTGGTAGAAGGAAACTGGTTTTGTAACAGACTGTCAGCCATAAAATACATTTGTAACCCATCAAAGTTCAAAATAAACTGTCTTAGTTACTGATCTACTGTTGTGATAAGGCACCATGGTCAAGACAACTTATAGAAAAAAAGCATTTTATTTGGTGGCTCACAGTTCCAAAGGGTTAGAGTCCATGACCAACCAGGGGGCATGGCAGCAGGCAGGCAGACACCACACTGGAGCAGTAACAGAGCTTACACTCTGGGCTATAAACATAAGGCAAAGGAAAAGGTACTTGGAAATAGCATGGGCTTTTAAAACCTCAACGTGAGCCCACAGTGACATCTTCTCCAACACCTTCTCCATACCTCTTAATCCTTCCCAAACAGTTCCACCAACTGAGGATTAAGCATTCCCAAAGGAGGAGCCTTTGGGCCACTGGCACTCACATATACCTTTTAAACAGAAAACAATTATATTAAAAATTGTATCAAATTTTTTATTTCATATATTTATACTGACATAATTTAATATAATTTTATATTACATCAACTAATCATAATATATTAAATTACATTAACTTTAAGGGCTGGAGAGACAGCTTAGAGGTTAATACAAATACCTAGGTTTAGTTCCTTGAATCTGCACAGAACAACTCACAACTGCTTGGAACTCCAGTTCCAGGGACATCCAATGCCCTTGGCCTTTGAAGGCACCAGCATGCATGTAGGTGAACATATACCCACAAAGTCATATAGACTCACACACACACACACACACACACACACACACACACACACACACATCTTTTTGAAATTAAATTGTAAAACATTTTTGCAACTAGAAATTGGTCCCATATTCAAATGCATCACTCCCTTATTTCACCAAAGATTTACTGCAGTCTCTACCACAGAGGGAACCCTGGCTTCACTCACTGACCTACTTCACGTTGGTGTTAACTCCTCCATGTCCCCAGCTCCATGTGATGCTTCAGGTGAAGAGGTGACAGTTAAGGGAATCACTTATGTCAGTGTTTCCCAAAATGTGACTGAGAAAAACCACTTAAAGGTGACTGTTTTTAACAGTCACCTAAATCAGATTCCCCAAGAATCCGTGAAACTGTTTTTAAAAAGACACCTTCCCAGCAATCCTTTCAGGCTAGTCTGGAAAGCACTGACCATGCGTTCCTCCTCATCCAATGCCCATATCTAAACTAAGCCCCTTCATTTTGACCCCAATTTTTCTCCTCTGTCTTATTGATTCCACAATGAATGAAGAGCCAACTAAAGGAAACCCCCTGAGAAAGAGTGAGTCTCCTCCAGGCCAACACCCCCACTGGGATCCTCCCTGGTTGTTCGCGGTCACTGCTCTGACGGAGATAACAATGTGCTCCCACTTTCCCCACTTCTCTCAAGTATTGCCTTCTTTGATCCAGTCTGAAGCTACGACATCTGAGAAGATCGTCAAACGTGCTGGACTGAGCTCTAATGGCGGCCCCATGTTAGCCATGAGGAGGATGATACCACCACAGAGTCCCCAGTCACAGAATGCCAAGAAAACTGAGTGATCTGAAAAGAGGTCTGAGCATACAGAGCTCCCACTGTGGGGAAGGGAGTGCAGAAAAGGAGGGTGGAGGAAACGAGCACAGGCAAAACCCGGCAAACCACCCCCTCACAAGATAAAGACAGCTAGGCATGGCGGTACAGGACTTTAATCCCAGCTTCAGAAGGATCTCTGTGAGTCTGAGGCTAGCCTGGTCTACATAGTAAATTCCAGCCTGCTAGGGCTATATAGTGAGACTGTCTTAAGACAGACAGACATGAGATGTGGCAGTCCACAGCTCCAGATATAGTGAAATTACTTAAAAGATAAATAAGGCTAGAGGGAGCAATATCAATCTTTTTCCTTTAAAGAAAACATCTTGGAGCCTTGCCTTTAACAGCTGAAGCATTTCTCCAGCTCAATTGTCCCCTTTTTAATTTAAATTTGCATATAAGAATTTTGCCTTTATATATGCCCATGCATCAATGCATACAGGGCACTTGGGGGACAGAAAAGGGCATCAGATCCCCCAAAACTGGGATTAATGAGGGTTGTGAACCTTTAGTTAGGTACTGTGAATTGAACCCGGGCCCTCTAGAAGTGTAGGCAGTGTTCTTAACCACTGAGCCACCTCTCCAGCCTCAACATCAACTATTTTGAAGAATCAGATAAAGAAAGGATGATGCTTTGAAAAATGTGGCAGTCGAGGAAAAAAAGGCAGTTAAGAGTGGCTGAAAAGATGGTTCAGTCGTTAAGAGCACTGTCTGTTCTTCCAGGGGACCCAGGTTCAATTCCCAGCACCCACATGACAGCTCACCACTGTCTGTAGTTCTAGCTCCCAGTTCCAGGCAAACACCAAGGCAGGTAAATAAAGATAAATTAAAAAAAAAGGCAGTGAGAAAAAAAAAATCCAGGATCATACAAAACCAACAGAGAAACAGGCATGTCAACCAATCTTTCCTTTCCACCTCAAAAGTATTACACAGTAAAAACTGTACTTCTCTGTAGTATCAGAAAAGAGTGCTCCTAGACCAATGTTACTACCCATAAGCCATGAGAAAAATACTTATTTGAAAAGTCACTATAAAAAGAAAGCAATATATAACAAAATACCACAACATTTAAATTGTGAAGTGTCTTCCCCTAAACATCCATAAGATAGAAAACAAAACAAGACTACACAAAACCGCACAATTAATTATCTATCCTTAGACAAATCTTAGGGTTTTATTGCTGTTTGTTTTTGCATGTGTATGTATGTGTGATGTGTGTATAATTTGTCTGGGCACAGTGCTGAGGTGGGGTGGGGCATGTGCACGCACACGTATGTGACAACCTCCCTTCCTAGATTTCCACCTTATATAACTGAGGCAGAGCCTCTTTAGACCTGGAGCTTACTGATCCTGCTGGTCTAGCTAGCCAGCTTGCTCCACTGTCTCCTTCTCCTGAATGGTGAGATTATAAGTAGGCTACCACACACACCCAACATTGATGTGGGTGCTGGGGATCTGAACTTCTTGCCCCCCTGATTCATGAGCACTAACCTATCTTTCCAGCCTGTGATGGTGTTTCTCATTTGCTGTTGGGAATCTGGGGATCTACTCTGGGCCACATACAAGCTAGCTGTGTCGGCTAGTTTTTGTCAACTGGACAGGAACTACAGTGATCTGGGAGGAAGGAGCCTCAGCTGAGGCAGCGCCTCCATCAGACTGGCCTGCAGGCAGATCTGTGGGGCATTTTCTTGACTGATGTTGAGGGTCCAGCCCACTTTGGGCAGGGCCAACACCAGGCAGCTAGCCCCGGCTTGTATAAGCTTAGAGAGTCATGGAGAGCAAGCCCATAAGCAGTATTCCTGGGTGAGCTCTGCTCCCGTGTCTGCCCTGCCTGACTTTCTGCCCTGGCGCCCATCAGTGGTGGACTGTGATAGCGACCTGGATGCCAAACAAACCCTTTCCTCCCAAAGGTGCTTTTGGTCATGATCTTTATTGAAGCAAGAGTACATGAGGCAAGAACTGACTGAGGACATCAGCCTCCTCAAAACTAAATCAGGAAACTAAACTGAGAACAAAAATAAGTATGAGAAAGGCAGTGAATTTAGAAAATTACTCATGAGAGAATAAGTTCAAATGAATTTACTAAAATTCTGTGAATGAAGAAAAGTAGATTTAAAAAAAAAAAAAAAAAGATAAAAATGATCAGGGGCCAGGGAGCTAGCTGGGCTAGTACAATGCTTGCCCCATAAGCATGAGGGCCTGAGCTCTAGCTCCAGCATGCAAGGAGAAGCTGGTGAATTGTAAAAATCTAAGGACACACTTTCCTGAGATGAGGAAGGGCTACAGGCAGTACCGCTTTCCTCTCTGCACGGCTATCACTGGTACTCGGAGGGAATAAACGCTGAAAGCCCAATAACCAGTAACTATGGAGATCTTAACAACTGGGAGAAAAAGTACAGAAAATCAGCGTTAGGTAGCTTAAAAAAAAATACTTACCTTCTATTTCCTGCCCAATAGAAAGTCCAGCCCATTTTCGCTATAAAACAAATGAGAGAAAAACAACATAGTTAAGGTCAAGCCAATTAAAATCAGAGAAATAAAGAAAAGATGAACAGCTATGAATTTCAGATACTGTAAAGCTCAGACACAATATGTACTCAACCATGGCCTTCACACACATACTCACACCTAGAATGCCAGTCATTACCCCCCAGGACCTGTGGGTCTAACTCTATTTAAAATCCGGGTCTTTGGGGGCTGGAGAGATGGCTCAGAGGTTAAGAGCACCGTCTGCTCTTCCAGAGGACCCGGGTTCGATTCTCAGCACCCACATGGCAGCTAACAACTGTCTGTAGTTCCAGTTCCAGGCAAACACCAAGGCAAATAAATAAATAAAGTTTAAAAAAAAAAAAAAATCCGGGTCTTTGCAGACTGTATTAGGATAAGCCCTATGCCAACACAACTAGAGACCCAAAGAAGAATGTCATGTGATGGCAGAAACTAAAGAGATGTCAGCCAGGCACGGTCAGCCTTCCCAGAGCCCTGCCCTAGAGACAGCTTGCCTCCAAGGTACCCTTTTCAAGTCCCTAGCTTTCAGGACTATGACAGAAAAATATTTTTTCATTTTTATCCATTTTTTCTTTTTATCAATTTTTTATATTGTTTAAAATTTCCATTAAACTAACCAAATTTTGGTTTCTTTTTTACAGATAATCCAAAAATGAATGTATATTAGACCTTACAGAAAATATAAGAAGCTTGACTTCTTTGTTTAGGAAATTTGATTTTTATTGTTGCTGCTGTTGTTTGAGACAGGATTCTACTATGTAGCCCAGGCTGGCCTGGAACTTGGAATCCTCCTTAGTGTGTGCCACCATGCCTATGTGCCTGGAGTACCCTTCTTGAGCAAAGCTGCTCATGGTGTGGAAAGCTTTGTACAACAACATCTCACCATCTTCACTCCAGCGACTGCTTCTGTTTTAAGCGCACGGCTGCAGTTAGTTTTGTATGACTTGTTAGAATACCACAAATAAAAATTTAATCCTTGTAATTAAACTAAAACTAGTCAGATGATCCACACTGAAGTTTAAGCTGGGATTCAAACCATGAACTGGTCAGGATTACCCTGTGCAGTCTGCCCAAAACATTTTCTGGGAATTAAAGCCAGTCCCCAGTTCTGACTACACTGGCAGAAGGCAGAACAGGATGTTCAGGGATTACCTTACACAGATTTAAAATCAGTTACTGATAATACTCATAGAATGCTGTGAAAAATCACTTCCAGCTGGAAACCCACGGCTTGCCTACTCGTGTGACCGCAGTGGGTGGGTGGCGAAAGGTGCTGCCCTTGAACATGTGCGGTGAGTGCTCTCCTTTCAACTGCTCTCCCATGTCACACTCCTTCCTCTGCCCCACATCCCCTAAGAGACCCTCTGTAAAGCGTCACCTTCTATCTGGCCAAGATGTCATTAAATAATGATGATTAAAGCTAAGCTTTGGGCCACAAAGTAACTACACTGAGGTTCTGGACTTTTCCTACAAAGACTGTCTTTGGATGACAATGACAGTATCCAGCGATTGTCCGAGAATGGAATCAGTTACCACATTTGCGTGTACTTAGAACAATGCCTGACTTTGGAGTGTATCTTGGGAGGAATTTTTGTTTTTTGAGACAGAGTCTCAACATGTAGCCCTGGCTACCCAGAGCTCTGTTCAAAGCTGGAAAACTCAGTGATAGCCCAAACGTTTATCTAACTAAATTAACTAATCGATTCTTTTTTTAAAAGACAGGGTCAGGGTCTTATGTAGTATAAACTTCTACTCTATAGAGACAAATGTAAACTTACACTGCTAAGATGTGAGATCATCAGTGACAGGTGGCACTTGTGGTACTCTGGGTGAGCAGGGGACAATCTGACTGTGAATTTTTCACAATCCACCCACTGTTACATGCGCTACCTTCCTAGCTCTAGAGAAGACCGAAATGTTGGGTAGTAATCTAAGCAACTACTCTTTGCAGGCTAGGTCTGACACTACAGCATTACAAAACCTTATTGGGTGGCTGGAAGAGATGGTTCAGTGGTTATAAGAGCACCGGTTGCTCTTCCAGAGGACCAGGGTTCAATTTCTAGCACCCACATGGCAGCTCTCAACTGTCTGTAACTCCAGTTCCAAGGAATCTGATACCTTCATACCAATATACATAAAGTTATAAATTATTTTTAAGAAATAAAACCTCTATTATTAGATGTCAATTTACAAATAAGATAAATGAGGTATTAATTTATATATTTTCAGTTACCCTGAGATTTAGCATCAAAAGGATATCACATCTTTTCCAAGAGATAACTGTATTACTTTAGATTTTTTTTTTTTTTTTTTTTTTTTATTTTTTTTAAAAACTTTATTTATTTATTTATTTATTTGCCTTGGTGTTTGCCTGGAACTGGAACTACAGACAGTTGTGAGCTGCCATGTGGGTGCTGGGAATCGAACCCGGGTCCTCTGGAAGAGCAGACGGTGCTCTTAACCGCTGAGCCATCTCTCCAGCCCCTACTTTAGATTTTTTAACTAGAAAAAAATACAAAGATATTACTGTAAATAATTGACAATTAAAAATGTATCTTTAGGGCTGGACAGATGGTTCAGGAGGTTCAGCTGTCAGTCATCAAACCTAATAACATGAACGTGAGACCCAAGACCTATGTGACAGAGTGGCTCCAGCCAGTTGTTCTCTGACCTCCACTGTGGCATGTGTGGCCCCCCCCTCAACAAAATAAAGGCAATAAACATTTTTCCAAAAAAGAATCTATCTTTAAATTATCTATGTAACATCTAGGTGTTCTTCTCTACTATGAGTCAATACTGTCATAGGGCAATGCTTGCTAAAATCAACTCTGCTGCAACTTTTAAGCTGTAAGAAAATATGCTGCCATGTCACCTGAGGTAAGCTGAATGCAATGCTTCCTGGAACCACGGATGGATGAGTCCTCAATGTAAATATGTATTTGTGATTGGGGGACGTCCTCACAATCACGTGCCTAAAAGACAGAGCACAATCAGGACTCCAATGCAATGAGAACATGTCTTCTACAGGGTTCTTCTCACACATAGATGGAAACATGGCATCACATGAGTCCTGACAGAAAACCACAAACTTAGTTCCCCAAAACTGTAACTCAAAATGTCCTCTACATAGACACCTTGACTTGACAAGATCCAGCCAAGCACATCCAGTTCAAAGCATCAACTTCATCATGTTTCCAGTTTACAGGAAACTGAAGCCATGAGTCAGAATCCTTGCTAGTAAGTAAAAAAAAAGATGAATTTCCTTTCTTGAGGGTAACTTCACACATCTCAATAAAATAAACGTAGGAGAACCAAAGACATATGGTTATATCCAAAGACCAAATGATATATATAATACAGCTGTTAAGTTTTTAAGGTGTTTATTAAAACTTTCATCAGACTTTTTCAAAGCTTGAATATTTACACAAAGCTTGAATATTTACAATAGCAATGTATAAGATAGTTATTAAAAATAAAAAATTCCTCAAATACATCAACTTTCATACAGATTTCAAATTTCAAAGAACTCTGAACCAATTCATAAGTCATCAGACATTATCTATAACATATATATTATATGAATCCATGTTATGATAATCTTCTACTCCAGGAAACTAATGAATCCTTTGAGATAGACTCTTCAATTTTTGTTATAGGCCAGCACTATCTTTTATATATAAGTGATGGTGGAGATGGGGGATGGCTGCAGAGCAAACCTGTCAGAGCTTACACTGCCAGGCACACACTGTTACAGTGTCAACTCTCAAGACACCTACCTTTCAACAAATAAGCTTTTTTACAATGTTGTATTTTAATGTTATAGTTAGTATTTATTTATATATATATATACTTACATATATATATATATATATATATATATATATTGATTTGTTGTTAAAACACAAGCCCCTTATATCTACTATATTTTAAGTGGAAAGTTTAAATAAAAGAATTCAATAAAACTCTCCCATAGATCACTGAACTTTAAACCATTTGTTGAAAATCTTATCTTCAATTTAGCACCAGAGAATACTCAATACTGTCCCCCGCTCATGCTGAGGCTATTCCATCAGGCCCCAGAGGCAGCCTTTTGATGTAGATAGCATTGAACTTGCCAACTGCCAAGGTCAGCAGGTTAACTGAATCAGTTAAGATAAACTATGATGAAAATTTCTTCAAAGACTTGAGGGTTTTGTAAATCTTCCAACTTTTACACTTCTTACATTACCATAGTAATAATGATCATACTAGTGAAAATTATGGAGGGCTTGCAACATGCTGGGCACTGTTGTGATTGTTATAATGGAGCAAGTTATTCCTCACAACTTTTATAGATCAGGACACAGGAACTCAGAGAGGGCAAATGACTCACCTGTGATCCAAACTTGAACACGGACTTCAGAGCAAGATGACTACCAACATGCTATGTGATCCCCATACCCAGTGTGTCTACACTAAGAAAATCAGCTTCTAGAAAGGCTGTGTCTAGTATGTATCCTAGATATGTATCAAGGTTTGACATAGTAATGACTGAAATACATCTCCATTTTCTAACTTGGCAAGAGTAATAAAAAAGGTAATTTTCCAAAGTTTCTCTACAATGATTCTGTGGAAGTTTCTAAAATAAATCTTATCAAGTTCAAAGAATCAAGTCAGATGGCTACTCACTGGCCAGACTGGTAATCCTTCTCATTCACAACTGCACAGTTGCTCAAAGATAGTTCATCAGTAGGGCATCTCGCAGCTTGCATACTCTGTAAGAATCAACAAGTAACACAAGGTTAAGTCATGTTTTCTAACCTGAGAGAACATGGCATGTCTCCTACCCTCGACTCTCAGTCACCACAGACGCTGTAGGAAACATTCCTCCATTTTGACTTCTGCATTTCTTCCTCCTGGGTAGCAGCAAGCCCTTCATTTGGGAAGCTGCCCATCTCTTATTTCCTATAACTTGTGTGACTTCAGACAACAGCATCTCTTCAGCCACATACACTCCTACCCCACCCCCATGGCACTAGAAGAAAGCACTCTTCCTCTCTTCCATGACACACTACTGCATGAAGACTTTCCACTTTAAATGATAATAGTGTTCTTAAGAAAGTACAGGCCACATATAACGAATACACACTTGAAACATACACCTGACAACCAAGTTAAAGTCTTTGAGACCAGTCTACTGCTTAGAGACAATAAATTATTCTTTTGCTCAAGTTTATTTGAATTGATTTTCTATCTCTCTCATAGAAAAGAATCAAACTGATAAAATGAAATAAAGTCAAGTAGTAAATATGATAAAAAAAGTGCTATGAAAAGCATCTTTTTTATAATAGATCCCCAGGAGCTATAAAGTTTATTTCCTATAGATTAAAGAAAATCATCTTCTAGCCTGAAGCAGGAAAATTACTGCAAGTTTGAGGTTAGCCAGGACTACACAGCAAGATTCTGTCCTGAAAGAAAAAACAAAACCAAAACAAAACCACAAAAACCTCCCAAACATTTCTCAACAAAGATAATTATAAGGTGTACTCAAAAAGAAAAACAGCAACCAATGGCCTTTTTGGTCAGTAGCTACTAGTCAAATATTTTTCTAAATAATGGTTTTTGTATGTTTGTTTCTGAAGCATAGCCTTGTGTAGCTGAGGCTCAACAGATAGCTTAGGCTGGCCCTTGAATTTCTAATCCTCTTGCTTCCATTTTCTGAGTGCTGGCAAATGAGAGTGCCTGCTTTATGTGGTGCTGGGGTAACCTGGGGCACCGCCCATGATAAGCAAGTACTCCACCAACCAAGCTACATCCCTAACCTACCCTCATAAATGGTTCATCTAGTAACCCTTCTGTCAGACCTGGCTAGGAGGCTCTAGAGAATATCCATAGCCATTGCTAAGTGTATACTCTTCAAACTTCAAGCCATTCACCTTTAAATTTATGTAATACATGTTGACCTATTTTTCTTTGTGTTTATTTCATTTTCATGATTTGATTGAGCCATGTTTTTACTGTGCTCCTCAAGTGATGACCCTCCAATCTTTAGCCTTGGAATGTTGTAATCACAAGTGTGTATGTCCACACTAAGCGTTTAAGGTGTGTGTGTGTGTGTGTGTGTCTGTGTGTGTGTGTGTGTACTGTTTGTTTGTTTGTTTGTTTGTTGAGACAGGGTTTCTCTGAGTGGCCTAGGTTGCCCTGGAACTCTCTTTGTAGACCAGGTTGGCCTCAAACTCAGAGATCCATCTGCCTCTGCCTCTCAAGTGTTGGAATTAAAAGCATGTGCCACTACTGCCACCATCAAGCTCCAGGCTTTTGTCTTAAAGGGCCACTTTCAGTATCATTATCCCAGTGTTAGTCTCTGAAGGGGACACATGTTCTCAAAGAGCTTGCAAGATAATCCTGAGGGATACAAGATGTTATTAGTATTTTCTTTATATTTGTTTTACAGTTTCTATTGAAGATAAGCTTCCCAGACCTAATGACACTAAGAAAGCCCTCAAATTCTGTCAGGACTTTTAAGTTTTCATAACACAAGATGAATTTCTCTATCTGCTGAAAGGCACAGGCTAGTCAATCCAGCACCTCACAAAACTATTAATGTTAACTGGATTGCCCAAAGAGCTGTTTTCCTAAGAGAAGAGACACAGAGTCCTGAGGTGCAGAAAACAATGGCAGTTACTGCCTTTTTCACAGGTAAATTACTGTTATAGGTTGGTCAGAACCAAAGAGGTGAACAGAATGTAACTGAGATCAACTTTATCTAAACAAGGTCTGCAATATTGAATCTTTCTTACACTCCACATGGAGATAGGAAGGAGCCATCAAATTTTTTTTTTTTTTTTTGCTTTTTTTTTGTGTACATGTGAGTCAGTGTGATACATGTCATGTGTTGTGGATACCTAAGAGGGCCAGGGCAGTGTGTCAGATCCCTGTAGCTGGGGTCACAGATGGCTGTAAGCCATCCAGTGTGGGTGCTGGGAACCAGACTGGTCCTGCCAAGATCAACAAAAGCTCATAACCACTGAGCGGGTGCTCCAGCCTGTCTTTTCTTTCTTTCTTTTTAAAAGATCATACAGGGATTACTACTGGTAATTACAAAATACTTAAAAGAGCTTAAGGTGTTGGCTCACATCTGTAACTGCAGCTGTCTTGAGGCCAAGGCAGGAAGACTACAGCTTTCAGGCCAGCCTGGACATCTCAGTGAGTTGTAGGCAGCCTAAAGCACAGCAAGACCTCCTCTCAAAAACAAAACAAAACAAAAAGGGTTTAAAACAGGAACAAGTTACATAATTATTCTATAAAGGTGAGTGTTTCAAACATAATAACTGTTTCTAAAGAGAGTGTAGTAGCGTCTTACCAAAAAGATACTAACTAAATAGACAGAAACTTGTCCTATATCTCCCCATAAAATATAAATGTTTTCCAAAATCGAAAAAGTACATTGTACTAATGAATATTGCATTTCAAAATGGATGTCTGCAAAGTGACTGCACTACTGAAAAGAGCATCTTCAGGCCAGTGACTCAGTGATTAAGGCACTTGCTACCAAAGCCTGGCAACCTGACTCTGACCCCTGAACCTACACGGGAAGGAAAAAACTAACTCCTGAATTCACCATGGCCCCCGACACCTGTGAATATATTCAACCTAAAAACAAACCTCAAATTCATTTGTATGTTTTAAATTCAGGAACAGACTAGAATAGTTGAAGCCTCTAAAAACAATCACCCCATGAAGGCTTTAAGGAGCTTCTCTGAACACATTTATTAGCACTATGAAAAGTGTAATGCATTTTGATTAATTTGCATAAAAATAAGTAGACAGATGGAAATGTACTAGCCACATTTCAGGAAAACATCTCCATAAATCGTGATTAGTTTGATTAAAAAAAACACAGAATATCATAATATCAAAAGTGCAGCCAAATTCCCTTATTCTGATCTAGACTTTGATTGCCAGTAAAATGGAGTATCAAAATAAGCTAAATTTAGAAACGGGCCTTTGAGCAGATGTACTGAAAAACATTTAAGCAAGATATTAAAGAACAGCCAGACGGCGGTGGTGCATTTCTTCAATACCAGCACTTGGGAGGCAGAGGCTGGTGGATCTCTGTGAGTTCAAAGCCAGCCTGTTCTACAAATCAAGTTCAGCTAGAGTTGTTAAGAAAAACCCTATCTCAATAAAACAAACAAAAAACATCAAAGAACAATGATTCATCACTTTATTTTATGGATTACTAGTAAAGTAAAATTATGAGATTATACATTTGACCATTAGCTTGCTTATTATTTTCTGCATGTTTCACTATGTGTATAAAATTTTAGTACATCATCAGAAATACATAAGATGAACATACTGCAGTTATATAAACACTTTTTATGTGTGGGATTCGTGATCAAATGTTTGGAAATACCTTACTTCCCATAACATAAACAGAGTCAAGGTCACAAGTTCATCTTCCAAGCGAAACAGCCCTTTGCTTAAGGTCACACCTTGACCAGCCAGCCGTCAAGAATGCATCATCTACAGCTTTCTGCCTTCTCAGAGTCTCTTCTCCAAGCATCCTCTAAACTCCATCCCTTACTCGGCCATTCCCACACACTCCACAGACCCCGGGAGGCAATACTTATTCTACGAGACGTCCTGGACAGCTGCCCCTCCCAACTAAATGATGAAAGGGAAACCAACACCCCATATGTGTGTGCTATTGTCTTCCTGCAGGCTTGAAGCAGACAGAACGGAGATTGATGTTACTCATATCTGTCCTTCCTGGCAGCTACTCCTGGCCTGGCACACAATGAGTGCTTTTTAAACATCACAGATTAAAACAAACCTGTTTGAACTACATTATAAACCATCCAAGGAACAGGCATACAAAGCACTTCAAGGTCATTTAGGAGATGACATAGTTAAGACTCAAATGACTTAACAGTTCAAAATTACACAACTTGAGGCTAGGCAGATAACTCCAAAGGTGGGAAAAGAGACCCATGGAGAAAACTGGTTAAGGAGACTAGCCATATGTGAGCTGAGTTTGGCAGAGAGCTGCTACCTCAGTGACTAGAGAGGAAGAGAAAATTAAGGATGATTCTTGACATAATCCTCCTGCTTTACATGTGCACTCGGAACACATGTGCATACATGAACATGTGTACCTACACATATGCAAACATGCATGCCATACACACACAAATGGAAAAGTAGAAAACAGTAAGTAGAACAAAAATTATAAAACTGATAAGGCCAACACAATAAAAATTTTACAAAATGTTAAGCTAATTTTTTTCATTTGTAAATCTGTTTTTTATTGTCCTTTAATAAAAGGGGGGTGAGATCTGTGGATATCATCTGGCTGGCCAATTTAAACAGACGCTGTGACTGAAAGGTCTCCCTATTAGAATCCAGAAGCATCTGTGTTTATGGTGAGCCAAGCAGGAGATCTCATTTTTAAACAACGTGTAAGTCTCTATAAATAGTAGAGTTGTCTACTTACCATAGAAGTGCCAAGAGAAAATTCCACCATTTTTCTAACACTGGCTTTGCCTCTAATAACAGCCAACCACCACAGACACACAGCCTTTTAAACATGAAATCACAATCAGTGATAGTTAGTTTTATTAAGTTGAGTTGTTTGAGTTACTGGGACATATAACTGTTTAAGAACATAGAAATAAATCTAAAAAAAAAAAGAATATAGAAATATCTTCATTGTAACAACTTAAAACACCAAACATTACAGACTGATATAGATCGCTGTCTATTTGAAAGAATGGCAATGTCTACAAATCAAAGAGAACTGAGGCACAAGTAATTATGCCATTGATTATTCCAGAAGCTTTAAACAGCAGAGTTTGCTTCTCTTCAAAAGGGGGGGGGCGGTGCTTAGACAAGATTTCTCTGGACAATATTTAAGTTTGAGAATTTATATTACATATTCTTGTGTAAAGGTTCCCTGAAGAAAATGGATTACTTACTCAACTTTTAAATCAAATAACAGTACAGCAAAACAAGCAAAGAAAAATACAATATGAGGCAGTGAATGGTAACACTCTCCTGTAATCTTGGCCCTTGGGAGACAGGAAGATCCGGAGATTAAGATAACCCTCCGGTACATAGAGATTTAAAGTCCAGCCTGGACTACATGAGACCCTCTCCCAAAAGAAAGGAAAGGAGAAGAAACACCATGTGTTGGCAGACTAGAGAGAGCTCAGGACTAACAATGCCTCCTACTCTATGACCTCTTCCTCTGGCACCTCAGGCCTTGGTTACATTTCTTCAGAGACTCGCATATTCCCGCAGGAAAGAGGAGAGCAAAATATAGAAACTGGCCCCAGGGCCAGGCCAGATGACAAGCCCTACTCACTTATTTCTCCTGGGGGATCATTTCTGAAAAACTCACAGTTTAGAACTGCACTTTCATTATGTGTATGTGTGTTTGTGGGGGAGGGGTGGGGTGGTGTTCACATCTGTAATCTAAGCACTGGGGAAGCCGAGGCAGCCAGCCACAAGGTTCGGACCAGACTGTTTTACGTGAGACTGAGGATCTCAGGGGAAGACAAAAGGAAAGCTTTACTTTTCAACAAAGTAACCAACAGACATATGACTGGCAATGTCAATGAAATCTTAGAATTTTGGAGTATCACTTCCCACATTTAAGAGTCACGAGAGCCTAATCACTCGAACTGCAGACAGTTCCAATGGTTACAGATGATCCACAGCAACACAGAGGTGTCAGCACAAATGCCACCCACAAGGCTACAAAACCCCCTTGCTATAAACTCCCATGATATTTCCCGCTTTTTTTCAAAGGGTGTTTGCTTTGGAGTTTCTTTTGTTTGTTTGTTTTGTTTTGTGGTTGAAACAGTTTCAACTAGCCCAGGCTAGTCTAGAACTCACTATATACACAAGAATAGCCCTGAACTTCTAAACCTCCTGAGTGCTTGAATTTCAGATGCACAACTACCACAGCTAATATTCCTGTTAAAATTTTGAAAACAGGCTAGTTGGTGAAAAGCTTCAGTGGATAGATGTGCTTCTCACCAAAGCCTATGGACCAGAGTTCATATGCCAGACCCACCTGGGGGAGGAAAGAACTAACTCCCATTATGCTGGCCACATGCAGGGTAAGGTACATGCAGACACCTCCCCACCTCCACCCCTAGAGATAAATAAATGTAATTTAATTGTTTGTTTTTTAAAAAAATCTGAAGATGTAGGGTAGTAGAAATGATGGGATGTGGGGAGGCCCTGGTGTGCCAGTTATTTTTCAAAAGTCTCTTGGAATATCTTTGGCATTCCTTAACTCAGACAAACACTATGCACATGAGTGAATGAACCCATTGACACCTATCAAGTTCTTATGATTCTTTAATAAATTTATATTTTTAAAAACTTTCAATTTGGTATTTCTGGGGAAGCCCATGCCAGAAAATAAAAACATCAAAAGCTGACAACATCAAATACATGGCAACAGTATGAAGCAGTTTCATAAAGTTCATGTGGCCCCAGCAAATGTAAACCCAGGTCTTTGGTCAAGAAACTAAAAACTTATGCTCACACAGACACTAAACATAAAGGTTTACAGCATCAGTATTCATGAAAACATCACAAAAGTTCTCCAAAAGATGCATGGGTAAACAACTATGTCATAGCCACAAAATGAAATAATTCCAGCAATTAAATAGAAGTTAATCATTGGTATACATTTACCATTTTAGAGGCAGTCAGACCTGGAAATGGAGTCAATCAGTGAGATGGATAAAAGCCTCATGCAATAGCAAACTTTATTCCGAGCATCAGACAATTTATATTTCAAGGGCCAAGAAAAATCACCTGAATTACGTCCTCATAAATTCAGGCTACAAACAACCACAAGACATGCTGCCCATGCACATGTTTAGACGCTCGCTCACTCACTGGGATGACAGCAGCAAGATGAGGGAAACGCACTCCTCCCGCTGCACGCTGCACCTGGGAAGGGAAGGGCGTGAACACATCCCAAGAACAATTCCATGTTTTCAAGAAACTAAGGTCACAAGACTCTTGTTTTCTTGGAATTCTCCTCACATGACTCTAATCTTGGACCGAGTTCTTCAAAAATGTAATGCTGAGGAAAGAAGCCATGTGTGAAAATGCAATCTTACGGTCTTTGTGCTTTGTGTCTGCTCTATTCTGACTCTGTAACGTTTTCAAGGCCCAACCATGTTGTAGTACATATTATCTATACTTATTATTTTCTACACCTGGGCTATATCCCATTGTATGGACATTGTATGCCACATTTGTTTATCATTTCATCTTTGATGAACATGCAGAGTGTTTCCCTCTAGAAGCTTTAAGAATAGTGCTGCTATGAACATCTGGGCAAAGAGTTATGTAAAATTTGAGGGTTTTGTTTGTTTGTTTCTTAAGAAGAGACCTTGCTACATAGCCTACTGTGGTCTTTACCTTGTGATTCTGCTGCCTCAATTCTGGAGTGGCAAGATTACAGTGTGGAATGCCTGGCTCTACACCCAAGTTAACAATTGAACATATGTCTTCAATTTTCTGATACATGGTCACTAGATATCTCATTTACAAACACTATGCCCCATTCTGGAGGTTGTCTTCACTTTCCTAATCATCTCCTTTGACAAATGAAAATTTCAATTTTGATAAAATCCTATTTTTCCTGATTGCTTATGCTTTTGTATCACATCTTAAAAAAACCATTGCTTAATCCGAAAAGCATTCTCTAGGTTCAATCCCCAGTACAAGCCAAAACACCACCAACAAAGGGAAACCCTCAAAACCATGCCATCTGCATAGCGGCGACTACGGCTGCCTTTCACTCCTTTCCTTTCCTCGAATGCTGGTCCTTCCTAAAATTTGCAGTGATGTTAAACAGAAGTGGCCAAGGGAGATGTCCTTGTCTGGGTCCAGACCTCTAGGGGAAACTTTTAACCTTCACCGTGAACAATGACGGCTGTGGGGTTTTTAGTTGGTTGAGTTTTGTTTTGTGAACCAAATTTTGACAGTGCCAACTCAGAAGGTTTCTCTGAGAATCTGACAAGAAAAGATCTGTGAAGGTGTTTTCAAAGCTGCAAAATGCAGGTTCATTTTAGGACTGTATTCCACAACACGGCATTCTTACTCTGAACAAAGTTTACTCCAAAAGTTGCTAAAGAAATCAAAACAATTGGAGCCCAATCTTCAAAAACAAATGAAAATACTGTGATGCACCTAAAGACATCATGGACTCTGAGGACTAGTAGTACCATGTCTTCAAAGCAGCAAAATATGTTGACAGGCCTCATGATAGTTACCTTAATTGCTGTGTTGATCTGAAGCTCTGTAATTACACACACACACACACACACACACTCACAACGTATTTTCAATACTGAGAGCTTTCTTGTTTAACACAGCTTAGTGACAAATATAAGCATAACATAATGGTACTGTTTACATATTTTATAATTTAGAAATTACTTTTAAATACTTATATCCAAGTGGTTCATTTTCACCAGGTTTATTGATTCTCATCAGCAGACAGGAATTGCTAGCCTCCTTCTGTTCCTTAGAAAGGATCTTTTGGGCAAGCTGGGAGTGCTTACCTAACATACCAAAAGAGAAAAAGGAAGCAAAAGAAAGAAAAGGGGGAAGGTTTGCACCCAGCCTGGCACCCCCAGGGCCACATTAAGCCCCAATTCTCTAGTCTTGTCTCTACACTCTAGCACCTTCTCTAGATTCTGAGGCCACATACACTTAGGGCAGAATTACATACAAATGGTGGGGAGAGGGCCCGCATACAGCGAGGGGCAGGCAGCTGGCTGATGCAGTGAAGGGGCAGTAGTTTTGCTGGGAGGATAGAGCTGGAATATGGGGCCCTGTAGGATCCTAGTAATGTCTTCTCTCTTAAACTGGGCATTGATTATTACCTTGAGTGTGTTTATTTTGGAAAAGCAGAACCAATGCCAGGCGGTGGTGTCCCACACCTTTAATCTCAGCACTCAAGAGGCAGAGGCAGACAGATCTCTGTGAGTTAGAGGCCAGCCTGGTTTACAGAGTACGTTCCAGGACAGCCAGGGCTACTCAAAGAAACCCTGTCTTTAAAAAAAAAAAAAAAAGAAAGAAAGAAAATAAAGGGGCTGGAGAGATGGCTCAGTGGTTAAGAGCACCGTCTGCTCTTCCAGAGGACCCGGGTTCGATTCCCAGCACCCACATGGCAGCTGACAGCTGTCTGTAGTTCCAGTTCCAGGCAAAACACCAAGGCAAATAAATAAATAAAGTTTTTTAAAAAAAAAATAAATAAGAAAATAAAATACAATGTATGTGCTTGTGTGCACACATCACAGGTGTTTCCAAAGGGGCTGACCCTCCCCTCCAGTCCTGCTTGTCCACTGATAAATGAGGTCAAGCACTTAGCAAATGTTAAGGGCACAATCTTTCTAAGACACCTGTCTGAACCTTTTGTCTCCTTCTCTACCGGCTTCTCTATTGTTTTTTTTTATGATCAGTTAGCAGGACTTGGTTTGTTTGTGTGTTTTATATTCTAGTTACAAGTTGTATCAAACCACTCCACAGCCTGTCTTCCCCCCACACACACGGTGTAATCTACAGAAGGACTTTGCTCACCAGCCACCACACATTTATATACTGAGGTGATAAAAACTAACCCTGCACTGTTACTGTTACCCCAGGATACCCCAATGACTATTCCGGAGTAAGCACCTTGAGGCAATTAAGGATTGGGGCTCTACTCGGACAGAATTCCAGCCTCCTAAGAAAAGATAACTCTCTCTTCATGTGGGCATACAGCAAGAAGGCTGCATGGGAGACTAGAGCCTATCATGCCAGCACCCTGATTTTGAACTTTTGCCCCACCACCACCAGAAGAAAATATGTTTCTGTTGTTTAAGCCACTCCATATTTTTAAGTAAAAATATCCCCCAGCAGTAACTCCACCAGTGCAATAACTCATATCAGACCAAATCAAACTAAATTAAAGTCCATGTGGTCCCAGGGGAAGAAGAGAAACCTGAGGCAAGTCTATGGGACTGGTTTTAAATACCCTGTGAGTGTGGTCTTTGAGCAGCTCCAAGGGAGGGGCCGCTGCTTGGAGGGCTTTCTCAGGGATGGAGTCTGGAGAAGGCAGCTCCAGGGGAGAAGTTGGCAATGTCCCTCCTCCCCAAAGCTGGAGATCTTGAACACATCCGGGATTTTGTTATGTCAGTCTAAGCAAAGTCCAATGCCTTTTGAAAAGCAGTCTTCAATTTAATGGAGTCTAGTTTTACTCCCTTTTTAGTTTCTGGTTTCATTCTGTTTAAGAAACTTGCTGCTGGGCAGTGGTGGTGCACACCTTACTCACAGCACTTGGAAAGCAGAGGCAGATGGAGCTCTGTAAGTTCCAGGCCAGCCAGGGCTACACAAGGGGGGGTGGGGAGGAGGAGGAGCAGGAGCAGCAGCAGCAGCACCCACTGGTCCCTAGCTTTTCAATCACTTCTGGTTCACTTGCTTGTTCAATACAGGGCTCTGTACTTTAAGTGTGCTGCTAACCCCTTATAAGACTGTTAATTTAAGCCTTCCAAATCAGAATCATGCAGAAGTACTTTTTGTGCTGTCACATCTAGCAGCCATTAGTCATATGCAGAGCTTGAAATGTGGCCAATTCAACTGGGAAACTAGATATTTTTAATAAATCCCTCCCCCCATAATGGGGGTAAAAACCCATAGCCTAATGCATGCAAGGCAAACGTTCTATCCCGAGCAACAGTACCTGGTCTTGTTTTCAACGTTTAGACAGAGTCTAAACAGACTCTGTAGCCCAGATAGACCTTGAGGTACAATTGCAACCCTCCTGCCTTAGCCCTCCAATTAGCTAGGATTATAGGTCTACACCAGCAGGCCTGGAGAGAAACTGGATTTTTAAGTTTGCTTTTTTCAGTTTACACCTATGACTGTTTTATTTTGTTTATCCACCAACTACTGAGAGTCTTTGACAGACCACTCTTCAGGTAAAGCCAGGACTCTTCCTTTGCAGCAGAAAATAACTTTGGGACAAGCCAGCATGAGGTGGAGCTGGGACTTATTAGGAAGGGTGTTAGCATACCCTTAGGCATGGGTGGGAGTGCGAGTGGTGCCTGAGAAGGGACCACACATCCCAGTACTAGTATGGGCTTCTCAAGAGAAAGTGCTGGAGTTCTGTGTAACAGCCATACGTGCAGTTCGGGGGCATCTGAAATTACACCTCGAGAGGTTGCTAAGAAACCTTGTCACATTTTTTTTTTCTCTTCAGTAAGTGAAATCATGGGGTAGTTCCTACGGTGCACTGGATAGGACTAGAGCTGGTAGGGTAAAACCAGAGATCACAAAAGTTATAAAAAGGAATTCAGACACTTAAAAAAAAAAAAAAAACTGTAAAGGAAGTTTATTGTCTTGTTTGTAAGATTCTTGGAAAATTTCAGGTTTATATGAGGGAAAGAAATAAGATCATATTGAAAGCCATGCATCCTTAGGACTTAAGCAAGGGTCCTGCAATTTTAGCATTATCTGTAATATCACTATACAAAGCTTTGTGTGGTGATATACTGTGTAAGCTCTAAAGAAATAAAGCTTGCCTAAAGATCAGAGGACAGAGCCAGCCACAGGGTCAGCCATAGAGGTCAGGGAGCAAAGTCACATGCCTTTAAACCTAGCACTCTGGAGACAGAGGCAGACATCCATCTGGATTTCTGAGTTCAAGGCCACACTGGGCTACATGAGACTGATCTAGCCCAGGAGAGAAACAGAGCCAGGCAGTGGTGACACACATCTTTAATCCCAGCACTTGGGATCCCATGTCTCTGCTTCCAGTACTTAGAAGTACAAAAGCCTTTAATCCCAGAACTAGGAAGTTTGAGACAGGAAGTGATATGGCTGGGCAGGAAAAGGAATATAAGGTAGGAGGGAATGGAGTTCTCCCCTTGCGGGTCTTTGATTCCCCTGTTCAGTCTGAGGATTCCTGGAGACAGGCTCTTCCCCTTTTGGCTGAGGAGTTGGTGAGGTGAGAAGTGGCTGTGGCTTGTTCCTCTGTCTCTCTGATCTTTTAGCATTTGCCCCAATATTTGGCTCTGGGTTTTTATTATTCATACCAATTAGGATTCCTGCAATAGCTTTGCTTCTATGTAGATGTTCGCTGAAAATTTTATTAATTGTGCTGGAATTCTTGACGCTCTGCTGGTAAGAGACAACAAGCAGATTTTGAGGTGAGAAGGCTCCTTTCCTGTCCTGTGTTCCTTGATTTTCTCTGCCCTCCTATTGTTCAGCTCCACTGCTTTAGACTTTGTAGATGGAGGTAATCACTATGCACACAGCGTTAGAAATGTTCTGTCTTTATGAATAACTGAACTCAATGCTGCCCAACTGCTAGTTCTTCAGTTTTAAAGTTCATACCGTCTGGGGGCTGCAGAGATGGTTCAGAGGTTAAGCACACTGATTGTTCTTCCAGAGGACCTGGAAGAACCACATGGTGGCTCACAACCATCCATGATGACATCTGGTGCCCTCTTCTGTATAATGTATAATAAATAAATCTTTTTTTTTTTAAAAGTCCATATCGTCTGATGCCTGTGAGATCGCTTTACCTCTTTTTTGTTTAGAAATTATCTGATAAGATTTTTTTTTTTTAAATCTTTTTGCTTTTTACCTGTACCTTTAGTGACTCCTAAAAATGATGGTTGGGAGTCAGGCATGGGGGTACATGCCTTTCATCCTAGCACTGGGGTTGTGGTAGGCTGTTCTCTGTGGGTTCAAAGGTAGCCTATTCCACATAAGCAAGCTTGAGGCAGTGAGGGCTATATAATAAAATCCATCTTAAATAAATAAATAAGGAAAGAGAGAAAGAAAGGAAGGATAAATAAATAAATAAATAAATAAATAAATAAGCAAACAGTTGCTGGGCTTGGGGGTTGTCACCATACTCTTTATAAATCTAAGATGACACTCTTCTGAATGAAGCATTTAGTCTTAGTAGGGTTACATTCTGTTTATTTGGTTTTGCGTGTGTGGGTGTTAGTGGACATGGGGTCTTGCTACATAACTTAGACAAGCTTCAAATTCTCAATCCTCCTGCCTCAGCCCCCAAGTGCTAGGATCACAGGAGTGTGACACCATACCTGCCACTGCTTCTATTTACTTAATTTCTATCATTCTGATTCCTCTTAGTTACAGAGGCAGGTAGATTTCTATGTTCAAGGCCAGCTTGGTCTACAGCGTGAGTTCCAGGACAGCCAGGGCTACACAGAGAAACCCTGCCCCTAAAATCTAACCCCCCTAAAATGTTTTCAATAAAGAACAAGTATAGTTTTCTAATCTCTTCAAACCTATCATTTCATACCCTTTGAGGCTTGTGGGGGGTGCCACCACTATTGTGCACTTTACACCTAATTATTGGCTTATGGGTTTCATACCAGCCGGGAAGTGTGAAATCAGAATTCCAAAGTGATCCAGTGCATAAAAAGTTAAGAGAATTTTGTTATTCTTCGTTTTTCTTGTTGTTTTTGTGACTCTAGCCAGCACCAAACTGAAACCTGGCTGACACCTATTCTGAGGTGTATCCCCTGGAGGGGCCATCTTTACCGGGGGTTCTACCATAACCACCAATGTTTATCTCCCGCTCTCTGAGCTCCAAAGGCAAAGGTGACAATGATCCCCTAAAAGCAGAAGCCCTTGGCTGTTATTTCCCACCTGCACACAGGTTTTTGCCTTGATTACTCTTTAAGCTCTAACCAGCTATCTCCCTAAATTCAATTATTTTTAACTTATTTCCACGTGTATTGTTATTTATGTGTAAGTGTGCATTACACAAGTACAGGAGCTGCAGAGGCCAGACAACATCAGATTCCTTGGAACTGAGAAGCTTGTGAGACATCAAATATGGGTGCTGGCAACCGAATTTGGGTCCTCTGAAAGAACAGCAAGTGCTCTGAACCTCTAAGCTATTTCTCCAGCTCTGAAGGCATGTGCTACCACCACCGGGCCTAAACTCAGTTTTTAAAAAACATATTTTATCTAGCATTTTAAAATTTTTATGTGGGAAGATGGATGAGAGGATCTAATTCACTATACTGTAAGAAATAACAATAATGTCTCAGATATTTAAAAAATTGGGTGCAGGCAGGGGTCTTAAAGAGGAGAAAAGACAACCTGAGGCTTATAAATACCAAGGTTGTACCTTCAACAACTCACAAGGAGCTACACTGGAGAAGTAAGAAACGAAGTCAACAACTGTCAACCCCACTGTGCAGCATAGTCCACTGGGATCTGCTGAAGGAGACTGCCAGTTCAGACTAGAACATCTGTCAGCCTGGAGCAAGCCCAGAAGCTCTTTCCTAACAAGCTTTTAGGTGATGCTGGTCTGCACAAACACTAGGACAATCCTTGTACCAGGGAGACAGAAATGTCATTAAATAAAAAACAAAGCAAACAAACCAACAAACCTGATGGACACAGGAACTAACAGGGACTATGCACAGGTTCAAGCCAGACAGGGCTCAGCACTCATCCCTAACCAAGACACTATCTGCAATGGACATCCAATTGCAAAGGAAAAATTAGTTTCTTTCCAATGGCATCTCAATGTGTATATTAACCATACTTATGGGTAGATCCTATGTGACAGTAGATGGCCAGCGTGAAATGAACCCAATGGCATTTTTGTAGACTTTTTGTCTCAGATGGTTTTGTTTAAGCATCTTTTGTCTTATTGGCCTAAAAGCTTGTATATGATGGTTTCTAATTGTGTGTTCTTATGAGTGTTGAGAGGTTGTGGGTGTGTATACATGTTCACTGTTCTTTTGCTTTTATAATTCTAGTTTGTTTCTTTTGTTTGTTTTCTAAAGAAAAAGACAAAGAAAGAGTATGGAGCTGGGTCAATGGGAAGGATCTGGAGGAACTGGAAGAGGGGAAATCATGTTCAGAATATATTGCATGGAAAATTTACTTTTAAATATATATTCAAATATATGTATACATATCTGGAACATAGATCAGTTCCTTTTATTCTTTCCATAGAAGGACACAAGCAATCAGAGACCTCAGTAAATACTCAGTATACTGCATCATTTAATTTAGCAAACACAAATTAAGCTTATATTGTCCTTTAATTCACTATAAATTAATTGGAAGGGTAAATGTTAAAAAAATAAGACTCAATTTATCTACAGGTAGAGGAAAAAGAACTATATTATAGCCAAGCAGTTGTTTACATTTGGTTTCATGTTATTAATGGATAATCAAGCTTGGATAACTCAAGAAACAACAGTATCACTTAGGATTATCTGACAGCTCAGTAGAGGTGAGACCATCAAGACTGAACTAATCACCTACAGATGACATCCATTCCAGGCTTATTGTAAACAAGAGGCATTAAATCTGCTCTTATCTCACAGAATGTCATCAGTGTCATTCATTGACAGTGCACATCCTAGAAACTAATTAAAAAAGAAAAGAAAAAGAAATTCCCAACAGAAGTTCCTTAGAAGACCCAGAACATGGCAGTGATGCTGTCCTAGCTTGTCAAGTCACATAGGAACTTACAAGTTCATAAGCTCTTAATACTAAAACCTCTTTTCAACAAAAGTGAATCCCATCACTAAATCTACAAGACATTCTATTGGTTTAGTGATTTTAAAATTCACTGCTATTTCTTACCTAAAATAACATTTCCTCCTCTATTTCACTATTGCAAATCCACTGGCCCTTAACACCTCATTCTGAATAAGGCAGAAGACTGAAATACCCTGCATGATTCATAAAGAGCTGGGGCTTCATCATTTGGTTCAAATATACAACTTCAAGTTGTGATAAACGGATTATACCTTTTGCCTTAAAACAAAAAACAAACAAACAAACAAAAGGGGGGGTCAGTTTTAAAAGTTACTTAGCTGAATTTTATTAAAGTCTTTGTATCAATCTTTGTAAATCACAGGGAAAAAATGTAGGTCAATAGATATAGAGTATACACTTTCTTCTGAAGAAGCAAGGGGATGAATTACTCCTAAAATTCACACGAAAAGGGCTGTAAATGTAAAATGTGGAAAAATAAGAAAGGGCTGGCCAGGAAAGATGGCTCCATGGGAAACAGGCAGAGTTCGACCCCCAAGGCTCACACAGTAAAAAGGGAAAATGAACTTCTGATCATTGTCCTTTCACTTACACACACACACACACACACACACACACACACACACAAAACATGGAATTTTAATTTTTTTAAAAGAGGAAGAGGTGCACTCCATGAGAGAGCAAGGAGCAGAAATGAAGCAATAAAGTGCAGACTCAGACCCACACACACAAGGGACACAGAGGGACCATCACAAACCAGGGGGATAAAGGAGGGACTCAGTCAACACCAGGACAACTGCTTCACATATGGAAGGATAAAATTAACTCCATAATTCACACCAAACATAAAAATAAGCTCCAGATGAATTAATCACCAACACGGGCAAGACAAATAAAACCTTAAAATAAAATCTTTATGATTTCAAAGTAGGGTGAGCTTTCTTAAAGATCACACAAAAGCACAAACCATATGTCAAAAACTAAGACTTTGTAAACAACATGAAAGTATGATCAAGAAGCTATCTGCAACTAACAAGTGGAACCTAAAGCAAAGTCTGCCCTCTTCAAAAGGAAAAACTATATAAATAAGAAAATAGAAATGTCCCAACTACAAAACAGACAAAAGCTGTACAATGATAATGCATGGGAGAACTCTCCAGTGACCAAGAGGAAAAATGCTTACCCTTACTGAGTAATCAGGACAAAACAGAAATTACAGTGATCAGATCATGCTGCATTTCTTATATTAAGTTTAATGTCAGCAACTCACAGTATGAGGCTTTAGAAATTGCATTATAGGGATGGGTGTAGCAGCACAAACTTCAGTCCCAGCATGCTGAGGCAGAGACAGGCCAATCTCTGTGAATTCCAGGTCAGCCTGGGCTACAGAGGGAGACCCTGTCTCAATAAACAAAGAAAGAAAAAACAACCAACATTATAGCACGTATTTGGTGTACTCCAGATACAGGCATTTCCAAGGGGTGACTCTTCTGTCAATTAAAAATTTTCTATAGTAAAATAATATACCTTTAGAGAGGTGAGATGGTTCAGCAAGTAAAGGCACTTGATAGCAAGCCTGACAACCTGAATTCAAGGCCTGGGCTCACACGGTGGAAGAAGAGGACAGATTCCCACAAGTTGTCCTCTGAGCGCTACACATGGGCTATGGCACAAATGTGCACACTCATAAACAAACAGATGTAAAAATAATAGTAAACTTTCATCTTTACACCTTAAATACTTGAAAGAATAAACCCATATATCAAATAGTGCTTTTTAAGGAATTAAATTTTATTTAATAAAATTTATTGCACTTGATTCTTTTTAAAATCTACTAACCTGATGCAGAAAAGCAAGAATATAGAGATAATAATGAGTAAATATCCAGCACGGCCTCTGTTCTCTGAAGTGGAGGCAAATAACACTAAAACTTTATCTTTGAGTCAAGGTCTTTGTGGTGATATGTTATTTATTTAATAAAACCAGTCTGGAATATCAGAAGAAATCTACCCATAGTCAATACAGGAGAATCAGAGAGTGGTAACTCACACCTTGGGAAGCCTGGGAGAGGTGGCCTATGCCTTTAATCCCAGCAGATCTGAGTTTGGGTCCATCTTGGTTTACAGAGGGAGTTTCAGGCTCCCAGACAGGCAGTGGTGGTGCCATGCCTTTAATCCCATGACTCACAGAAACAGGTCTTATCCTATTGTAGCAGGCTTCAAATCAAGGGGCTTGGCCTTAGTTTAGGCTTGTTTCTTATAACTTAATTTATAAGCTAGCTCTTATAACTTAATTTAACCTGTTTCTCTTTATCTACATTTTGTCTCAGGGCCTTTTATCTTTCATTCTATATGTCCTACTTCCTGTCTGTCTGTCTGTCAGCTGTCTGGCTGGCCCTGGGTTGTCTCCCCCATTTTCTCCACTTCTGGAGTTTAGAATCCTCCTCCTACTTATTCTCTCTGCCCACCAGCCCCGCCTATCCCTCTACTGGCCGTTCAGTTTTTTTATTAGACCAATCAGGAGCTTTAGGCAGGAAAAGTAACACATCTTTACATCATTCGGGAAAATAAAGCATGAAAGTAACACATCTTTACATAGTTTAAGTAATATTTCACAACATTCTATAGCTCAGGCTGGCCTAGAACTCAGTATGTACACAAGGCTGGCCTCGAACAAACTGTGATTCTCCAGCCTCTGTCTCTCACAGGTACTGGGATTACAGACATATGCCAACAGGCCAGGTACAGCACACAAACACAGTTACAACCAGAAACAGATAAATCTCTAAGAAAGGAATGCAGGTTTTCAAAGCTGTGTAACAAAGTATCCTGATTTACTGGTAGAGATCAGGCTTCCAAAGAGTCCTCTGAGTAGGAGGTAAATGGTTGGGGGCAGAACATTACAATGAAAAGAAAGAGCCCAGTCAGCCAAGACCTTGTAGTAAGGAGAAGCTGCCATAGCTTCAAGGAACTGAACGGCTTATATAACCTGAGCACAGGCAGTAGAAGTGAGTGGAGGAAAACAGGAACAAAACCACAAAGATCCTCAAGGTGAAGCATTTGATCTTCTCCCCAAACTAGCGGGATGTTGGCAGGGAGGGGTTTGAGCAGTAAGGGGCATGGGAAGAACATCCAGTGTGGAGATGAAAGGGGAGTGTGTGTGGAAAGAATACCAAAAGGCCTTCTTAGAAACCCCTGCAGTTATCAAGACCAGAGAACAGAGCGTAGAAACGAAGATGCAGCTGGTGAAGTGATCAAGAGAAAGAATGTAAAGACAGCAGCGGATGCTTTCAGAACTGAGGGTGGCTTAAAGCAACAATACTCACAAGTCCTTCTTTTCTGGGCCCTAATTAAATACCTTTAAAAATTGTTTTTATTATCTCTAGTGTGTGGATAGAAAGACAGTGATGAATTATAAGGAGGGTAGAGCAGGGGATGTAGCAAGAGACACAGAGGACAGGGATGAGGAGACAGCAGGGTGGATAAAGCACTGGTCCTGCAAGTGTGAGGACCTGAGTTCAAATCCTCAGAACCACTGTAAAGCCACAGAAGATGGCTCATGTCTATAATCCTGGGAAGAGACATTCTCCAGAAGCTAGAAAGCCAGCTAGGCCTGGCTAGCAGAGGTGAACAGCAAAGGAAAACCCGACTCAAACTGGGTGGACAGCAAAGCCTAACCAATGTTCCTTTGGGCTGCCACATATGACCATGCATATCTCTCTGTCTCTCTGTCTCTCTGTCTCTCTCTCTCTCTCACATACACACATACACACACACACACACACACCCCATACCCATACCCACTGAATGAATGATGGTACCATTCAATGAAAGAAAAGCAGAAAAGTACCAGGTAAGTAGATCCTGGCTTTAGATTATTTTAGTTTTTTAAGATATTTTTTTTATTTTTTTATTTTTTTAAGACAGTGCCTCTCTATGTATCCCTGGCTGTCCTGGAACTCACTATGTGAACCAGGCAAACCTCAAACTGTTAGAGATCTTCCTGTCTCTGCCTCTTTTGGGATCAAAGGTATGCAGTCAGCCTTGTTCTGTAATTTAAATAGGCAGTTTCACTTATCAATTTGGGATTTAGAGGATAGTTCTGTGGGGGATGGGTGAACCTTGAGAACCTCAGGCACACAGACAGTAGTAGCTTCAGCTCAGGAGGGATTACCTGAGGAGATAAAACTGAGTATAAGAATTGAATGACAGGGTGGAAAAAGATGAGTCTGCCAATGAGATGAGTCAAAACAGTAGCGCATCACAGAAACCAGGGAGGAGTGTCTCCCATTGTGGGGGCAAAGGTCAGGCTGCTCGTTGGTGGCACAAGCCTTTAATTCTAGCACTAGGAAGGCCGAGGCAGGTGATTTCTGTGAGTTCAAGGCCAGCCTGGTCTACAGAGTTCCAGGAAAGGGGGGGGGGGCGGAGAGGCAATGGTTAATATCATCAGATGCTGCTGAGACATCAAGTATATATAACAAGGATAAGGATTGAAAATGTGTATTAGCTTTAGGGATGAGTTTCAGTCAGACTGTGGTGGACCAAGGAGGGAGCAGGTGGTAAATAAATGGGAGCCAATAAACACAGAAAATCATCAGAGATTATCACTGTAAAATAAGAGTAAAGGTGATGTGTGAGGGCAGAGGGAGGATTTGTTTAAGATAAGACAAGTTCCAGTGTCTTCCAGAACAAGTGACGATTCAGGTGAGGGGCTCCTGAGAAGGCAAAAATAGAGCCTGAGGTACATTTGGAAGGGCCGCCTGAGATAAAGGGGGCTATGAGAAAAGGAAGAGAAAGAAATGGAGCTAGACTGATGACCTCTAATGTCTCTTTGGGACTCTAGAATCTCATGACCTACAATTCTCTTTAGACAGGGTATTTGCATATTTGCATGAAAGTATGCAAACTTATTCAGATATTCAGGAGTAAGTGAATCCGTCAGGCCTGTCGTTAGTCTGTAATGACGCAGTTAATGTCCCCAGGTTTTTGACCAGCATAATCTCTGGGCTGGATCCATCCATCCATCAGTGCTCTTAGCTCTAACGCATACTGCAGTAACAGCAGTGACCTGGCCCATCTCTCCTCGCCAATCCCATCCTACAAGCTTAAGGAGGAAGTAAAATGTAAATTCCTGAAACTACAACACTACCAGCAGCATTCGAAGCGACTGTCATTTAGAAAAACAGACCGTGACCCCCCAGATCCACCTGCATTCCAGGTTAAAATCCATTGCAGCTTCACTCCACAGTTGACAGGTCTCTCCCCAGAGGATGGTCTGAGGTTAGCCCTAAAAGTCATTTGCAGCCCCCTCCCTGCTCTTTCCCAGCATCATTCATTCAGGACATCATTCATTCAGGAAAAGAACAGGAACTGGGTCCTCACACCCTTGCCCTGACTGCAGCAGGACTACACCCCACAGTTATCCAGCAGTGCCACCTCAGAAACCCTCAGAGGAACGCAGAGGACACTCAACGTTCGTCAGAGGGGGCTTGAGGGGCTACCACCTTCAGGGTGCCTGGGGGACGAGGAAAATGAGCCCCGGGAGATGGCAAGGGAGGCGCGGGAGACCCGGGGGGACAAGGAGACAACCCTCGGGGAGGACAGAGTTTCTGAGCAGAGCTAATCCCCTGCCGCAGCTACCCTGTCTCGCCTCCAGCCCTGCTCTTGATCTCCCTTCTCTCAGTGTTCCCCGGTGCTCAGCCTCGCGTCCCTTTCCCGGAGCCCGCGTGGACCTCGCAGCGGTCACGGGCTCCGCAATCCCACCGCGAGCTGGGGTTGCCCGGCCGCCACTCACCCGGCCCGCCATCTTCGCGGACACGTCCGGTTCCGAGGCTGCAGCTCCGCACTTGGCTGAGCCCGCCCCCGCCGCGCGCGTGCCCGCCGGCAGCCCGCCCTCGCGCAGGCGCGCAGCCGCCAGGAGGCCGCGCCCGCGCCCAGCCGCGTCCCCGCTGCCCTGCCCCAGCCCGTGTGCGCGCGCAGCCACAGCAGCGCCATTTTGGCTAAGACGAGCTAGCTGGCATTCTCACTGCCATCCTGTTTCCACAGAAGCCATGGCGGTTGGCCACGTGGCCTTTAATGACCTTTTAGCCTTGTGCTTCTAGAACTCTTAAACGGGAATGCACCGAGAAAATAACCGCGTGGTTACTGGCCCTTCCCCCAAGGAAGGACAATAGCCAAAAACTGGTTCTGAATTCGGATTCTGTCCAAATCCAGATTTTCCTTTTGCAAAAACACTTGTTTTGAAGTGAATAATAATTATATATTTGTTGGCTTTGTGCTTCCGTAATTACAGTTATAAACACAACTCATATCCTTAGTAATCTTTTTTTCCAACATTGTTTTATTTTTAGAGTATTCTGCAAATAATGTATGTCATGGGTTCAGTCTGTTTATGAGGGGTTTTGTGTGTACAGGTATGTGTTTAGGCCAGAAGATACCAGAAAGTCTTCCTCAGTCACAGTCTGTTTAATAGTTTCAAGATAAGATCCCTCACTCACCATGTATGCTTAGATGGCCAGCAGTACCGGGGGAATCCTCCTGTCCCTCCCTCCTCAGCACTGATATTACAAATACCTGTTTCAATGTTCATGGATGCCAGGTGTCCCAAAGGAGTTCCTTACCTGCTGGAGAAAGCATTTTACTTAGCACACAGCCTTCTCCCCAAACCAGGATGATATGAGTTCAATCTTTTAGCCTCCACATTGCCTTCCCTCACACCATTTCTTCACTGAAATCTCAGGTCTAACTTCAAGCTGCAGGAAGAGAGATTCTTTCTATACTTCCCTGTTAATGTTTCTTTTCCCATCTGCCTGAGACAATAAGGAATATCAGGACTCAGCTTTAATTTCTCATTGAAGAAAATGAGGGGGCTGGAGAGATGGCTCAGTGGTTAGGAGCACTGACTGTTCTTCCAGAGGATCTGAGTTTGATTCACATGGCAGCTCACAACTGTCTGTAGTTCCAGTTCCAGAGGACCCAACATTCTTCATAGACACACATGTAGACAAACACCAAAGCAAATAAATAAAATTTAAAAATAAAAATGAGGATATGACCATATGGCACTCCAAAGTATGGTTGAGAAAGATTTTATTGTAGATATGAAGGAGAACACAGCCAGAGATATCTGGAAAAGGCCAGACTGAACATGGCAGGCAGAATAGTGTGGGCTATGAGAGGAGAGAGAGGTGAGGAGAGAAAAGGAGGAAGAGAAGAGAGAGAAGAGAGGGGACCTGGAGAAGAACCAAGAGGCCTAGAGCAAAGCCAAGAGAGAGTGTAACCAAAATGGCAGAGTTATATGGGAATTTAAAGCTGGGGAAGGGAAGGGAAGCAAAGCCCCAGGGTCAGGGAATGGAGTCAGAAATGCTGGGAGGAGCTACAGGTACTGAGTGAGACTTGTTCTGGGTTTCTTTGGGACCTGACACATAATTAATTAGGGGAGAATTAATTTTTATTCAATATGAAAGAAAACAAGCAAAGAATTATAGGTCAGCATTAATAGGTTTTTCTGCCTTCCTCACCCCCCTTAATAGGCTTTCCTGCCACTTCAGTAAGTCAGATCAAACCAAATTGAAAAACTACAACAACAGGTTTATTTGAACAAAGTAACTCTCGGATAGTTTCTCCAGTCCCAGAAATGGAGGCTGGAGAAGCCTTGCCCACAAATGAAAGCAGGGAGATTTTATAGGGTGTAGGTAGGGCATGATGATGTGTCTGACACAAACTTGGTCTGTGCTCAAGTATGGTAAACAGCTGAGCACTTTAGATGGAGACTTGGGTGGCTGGCAACCTCAGTGGAGAGAATTGTTGTAGCTGCCAAGAATTTGGAACTGGGCTTTTGGTGCCTTTCCTTTATTCAGAGATTCTCTGATTGGACTGGTTTGGAAAGATGGGAACAGAGGTTCTCAGACCATTCAGGAATGAGTTGGAGGTTCCAACTAAACAAACATGTTTAGCAATTTTAAATTAAGAACTAATAAACTCAAACCAGGCATCATAGTGACCGCCTTTAATGCCAGTACTTGTAAACAGAGGCAGGCAGATCTCTGAGTTTGAGGCCAGCCTGGTCTACAGAGTAAGTTCCAGGACAGCCAGAGCTACTTAATGAGAGCCCAGTGGAGGGGTGGGAGGTGCAACAAAAAGAACTCATTAAGATCAAAGTGTGAGCTCGTGATGAACCAAGAACAGAAGAAAGTTTTTATGTGGATTTCATGAACTCCCATTGATGCTCTGCTGGACAGTTGAGATGTGATAACTAAGTCATGAGTGATCTCAGGGGTTATGAGGAAGAGGAGGAAAACAGTTGAATTCTGATGTTAACTTGGCAAAAAACAAAAGAAACAAACAAAAACCCCAAAACAAACAAACAAAAACCCTACCTGTTTAGAAAAAAAAAAAAAATCTCCTGGAGGAAAGGAAGGACCAGGAGGTTTTCTTGTCCTTCTGTCAGTCACTCACCCTGTCTCTCACCTGCTGTGTCCTTTCTGAACCTCAACCCTCTTGATGTTAACTGCGAAGTACAGATTGATAAATTTAATGAATACATCTTTCTTTTAAAAAATTGCTGTTACTGTTAATTTTAACCTATAAATCATAGTGATTTTGCTCAATTACCAGATCCAGATGACATTGGCTCTCAGCCCAAAGATCCAGCGTCACTTTTCAGGCTGATGCTCATATCTGCTACCACTGGCCTATTTGTCTTGTTTTGCTCAGTAAAAGAATTATAAGGGGAAATTTCTTCTGTGTCCCCAACAAGGACAAATGCTTACCATCTTGGAAGATCCAGCCTGCAAGTGGTTTAAAACTAAAAAAAGATTCTGTACCCAGCCCTGCAGGATCTACCAGTGATGCCTCTGGCAAACACAGCCCAAGGGGAAAGACTCAGAGACCTTGCTCCAGATTGTGTCCAGAATGTCTCTGCAGCCCATCTGTGCCTTGCTCTGGCTCATGTTCAAGGTCATCCTAGAAACAGAGAAGATCTCATGCTACATTCATTAACTTCTCAGCAGCCCTTACACTGGTAGTTGATGGTAACAAATACCTTGACCTCCTCTGGTTCACTCTGTCTGGTAGCAGCTTGTTTACTTCCTGTGGCCCCAGAAGGCTGATCAGACCAGGGATGGCCCTGGTGTGAGCAAAGAACCCAGGTTCAATCAGATTCGTGCCAAAACAACTGGCAAGGCTTTCCTTTAGTTTGCCAGTTCCCTGAAGTTGCCTCTGTTCTGTCTTTTGCAAAGTGGGGTTGTCCCCTTTGCCTTGATCTCTCTCTCTGTCTCTCTGTCTCTCTCTGTTTCTCTCTCTCTCTCTCTCTCTCTCTCTCTCTCTCTCTCTCTCTCTCTCTCTCTCTCT
>PVIH01001462.1:0-39332 GCA_004025045.1 Sigmodon hispidus | reverse complement strand
GATAGGTAAGAAAATTATCCAAGGCTTTAAATGTACACTAAAATGGAAATGAGTAACCTCACTTCCTACAGGCTGGAGGTCTCTTTAGGGAGCCAGGAGACAGAGCTAAGGATAGGATCAGAGACAAAGGGTATCTGAAAGGTGGGGAAAGAGTTTATTTCTGTTTACAGATTACAGTCTGTCATCGAAGGATGTCAAGGCAGGAACGGAAACAGAGGTCTCAGTGGAAGCCCCAGTAAGCAGTTCAGTTAAGGTTGAATGGGGTTTTGGTGACATAGACATTTTGATGGTCATGGTGGTGATTTCATTTCAAAGGGGGAAAGTTCTTTGCTCCTCTGTCCCGAGGAGGTGGGGTAATATCAACAGCACGACTTGAGTTGACTCATTGTGATACACTTGGCAATGCTATAGTTTGATACTTTCTATCCTAACAGAAGAGGGAAGCACCTCTGCTTTGTGGAAACTGTAGGATTACAGAAATGATGCTGGGGACAGAGTTTAGGGTTGTAGGAGGGTGTGGGTTTCAAAGGTCTTGCAGGTGGTTTGTGCAGATGACTCAGAAATCATTCTTTTTGGCAAGTTCTCCACTGCATTTTAATTTTCAAAAGCATCTGCAGTGGATGCCAGAGCCCAAGATCAGAGAGTGTCTTGCTGGAACCATTGTGCAGCAAAGGCAATCTTCACAGCTCCTTTTACACCCTTCCCTCTGTACCTCCCATCTTTCCCGAGATTATTCCACATCAGTAACCTAATGTACTCGTAGGTGCAATTTAAAAGGATACCGCCAGGAAAGCAGTGGCTTCACGGAAGAAACAAAGCTGTAATAGCAAAATGGCAGAGATTGTGACACTGTGTAGGCGACAGCCTTATGCTTGTCTTTCCAATCCTAACCCACGGGTCAGCCCACCCCAGGAACAGCTTCACAGCCTCATCACAGCCAGGCTTGGGATGATGCAGATGCCATCTGTCTATATTCTTTCAGGAAACCTACTTCTTGAGTGATGCACAGGGCTAGAAAGGGAACAAAATGGAGAAAGGCTATGCACTTTGTAAAGAAAAGAACTGGTTGATGCAATGCAGTATCCCAGCTGTGCGGAGATAGGCTGGGGACAGGGAGGGCTGCTTTCAAAGGAATGGCTATTTGCTCTTTGACAGATAAAGACAAATACCTGAAATCACAAAAATCAATCCATTCTGGAAAGTCTGAGTGGGCAGGATGCATGATAGGATTCCCTGCAGAAGGGAAGGACTGTTGCTATGGAAACCAGATGATCCTTTTCTGTGATCTGAGCCCCAGTGCACTTGCCAGGCTGCCTGACTCTGTACATTCATCCACACGGTGGGGTCAGAAAGCTGCCTGCATCTCTTAGGGAGTGTTCTGATATCGGTCTGCTGAGCTTTCTTTCGACTGAGTCACTTAGGACCTTAGGAGCTCACCTATCGCTGTGAACCTGGGTAACATCACTGATAGTAATGGTTCTCAGACTCCTAAGGGCAAGTGGAGGTGTGTCTTAAGGTTTTACCCAAGGGGAGCATGTCCTGTAGAGCTGTTTGTAGAACAAAGACAGTGCACAGAGGGGCTTCTCTAGAGGCAGAAGACAATGGCTAAGGAGAACAAGGCTTGAGGGAAGGTAGGTTGGATACGCTGCCTGCTTTGTTTTGGTTTTTGGTGCTGAAGAACAAACCTAGGACTTTATATGTGCTAGGTAAACACTCAACCACTGACTGACATCTATTACTTGGCTTTCAAACTCTCTAAGCTCTAACGTTGTAGGTAAGAAGTAGAGAATTGGGGCTGAAGAGATGCTCAGAGGTTAAGAGAATGGGCTGCTCTTCCAGAGGTCCTGAGTTCAATTCCCAGCAATCACATGGTGGCTCACAACCATCTATCATGAGATCTGGTGCCCTCTTCTGGTATGCAGGCAGAACACGGTATACATAATAAATAAATAAATCTTAAAAAAAGAAGTATGATCCAGGAGACACACAGGCATGTATACTATTTTTTCAGTTATTACAACTAATACACTGTATTATTTTTTCTCTCATCGAGGTGACAAAACCCCTGACAAAAGGAAGTGTCAGTTCCGACTCACAGTTTAAGGAACACATCTCACCATGGAGGGGACGCCATGGCAACAGAAGTGCGAGGCTGCTTCCTTTGTAGCTGTTGCAGCCAGGAAGCAGAGGGAAGAATGCTGGTGCTCAGATTCTTTCTCCTTTTTCCCTTTACACCCTCCATCTTAGTTAGGGTCACTATTGCTGTGATGAACACCCCACGGTCAGAGTGGGAAGGAAAGGCTTTATTTCACTCACAGTTCCATAAAACAGTCCATCATCAAAAGCAGTGAAGGCAGGAACCTGGAGGCAGGAGCTGATGCAGAAGCCATGGGGGGGGTGCTGCCTACTGGCTTGCTCCTAATGGCTTGCTCAGTGTGCTTTCTTAGAGAACTCAGGACCACCAGCCCAGGGATGGCACCACCCACGATGGGCTGAGCCCTGCCCCATCAATCACTAATTAGGAAAATATCCTACAGGTTTGCTTATCGCCCAGCCTCAAGGAGACATTTTCTCAGTTGAGGTTCCCTCCTCTCTGATGACTCCAGCTGTGCCAAGCTGCCATAAAACAAGTCAGCATATTTACCTTCCCAGGATCCCAGCTCAGAGGATGGTGCCGCCCACACTCAGGGCGTGTCTCCCCTTCTTAGTCAGTCCTCTCTGGAAACATCCTCACAGATGTGTGTTTCCTAGGTGATGCCAAATTCAGTCACATCGACAATGAAGAGTTTTGTTTTTCGTTTTCCTTTTTTGTGTGTGTTGAAGATGAAACCCAGAGCCTTACATATACTTGGCAGGGGCTCTACCACTGAACTACAAGCACCTCCAGCCCAATTAACACAGTTTGAAGTCTGACCCAGAGTGGAGAGCCTTTCCCAATAACATATTTCTAGTATAAAACTTTCTTCCTCTTTTCCCAAGAGCACATTGTGTTTTTCTTGCTTTGAAATCACCTGATTGAAAGGAAATATTTTATTAGGAGAAATGCTTCTGCCACCACCACATCTATGTAACAACAATCATGTTTATTGCAATTTACTTCTCTTTCTATCTTTCTTTCGTGTGTGGGTGTGTGTCTGCTGTGAATGGAATCCAGACTTTGCACATAACAGAAAAACATTCTATCACTAAGCTATACATATTTAGTTCTCTTTACTTTTAAAACAAGTTCATATTATTAAATCAGTACACACCTTTTCTCTCAAATACCTTTTAAAAATCATAATCTTGCCTCTTCAATCCCCATTCTGGTAAGTTAGGCCTATATTTAGCCTCCCTACTCCACATCTGCCAAAAAATATCATTAATCAACTATAATGTTGCTGTAATTCAGATCTAGAATGTTCCCCGACCAAGGCCCAAATGTTAAAGGCTTTATCCCCAGCCTGGGGGGGGGGCAGCTGTGGAACTTTTGAGCTGTAGGACCAAATGGGAGGTCTTAAGGGGAGCACTCTAGGTGGAGATTACGGGAACATTCTGACCAAAAGCAACTTAGGGCAGGAAAGGATTTAGTTAGTTTACACTTCCAGGTCACAGTTTATCATTGAAAGAAGTCAAGGCAAGAACGTCAAAGCAGGTCTGTTGTGCCACACAGCATCATCTTAACCAGGGAATTCACTCACAACTCTGGGAGTGTATAGCTGAGATGACAGAGAAAGACTGCTTGCATGCTCATAGAGTGCTGGGTCCTCCTAAATCAATTAACAATCAAGACTAACCCCTCAGATGATTTCCCCATGACAATCTGATCTGGGGGATTCCCTCAACTGAGACACTATCTCAGGTGAATTTAGGTGGTGTCAAATTGACAGTTGAAGGTAACTAGAGCACTGTATGTGTCTGTGTGTGTGTGTGTGTATATATATATATATATATATATATATATATGTATTTTATATATACAGGCTTTCATGATTCCAGTGGTTCAGCAGCTAATTTTCAAGTGGACAGGAATGTTGTTCTAAATATTTGTGTGTATGTATGCCACATATGTATGAGTGCCTGAGAAAGCCAGGGAAAGGCATCAGATCCTCTAGAGCTGGAGTTACAGGTTGTGAGCCACTTTGAAACACGTTCTAGTTGGTATTTAATGAAAACTTAGAGCCAGATATTGGGGGAAAGCTGGAATATCAGAGAGGAAACAGACCACAGTCAATTCTCACCCCGCCAACTTCTTAGAGTGAAAGCTATCTTCAAGAGATGGCTCAGAGGTTAAGCACACTGAGTGTTCTTCCAGAGGTCCTGAGTTCAATTCCCAGCAACCACATAGTGACTCACAACCATCTATGATGACATCTGGTGCCTTCTTCTGTATAATGTATAATCAATCAATCAATCAATCAATCTTTTTAAAAAAAAAGCTATCTTCAAGAGTCCTCATCCTGGCTCATTGCTTCTACAGAATACAATATCTGCCTCCTCCTGCCTTAAATATCTTCTTTGTCCACTTTCACTTCCAGGTTCAACTCTGCATTATAATCCTAGAGTTAGGATTAAAGGTGTGAGCTCCTACTGTTTGGTTGTTAGGCCCTAAACTCACAGAAATATAGAAAGATCTATCTCCTGAGTTATAGGATTAAAGGCATAGGTCCCTCCCATGCTGGGATTAAAGATGTGAGTTTTAACTCTCTGACCCTTGTGGCTTGACTCTGCGTGATATCCCAGGCTGATTTTATTAATATAAAATATAGCACCACACCACCTGACAAGGTTATAGGAAAAACCTGAGTCCTCTGCAAGAGCAGGGAAGTGTTTTAAACGTTGGAGCTATTTCTCTAGCTCCTCCCAACCTCCACCTACCTTTTTAAGGGTCATTTTTGGAGTGCTTTTAGGTTCACAGCAAAACCGAGAGGAAGGTATAAAGGTTTCTCACGTTCTCATGCCCCCCTTTCTAACATCCATCGCAGATACCAACGTCCCCCATTAGAGGTTAGGGTTAGCATAATCGATCTTACACAATCTTGGTTTGTACATTTCCTGGGCTTGGACACCTGTACAATAGCACTGCCCATCATGATTACCATATGGAATACCTTTGCTTTTCTACAAGTGCACCATGCTCCATCTATTTATCCCTCTTTTCCTAATAAGTCCTTGAAACAGTGTTTTTACTGCCGTGTGTGTGTGTGTGTGTGTGTGTGTGTGTGTGTGTGTGTGTGTGTATCAAGCTTTTCTGACTGGCTTCTTTCACTTAGCAATGAAGTAATGCTTAGGATAGTTTGTTCTTTTTAGCACTGAATAAAGCTGTTAATTGATGTACTAGGTTCTATTTGTTGTGCTAAGGGACTGAACCCAAGTAACACATGCTTGTCTAGTGCTCTACAATTGAGCTACATCCTAAACCCTTGATTATCTGAGTTATGCAACATCGACAGTCCTCTGTAAACATTTTAACTAAATAGGTTGGTATTATTTAGTTTGGTATAATTTAAAACATTTCTCAAGAAGCGCGCAAAGCGGCTCTGGGACACTGGAACTATATTTCTCTATACCGTTAAAAGTCTCATACTACATAGGAAATCTTTATGACTAATTTCGATGTTGGTATCTGGGCATTTCCGACCAGGAACTCTGCTCCAAACTAGTTTCTACTTTTAGCTCAACCGCAGCAAATTTCCTTAAATATCCCTGTGAACTTGGCCCCGCCTACATAGCAGCACTGGGTTGGTCAGAATGCTCCCGGGGTTAGTTCAATCCTTGAGAACTCTCAGAGTTGATTGGTGGAGCAAACCGCAACTCTTTTTGCTTTTCTGATTGGTCGCTTGTAGCTTTGGGGCGGGGCACGTGGGCGCGGCTTGTCTGGATGCAGTGAGCTCCCATTGGAAGATTAAAGCCGGCATTTCCAGAGCTTGGTGCCGTCGCCTAGGTCGCGGGGGTCGGGCCTCTTCTCGCTCAGCCTTTATTGTCTTTTTCATTGGTCAAATTTCTTGACACTCAAGTAACCTCGAGGTTATTGGCTCAAGGGCTCCCAGGAGGAGACGGATGATTGGTTAGTTGCTGTTCCCGCCCCCAGCCAGTCGCCATTTTATTGAGGCGAGCTGACTTCTCCCAGGCGGCCGCGGCGGAGTAGCGGTTTCGGGACTGGCTTTGTGGAGGAGGTGTCACTGCGAAGACAGGTGGGTCGCGGGCTGCCGGGGAGGGAGGGACGGTGGCTCGGCAGGGTTCCCGAGTGTCAGCGAGCGGGACACCTGAGAGCGGCTGGGTCCACTGGCTTCCCCGCCTCTGTGGGTCCGGGCGGTGCGGAGCGGGCTGACGCTCGGCGGACTCTGCGGCGTAGCGGTCAGCTGTCCCCAGGGAGCGGCCTGGTGGCCCGGGCAGACAGAGCCCACACCGGCCCCAGATTCTCGGTGCGCGTGCCCGGCCCTGCGCGCTCTCACCTTGCCTACTGCTGTCGCTCGTGCCCTTGAGGTCTCGCTGTCACTTAGGATTTTCCTCCGCGGACTTTTGGGAAAGGGCTCTAGGGTTGATGGATCTTACTCCAGAGGGTCCCTCTGCCCACCATGCGGCCTAGGACCTGGGGCATTGGAGCGGGGAGACGAACGAAGGAAAACGAGTGGGACAACCGTGAGTGTGCAGCGACAAGGAGAATCTGGCTCTGAGCCTCCAGGGGCCTGGAAGCAGGAGGTTCCTCCCTTTCCTCCGAATGAATGGGCCTTTGAGTTTCTTGGTCTATGACACTTCTTCCCCCACCCCCGGAAACATGAGAGGAATCTAGGAATTTTGAATGGGACAGGTACTGGGTGGTTTTTAGAGCATGACAGACCTGTGAATGAGGAAAGTAGTCATTCTCTCTTTGATCATTTGTCTTTCATATGTGTCCAAGAGAAATGTGCTCACTGTCTCTCATGGTAGAATGGAATGGTGTGTACTTGGCCATAGTCCATGATACTAAATCATTGTAGGAACTGTAGAATCTGGATGAATGGCTGTCCTTTACACGCACACACACACACACACACATACACACTTTCCTTGGCGGAACAATTTTAAATCGTAGTTTCTGGAACAAAGGATATTGTGGGGATTTGTTTTGTTTGGGTTTTGGGACTCTAGCCCCAGCCCTGGAATGTCTTTTTGAACAGTCATTGTTGATTAGAGTGTACTGGGTGTGCACATAGTTCTGCTTTTAAGCCTTTGAAATATCACACTATTCAAATAGGCTGATCTGTTAAGAAGATGGATTTTCTGCAAAAACTCATCTGGCTTTATTGCTTTGTCAGATAACCTGCCAAGTATTCTATTAAAAAGTAAAGCTATTGATGTTTAAGCTGTTAGAAGTCAACAGAATAATTACCTTCCAGTAAATAATGACTGGAGGGGGTACAGGGAGGATCTGGTCTGCTAATTAATTACCTTTTCCTTGTCCTAGTTATAGTAGTTGTCTTTGGTTTGTGAATATTCTTCGACCTTTACAGTCAGTCATATTTGTAGCTGTTCATAATTTTTAAGAAGATGGTCAACACCATTGAATGCTGGATGCTAAAGTATTCATTCTGTCTACTTGAAGTGTGTTTCCAGTGCTTGCTATCTTCAACTCTGAAACATCTTGGTTCTTCTCTGGGTATTGGTATTGTCTACCAGCCAAGGGCAACTATATGTTTCCTAAGAATACTAGTATTTTACCTACCTTTATTGTGGGGAACAGGATGCCTTCTTCTTAAAGTTTCATTTCAGGTGGGCTTAGAAAAAATTATAGTTATATGTTGTGGCATTTCTCTCATGCTTAAGATGACTAATGGCTGCCACCATAACATGACATTGAGTCTGTGTTTCTCACCTTGCACTTGGATGCTGCAGCAGAAAATACAGTTTTCTGGAAAAGCATCAGAAGATAGTTTAGTAAAGTCTCCTTCTGAAAACAAGACACACTTTTTCTTATTGGCCAAGCTGTACTTTTTCTAGGAACCACTACTAATTGTGCCAAATAGTTTATGTATGTTGTGTTATGTGTATGTGTGTAAATAAAATAACTGTTCAACTTGCTTTTTATTCAGGATATAGAATTCGTCTACAATGGGGAATGTTTTTGAAAAACTGTTTAAAAGCCTATTTGGGAAAAAGGAAATGCGGATTCTCATGGTGGGCTTGGATGCAGCTGGCAAAACCACAATTTTGTACAAATTGAAGCTGGGAGAGATTGTGACAACCATCCCTACCATAGGTATGTCCATGACTGTAGCCTTTCCAGTTCAGAGTTTAGCATGTTATACTTTGATTGATGTGTTGCTTTTTCAAAATTTTTGTTTGTGTATGTATGCGACATTAGTGTATATGCATGTCCACACCAGGTGTTTTCTCTATCATTTTTTCACCTTATTTTTTGAGACAGAGCCTCTTCACTGAACCCAGAGCTTGTGATTTTGACAAGGCTGGCTGTCTATTAAGCTTGAGGATCTTCCTGTACGATTGCCTCCATCCACACCTCCCTCACCCCCACCCCAGCACAGGTTACAGACATGTGCCTGCCATCAGGCCCATCTTTTTTGTTTTTTGAGACAGGGCTTCTCTGTGTAGCTCAGGCTGTTTTGGAACTTACTATATGTGCCAAGCTAACCTTGAATGCCCAGAAATCCACCATCACCAGGCAGGCTTTTACTTGTGAGCTGGGGATTCGAATTCAGATCCTCATTTTTGATCCATAAGCCATTACCCTCTGAGCTATTACTTCAGGCCCTGATGTGCTTCTTATATTGAATTTGTTTTTTGTTTTTGTTTTTTTTATTTTATTTATTATGTATACAGTGTTCTGCCTGCACACCAGAAGAGGCCACCAGGTCTCATTATAGATGGTCTGAACCACCATGTGGTTGCTAAGAATTGAACTCAGGACCTCTGGAAGAACAGCCAGTGCTCTTAACCTCTGAGCCATCTCTGCAGCCCCTTGAATTTGTTTTTAAACCTTGACTACTTCAAGAACATAAATTTAAAGCCCCACATGTTTTTGTGTTATTTTGGTTTTTGAGACAAGGTCTTACACTATAACCAGGCTGACTTTGAAATTATGGGACCCCTCTGACTCATTCTCCCGAGTGCACCACTGTGCTCAACAGACATATTCTAAGTGTTTCTTAGTCCCCATGGCACGTTGTTTGGCCTGCAGGGGAGTAGTGAACAAATTTAGGTAAAGCAGATTTAGCCCTATTTTCTCGGCAGAGAGGAAAAGGTAGTAACCATTAAGCTGGTAAGGAAGTGCTGCGGTCTCCCCTTTTTGTTGGAGTTGGCCTGGTGCCAGCCTTCAGTGGGGACCAGACAAATCTTCACCCTCTGTTCTACCTGGCCTCTCTTGGAAGCGTCTCTGAACTGGTGTGCTCCTAGTGTTCAAAGGCAGACTTTGCTTTTCACCCTTTCTCAAGACAAGTAGGTGAGGCGGAATCCAGTGAAAATAATTCAGCAGTCTGTCCTCCCTGTGAACCAGCGCTGTGTTTTATAGGCTCTTTAGGAGATTTTCAAAAGCAGTTTTGACAGAACTTGATCTTTCCCTGTGGCTTGCCTACAAAACCAAATCCCCAGGCTGTCATGTGTGCGTTTGGGCACTGTCTGAGTTCTGGCATGGCCGACCTGGTCAGCGTTCACCTTAGGCACTAGCTTTAGAGGTTGTAGCATTTGAAGGAAGTTGTAAACTGATAGAAGTGTTTACACATACAATTTGAAAATGTTTCAGTTGAGAATGAAAACAACACTCCTCAATTATAACACAGCTTACAGCTGAGCAGGTGAAGGCTCTTTCTGCCATGCCTGCCACCTGGGTTTCATTCTGGGAGTTCCAGAGTGGTCTTCTGACCTCCACATGTGCAATGTAGCATGTGCTCCATGGCACATGCATGCAGCACACACACACACAAAACAAAAATACATGCTTTCATAAATTGCTCTATACAAAAATATATGCAAGTTTTGAATAGTCTTTTAGATCTTACTGTAAGATGTTTGTAAAATGAGTACAGCTTTCCAAGTTTACATTTGAAAGTGCATGCCAGCTTTCTGTCAGTTTTCCTCTGGAATGCTTCCCTGCTGTCTTCATGTCCTCTTCCCTTTTACCTAGTGGACACTGCCAGCCTACTCTTTGGGATCTCAGTCTAAGCATTATTTCTCAGAGGCTCTTTTCTTTTTCCCTTGTTCTAAGTCTCCAGAGTAACTTGAAGTCCTGAGTAACACTTAGCAACATTTGTGGTTTATTGATTGTTCACTGTCCCCAGTGTCTGGTAAAACGCCTGGCCGTGTTAGGTGTCTGATACATCTCTGAATGAATTGTGTACTGATGTGATATCTATTGAACTAATGGTCTCAATGAATCACACTCCCCAACATCTTTGTCCTCACACTTCTTCCTTCATGGTGCTGAACTTGGCCACATGACTAGCTTTGGCTAGTGAAGCATCACTGTCCCCGAAAGCTGCCACCATCAGTTAAGGAAGCCAGTGCTCTAGAAAGAGGACGAAAGACCAGCAGTAAGTAGTCTGGTCTGCTACTTACTAGGTAGATGCACCAAAAGACAAGGCTGAAGCCACCAGAGAGGGGGTGCCCTTGAGACCTAACTCTTAGGCTGAGACCAAAAGCTGGCCTTCACTAGATTAAAAGGGGCAGCAATAGGATGTTTTTAATAACTGGTGTAGTATTTTATTATATGCTGTATTTTAAAGTAATATTCATCGGTAGGTGGTTAGGTCTTTTGTTCACAGTGTTAAGGCCAGAGTATAGCCTTGGGTATCATTCTTAAGTTGCCATCCACCCCCTAATCCCACCCCCATCCCTCATCCCCCACTTTGAGATAGAATCTCTCTCTGGCATGGAACTCACCTAACCAGTTCAGGCTGGTTGCCGGCAAGCCCCAGGGACCCTCCTGTCTCTGTCCTCCAGTTTTGGGATTCCAATCCTTTACCCCACTCCTCTCCCACCCCACCCTCATTCTGGGAATTGGATTTAGGCCCTCATGCTTACAAGGCAAGCACTTTGCTTTCTGAGCTATTTTCCCAGCTCTTTTTGAGTCACAGTCTTGCTGTGTAGGTGACTTTAAGCTGGCAGCCATCCTCCTGCTTCATTCAGGTGCCAAAATTTCAGGCCTGTGCCATCATGCAAGGTTCAATTGTTTGTTTTTCATAGATGATGTCAAGAAGTATCTTTCACTTAAAAACATTTATTTTTATTTTCTATTTTATATATGTGAATATTTTGCCTGCATTTGTATCTGTACACCACTTGTGTATCTGGTGCTTTTGGAGGCTAGAAGAAGGCTTCCAGTTCCATGGAACTGGAGTTACAGACAGCTGTGAGCCACCATGTGGGTGCTGGGAATTAAACCCAAGCCCTCTGGAAGAACAGCCAGTGCTCTAACCACTGAGCTCAGCCTTATCTTACATTATTTGCAAATATGTACTTCATTTCCTTGCAATAAGCTCTAGAATAAGGCTTACCATGAGAAGTGAATATTTAATGTATATATACAGCTTACCAGACAATCCTCCAAAAATAGGTTGTGCCACCAGCAGTGAAAAGTGGAAATCTGCTGTCCAATAGGGAAAAACCACTGACTTCTAGTAGGATTGTTTTTATTGTAGGTGAGTAAATCAAAATGTCTTCCTTTGCTCTTTGATTTTTTTTTTTTTTTTTTGCTATGTTAACCTAAGGGAATTTTAAATTATTAAATAACAAAATTTATGATTTTTTCTTTCTGAGTTTTATTGTATCTTTAGACAATTTTTTTAAGATCATAAAATATTTGCTGGTATTCTTTTTACTAACTTTACAAGGTTTAAATCTTTTATAAAAAAATTAAACAAGGGACTAAAGAGATGGCTCAGCATTTAAAAGCACTTGCTGGTCTTGCAGAAGATCTAGGTTCTGTTCCTAGTACCTAGATGATGACTCACAACCATTTCTAATAGGGAATCCACCTTTTCTGGCCTCCTTGGGTACCAGATGCACATGTGGTACACATATATACATGCCAACAAAACATTCATGCACATAAAATAAGAACAACTAAATTTTCTTGAATAGTTAATGTGACCATTGGCTAGATATTAGATTTTCAAGAGTAGAGAGTTGTCCAACAACATTTACTGGAATAACTTTTCCATACTAATGTGAAAAGCCTTATCATTTACTAAATTGTTATTCAGAGTTGTCTTTCTGCACTACTTCCTGTTATATTCAGTTGAACTTTATTCAGATAGTATTAGAAAGAATTCATTACTCATTTTCAGAAATTTTCTTGACTTTAGAAGAACAAACAGGAAGTCATAGAAGGTAAAGATGGGGAGTTAACAGGAATACATAGGGTTTTAATGAGGCATTGCCCAAGCTGCCCTTGAACTTTGGGTAACTGAGGATCACCTTGAACTTCTGGTCTGCCTTCCTCTGGAGTACTGGGATTACAGGATGTGCTGTCACACCCAGTTTAGATTTGTTTTTAAGATGTGCAATATGAAGTACATAGGCATTCTGAGCACAGGTGGGAGATGACTCAGGTAGAGGAGAGGTTAGCCATGTGTACACCTCTGCAGACTGTCTGGGTAGGTTGAATCCATAAGTGGAGGAAATTGTCATTTACATACTGGATATTCTAAGATGGAGGGTGAGAAGTGTGGGGCGGAAGTAAGTACGTCCTTACACTGTCTGGTGGGAAGCGGCAGTCCCTTCTGTGGATGACTTCTCTTTGTTTTGAAGTTCCCTGGAAGGTCTTCTGTTAGAGAAAGCAGAGCTGGGAGACTGCTAATTAGATGGGTGGTTGGCTGTCGGTGGTCAGAGTAGAGACGTTTGAGACACCAGGTACAGTTGATGACACAGTGAGAACTTTCTCCTTGTGATCTATAACTCTTTGGTTTGCAAGCTGCTTTATAAATTAACAGTACTATCCAAATGTTAATTGGAGTTATTTTGAATTGTTGGGTCCATGATAATCATAATGAAAAGTTTTTCTAACTTCTTCCTTATTTAGGTTTCAATGTGGAGACTGTAGAATACAAAAATATCAGCTTCACAGTCTGGGATGTTGGTGGCCAGGACAAAATCAGACCTTTGTGGCGACATTACTTCCAGAACACTCAAGGTGAGATTAGAATGTGTGTACTGACTGTGTCTGAAGACAGGAACTAGTGATGCTTGCTGGCCCTGCTGTATTAGGGTAGCAGCCAGTCTGACTGGGAAAGTGTCTTTGTGACATTGTTCTTAGACATATTCCAGAAAAAGGACTTGGGTTCTAACTCTTTTTAATGCAGAATGTTGGGAAATGGTTAGCCTAGTGGATTTCATCTCTCAGTTACTTGAGGGATGTTTACTCTTAGATGAAGTGCCAGTTTTTGAAGATTTTTAATTCAGGCCAACTCCTTTAAATCTTGTGAGAATATCTGAAAATCATCTCCACAGGGAAAGCATGAATTGGGATGGCTGGAACCTCAACTCCTGTCATCTTGTGTGGCCCTTCTGCTCCAGGTGTTTGTGAGCAGGCATGAACATCCCGTTCAGATCTACACTGTTTCCTTATCAGTGAGCTCTAATCCACTCATGGCTCCAGGGCTGTATTCTCAGTAAATGGTGCCTTGCTTGGGCTTGCCAGTTGAAACAGACTGTTCACATGGTTTTCACACCCTGGGTCCCATGTAGACTCTTTACCATATGGCATCTACAGATTACTCACGCTGGAGTCAATACATACACTTTAAAGGTTCTGAAGCCAATGGAGTTTTTGATCTGTGTATTTAATAGTAAAGACTTTAACATTTGCCAGTCTTTAGTACCAACCCCCCAGATTCATTGTTCCTTTATATCTCACCAGTATTCTTTTAGCTGCTACACTTGACATGTAACTATATTTGTAGTTATTTCCTCAGCTTGTAGATTTTGAAATATCTTTCCTCAAAATAAGGTGGTTTTTTAAAAAAGCTTTTTCTTCTGAGACAAGATTATATGACCCAGGATGGTTTCAAACTTAAAATATAGTTAGTCTTCACTGTCTTTCTTTCTTTTTTTTTTTTTTCTTGTGGGATGGGACAGGTGTTGAGACAGGGTTTCTCTGTGTGGCCCTGTGTAACCTGAAGTTTTCTGACCTTTCCAGCCTCACTACTTAGTCCTCATCTGCCTGCAGCCACTTAGTCCCAAATAACCACACAAAGTCTTATATTAATTACAAATTGTTTGGCCTACGTCAGGCTCATACCGTTTACCTCTTACAACTTAATGCATTTTCATTAATCTGTGTATTACCACATGGCTCTGTGACTTTACCTGTGTTCCATTACATCTTGCTTTCTGGGTGGCAGCCTGCAGTGTCTGTCTGACTTTACCCTTCTCCTTTATCTCAGGTTGTATTTCTCACCTGCTGTCTTGCCATAGGCCAAAATAGCCTCTTTATCAACAAGTGGCAGTAAAGCCCATTCACAGTGTCTAGAAAGACATCTCACATCACTTCCCCTTTTCTGTCTAATCAAAACAGGAAGGTTTCAGTTTCAACATAGCAAAATTACATATAACAAAACAGCTATCAAGCAAGAATTACAGTTACAATATCTAGTCTTTGTATTTAGCAAAATTAAAGAAAATACCATCTATCTTTGTGAGGCTAAAGTTTTATATCTAATTTACCTTTTATTACTAAGGAAAACTATAATTATAACTATCTAATCTTCACTCTAACCAAGACCACAGAAGGATATAATATTATCTGAGTACACAGGAAGTGCATTGCAAGCAACTTAGAAATGACAGAGACATCTGGCTACCTGGACAGTCACTCAGAGTTTCTTTGTAACATTGGAGCAGCCATCTTCAGCCTACAGGTCTAGAATTTCTGGCAGACTTTTTGGTGAAGCAGGAAATTTGAAGGATTTTTTTTTTGTCCGTTTTGACAAAGTTTGTCAGTCACTTCTCCTTGGTCCTATAGAATGTCTGGCAGTTTTCTTTTTGAAGCAAGAACCTGAAGGACCATCTCTGCTTGTTCTGGTAAAGTTCTAGAGGTCATTTTCCTATGGGTCCTGAATGTCTAGTTTATATAGCATACTGTCAAGCAGTTGAGGCAAGAACAGTTTCTTGCCCAGAGTGACTTTTGCCACAAAGAAAGTAAACTCCATATGGAGCTTCTTCGATGCCCATCATCCTCTTGAAGTAGATTGGTACAGCCAGGAGCAGATATGTCTTACCATCCAGAAACGTCTTAAAACATTTTAAATGCCATATTCTGTAGGTCTTTGAAGTATTTGAAGATTACCTATCTAATTAAAATATATCTGTGTATATCTAAAAAAACCTTACTGACATAGACAGTAAGCTGACTATCATAGATGACTATTAATTTGCATTTCTTAATTATATACATATAGTATGACAAAATGATCTTAAATTTGTATCAGTAGGGGCTGGAGAGATGGCTCAGTGGTTAAGAGCACCGTGTGCTCTTCCAGAGGACCCGGGTTCGATTCCCAGCACCCACATGGCAGCTAACAACTGTCTGTAGTTCCAGTTCCAGGCAAACACCAAGGCAAATGAATAAATAAATAAATAAATAAAGTTTAAAAAAAGAAAAAGAAAAAAATCCTCAAAAAATTATTTAAAAGAAAAATTTGTATCAGTAAACCAAAATCCATACCAATGTAAAGTATTTTGAGATTAACAGATGTTTTTTGGATCAAAGTAGATTCAATATCTTTTTAAAATTATTTCTATATCATATCTTTATCTATATCTATATCTTTTTCCTAGAAAGAGATTGATTTTTGCCATTAACCATTTTTGATGCAAACAAATATTTATAAATAATATTTTGGGAATTTAGGTGTAGCTTTCCATACTACTTCTTGCTAATTGTGGGTGCTGGCAGTCTTATGGGAATCTTGGGAAAATTCAGAATCATGGTTAAATCTTTGCAATTGTAGTCTGTGAGGCTGCATCATCTCAGCCAGTTGCCTTGGGGGGAAGTTTAAGATATCTATAAAATATATGAGTTAGTTTAACTTAGCAACCTTTACAATCAAATGTCTTTTTGCAATTAACTTATTAACAGTTAAAAAAATTAAAAGCAAATACAATAATATATATAATTCAGACTCTTTGTATATTTTTCATCTTTACATGGCTTATTATATTTTTATTATTCTATTTCTCTTTTTAAGGATTTTCTCTACCACTTTTCCTTTTCTCTCCCAAGCCTACGTATTTTTTTTTTTTAACACACATTGTAACCTGTTTAGAGGTTTTCTCCATCTGAATCTGTTTTAATTTTAATCATTTTTTGGCTAGGAGAGTTTTTAAATTGCTAAACTTGTGACTAGGACCCTTTGCTGTTGGCTCTGCCCTGTTCAGCTTCAACATGGCAGAGGTATCAATTGAGTCAAGATTATCTTCCAATTCTGGGAAGCAGTATTAAGTATCGTGAGTTCATGTTTTTAAGCCCATGGCTGTGCTCCTAAACCTGGAAAACAGTCTTAGTACCACTTTTATGAATTAGCCATGTAGCTTAGTTCATGGTGGCTGGCAGGCAGATTCATCCCCCAGGCAGCTGCTGGGAGATGTATCTGTGCACTGCTGTTGGCATGAGACTGTAAGACTAGGAAGCCCATTGTGACTCCATTTCTGTGCCTTCAGAATCTTTTTAAAGCTTTTTCAGTGCCCGGCAGTGGACAACATTCATAGTCAATGTTTCTGGCCCAGTCTAGCCCCGAGGTCTAGACCCACAGTCTCGTTGCCACTTGGTCCTAAATAATTATACAAAGGCTTATATTAATTACAAACTGTCTGGCTCTGGCTCAGGCTCATTACCACCTCACTCTTACAACTTAACCCATTTTCATTAGTCTGTGTATTGCCACATGGCTCCGTGACTTTACCTGTGTTGTTACATCTTGCCTTCTGGTTGGCAGCTTGCAGCCACTCTCTGACTCTGTCCTTCTCCTTTATCTCCACTTGGTTTCCCACCTGCCTCCAAGCTGTCTTGCCATAGGCCAAAGCAGCCTCTTTATCAGCAAATAGCAATAAAGTACATCAGTATACAGAAAGACATTCCACATCAGCACTGACTGTTCTGAAACTTGTTTTTTTTTTTTAAACTTTATTTATTTATTTTATTTGCATTGGTGTTTGCCTGGAACTGGGAACTGGAACTACAGACAGTTGTGAGCTGCCATGTGGGTGCTGGGAAATGAACCCCGGTCCTCTGGAAGAACAGTCAATGCTCTTAACCGCTGAGCCATCTCTCCAGCCCCTGAAACTTGTTTTGTAGACTAGGCCGGCCTTGAGCTCATAGAGATCCACTTGTCTCTGCTTCCCAAGTGCTGGGATCAAGGTGCACACCACTACCACCCAGGCTTGTTCATTTATTAGTGAACACTTAGGTTGCTTTCACATTTTTGCTACTGTGAACATTCTGCAGGTATTGGAGTTCTTCTGCCTTTGCCTCCTAAGTGCTGGAATTATGGTGTGTGCCACTGGGTCCAGCAGAGTCCTTATTTTAATTATTTTGATTTCCCTATAAGCAGAATGATTGGGTGAAAGATTTTTCTGTTGTTGTCATGTTGTGTGTATGTATGAAGTACAATATTAATTAGTCTTATTAATAAAAACCATAAATAGGATATTGGGGTAAAGCTGTAAGATCAAAGAAGCAAAGGAGCAGCCACAGTCACTTCTTACTTCTCCAAATCCTTAGACCGAAAAGGGATGATGGGATCCTATCTTATATTCCTGTCTACCTCTCTAGTGCTGGGATTAAAGGCGTGCACCATTACCCTGGCTCTGTTTCTGGCTTTGAATTCTAGATCATCCTGCTTCCTCCTCCCAAATGCTGGGATTAAAGGTGTGTGCCACCACTGTCTAGCTGATGTGGTTAACTAGTGGCTAGCTCCACACCCTGAACTCCAGGCAAGCTTTATTTGTCAGACACAAACAAAATATCATGTAACTTATGTATATATAATAATACATACACATGAATGGACTTACCGTCTCTGGCTCGGCAGCATGTCCCATCTGTAAGAAGTCTTGGATGCTGCCCCATGTGTCTGCCAACTTCTCAAAGGTCAGGCTGTCCTTTAACTTAAGGTTTTATATATATACTTTAATATGTAAAGTTTATACGGACACTTTGGGGGAGATAAAGTATGTACTTGTTTGTAGTCCAGGCTCACCTGAAACTCAGGGTCTTCCCACTGCAGCCTCCCTAGCTGAGTTAGCCAATTTTGTCCTATTTTGTTTATTATTGGATCAAAACCAGAGCATCAAGTATGCTACATAAGCACTCTGCCACTGAGCCTCTAGACCCATATTTACTCTTAAGCTTATGGGTCATTGGTATTAAATATGTTCATAATGCTGCATGATCATGACCATTGTCTGTCTTCAAAAGCTATCTCGTTTTGTACAGCTGGAATCCAGCACCCAGTTAACACTGGCTCTCTCTTATTCTGAGCCCCGCAGCCTCTGGGTTTTTGTACTTTGGTGCCAACTGTACTCACATGATGTCAGCCTAATTTCCCCAAATGAAACTCAAATCAACTTTGAACCACATGATCCTAGTGTACACTGAAGGATGTTGAGTGCTCTGTTGTTTTGTTAGGAATTGCTTATTAGGAATTTGTGTTTTCTTTAAATTGTGTTATTCCTTCTGAAAGGCCCTGCTAGTCCACACTGGCCTGAACTCCTTACTGTTTTTCTTTGTGGTGTTGGAGGTTGAACCCAGAGCCTTATGTATGCTAAGCAAGGACATGGAACCACTCCCTCCAGAGCCCTTGTTTACTCCTTTTCCATTGTCTGCTGATATCCTTTTAAACAAATAAGAATTTCCTGAAATACATTCTATACAAGGAATTCAGGAAATGTATTTCAGTCTTTATTTTCAGAGAAACCACATGGCTCTCATGGTGAAGTGTAGACTTACATTGTGAGTTAGTGCATTGCAAATAGGACACATTTTTTGATGCTCACCTTGGACTGCTGCTTGGCAACTTGGTCATGTTGCACCTTTTCATCTGCAATAAACTAAAGCAGCTGAGTTTGAGCCACAGGTGCTAAGAAACCTCTGAAAAGTTGGGTCACTTCTGCCTCTATTGAGGATTAGTGCCTGCTGCCCAGATAGATCCCTGGCTGAAATGAGAAGAGTTATGTGAAGTGTTGAGTTGTGTGGCTTTGAGGCAGTCGCACTCAGAAGCCCAGATGTAGTCCCAGGGTGTTGCTGTGTGGGTCAGGCTCGCCTGGAGCTCATGGTTCTCCAACTATCTGGGCATCTTTACAGACTCTTCTTGCATCAGTGTGCCTTTTCTGTCTGTAAGTGCTGTCATTCTGATGGTTGGTTCTTAGGAAAGGACCTAGGTCAGATGGCACCAAGTAGGACAGACTGTAAAGACTTAATTTTGTTTATTTTTAAGGGAAGAAGTATGTATTTTGGCTCATGATTGCAGAGGACTCCATCCCTGGCTGCTTGGGTCTCATGCACATGAGCATGGTTGTGATGAGAGTATTCAGTAGAGGACATGAAGTCACACTGGTGTGAGAACTAGCAAAGCAACAGGACTCATTTCTGCTTGAGTTTCCACATCAGCTGGAGTACTTAGTCAGAACTGGAGTTCAGAATCCAGGTAGTGCATCAAACCTGCGTGGATGGGGTCTTGAGTGTTTGCCCCTTTTAATCTGATGATTTACCAGATGCAGCTTTGACTCTCTTGAAGACTAAATATGTCAGAAGCACTGGGAGTACTTGTCTGCTGTTTGGAGGGCCTGGGATACACAGAGGCATTGGGCAGAGGGCCAGACTTGGTTTTCTCCCTTGGGCTGTTGTGACATGTCAGTGTCACCTGACCCTGCTTCCTTTTCTCTGTCAGAGTCTCTCCTTCTGCAGTCTCTATGAAATGTGCCTTAAGATGGGCTTTACAAAGACCTCCAGCAGAGTCCTCTCAGTGACTCACTTTCTCTTCAGTCCCTCTGCCTCTGGCCTGGGGACTTCCCATGACTTCTTCCTGCTTGGCTCTGTCTCCTCACTGAGTTCTCCAAAGCACTCTGACTCAAGGCCGTGGCCCTTCTGATATCTGAAGATAGCCTTCAGTCTCTGGCCAAGTGTTTTCTTCCAGCACTTTCCCTGCTTATATCACTTGCCCAGTGTCTGATACCTTGGCCTTGCTAGATCTTTGAGACCTTCAGTGTGCCCGTGACTTAAGAGTGTTAGGGTCTAGCACTGGCAGTGTACTATTCAAGGATGATCTGACTGATGCCCAGAAAAATCAGCTTGTCATCCCCACGTCCCAGGAATGGAGTGCTTGTCACTATTGCTAGTTCAGTGTAGGATCAAGTAACTTCTTTTGACAGCTGCTTTACATGTTTGTCTCAAAGACCTCGCTTTCAGCCAAATACCGACTTGGTACTGTTATTGTCACATGGGATAGTGACAGGGACTCTCTCCCAGTCTGCTCACCCGTGCACATTCTTCCTGCCTTGCTGTTTCCCCCAGCAGCATGGCACGTCTGTGAAGATTCAGCCATTCCTTTGGGTGTAATGTGGTGGCTCATGGAGGTGTTTCCTTCAGCCTGTCCTGGGTTTCTCTACTGATCTAATGGGAATGTCACCCACTACCCAGAATTGGCTACACTTCACAGTTAAAGGACACTCACTTCTGTCACCAGTGGTAGCAGGGTGGGGTCTCCTAGGCACCCTTACTGCCTCTGGATGGTTATAGTTTGGCAGTTTTCACCCCACTGACAGGTATGATAGCTTGTGAGGATGAATCACAGAAGTCAGGTCACAGCTATACTTAAAATTACAGTTTTATATGAGGAAAGGACATAAATACAGCAGTCAATAGGAAAGACCTGAGAGGGTGCCTGCCAATCACAGCTTCTGTTTTTCACTGCCCCCAAGTTCAGGGATCAGCACCTGCTTTCTGCTAGCACATGACTTTGAGACAGTAAATGGTACTTCTATCAGGGAAGTTTATGTGAGCTCTTATGAACATTCTTTTTATTGGGACTTCTGTACAGAGGCACATGGAGTGAGCCATACCCCAGCCTCCCTCCCTTCCCCAAAGGCTTTTATTAGTGTAAACGAGCAGGGCCGGACTCCCATTGGAAGTTCTGGTGACAAAAGAACAAGCACATTCTTTACTGTAGGTGTTCATAGGGGTCTCTTAACATTCTGACACATGTGACCCACAGTGTTGAGGGTTTTACAGCTTTAGGTTCCTCTGGGTATGTATGGAAGGACAGACAATCACCCCCTTTTCCCATGTGAGGCACAAAAGACTTTCATTTCATATGGCTTGAATGTCCTACAGCATCTCACTGTTCACCGGGAGTTGCCAACTTGACAGCTCATTTTTATGGGAATCGTCTTTCCTCTGCTCCTTCAAGCCCTCACAGCTGCTTCCCTGGACCACTGCCAGGACAGCATACCTGCTCCTAGGCCTGCAGTTCAGGCTCTGCTCTAGGGAACCATCCTCAAATGCTGTTCATTGTATAAACCGTGTTCTTCCAAAACCCTTTTTCCTCTGTAGTAGAAATTAAGTGACTAATAACTAAGCCTAGCTTTTCTTTGTTTTCTCTGGTTAATTTGGTAAGATGCTGTGATCCTTCTGAACAAGATAGGGGAGATAAATGTATTAGCTTCCTAATTTTGGATTTTCCAAAAAGAATAATGGGGAGGGATCAAAGTCTCATTATGTACTAACAGCTCAGCCTGACCTTGAACTTGCCTCAGTCCCTAAAGTGTTGAGATTATAAGCCTGCACTATATTCTTTCTGTTGCCTGCCTTCAGTGAAGCCTTGCAGTGAGCATGGAGCAGCTTTGTGGACATATAAACAGCTGCTTTCCCCAGCTTATGTTAGTAACATGCTTGTGATTTCTTTTCAGGTCTGATTTTCGTGGTTGACAGTAATGACAGAGAGCGGGTCAATGAGGCCCGGGAAGAGCTCACCAGGATGTTAGCAGAAGATGAACTCAGAGATGCTGTTTTATTGGTCTTTGTAAACAAACAGGTATGTAGTTGTTAGCTTTCCGAACACTGACACTGAAATTTCCTGCCAGACGGCTCATTTAAATATATAGATGTCTAAATTAAATGTCGGCTTCCTCCTTCCCAGTCCTAGCCATCTCCTTCATCTCCTTATAATGTCTTATAGTCAGTCACTCCATAAATACTAATGGAGCATCTGCTAAGTTCCAGGCTTTGCTGTAGGAATTGGGTACTTAGCAATGAACGAGACAAAAGGCCCTGCGTTGTGTTTACTCTGTAGTGGGAGGAGAGGCAGCAAATAAAGCCTTCTTAATGTGTCTGGTAGTAAGTGTTGGGGAAGGAGTACAGAGTGGCTGTGGGAAGTGCTGGCCATGACTCTTACATCTGAGCCAGGACGGGAGGGAGCCACAGGCTCCAGAAGCAGAATGAGTGGACACAGGCAAGATTGGCTCCTTGGGCCTGTTGTTGGGGAGGAAGAGGCTTATCGAGAAATGAAAGGCCATGGTGTGGGAGAAAGGCTGTGCAGAGCTGCCAACCTCTGGATCTGAGCAGACCCAAATGCCAGAGAGAAGGTGGATCAGGGATCTGGGGGGTGACCTGTTCACTGGGCTGTGTGTCCCCTTTCTGCATTCCCTTCCTTATGCAGCCGAGATCATGCCGTAATGACAGTGCATTCAGACTTACCAATTGCAGTTTCTTGTCACCCCCACTCTACAAACATGACTTCCTGGGTGGAGGGATCATGACTCACTCACCTGTTACCCACTGTGCTGGTAGGGTGCCTGGCAGCTTCACCGGTGGACAGAACAGGCTTTAAGCAAGAAAACAATGGCTTTGTTTTTAATGAGAAAAAGAAAACATATCCAGGGTAAAATCTAAAAAGCAGTTTAGAATGTCAAGTGAAATATCTTTCCTGTGTGCGTATAAATGTGTGAAGAGAGAGCCCTTGGGCCTGTGTGGCTAGGGGTAGGGGCTGCTTTCTCACTCTGTGACTTACACAGGTTGTACAAAAAGCAGTATTCCATTTAAAGAAAGCCAGTGTTAAATTCTGAATGCTGCCTTCCATTCCTCTAGCTTTGATTGTGAGATAAAAGCCAAATGTCTTAATCTCTTTCCAGAGATAAGACTTTCTATGCCTGTGTACGAAATTATGTGCATGTATTTTTGTTTAAATTCCAGAGATATAGTATGCATTGCTTTGTAGCCTGTATTTTCACTTATATATATTTGACATTCTTGCTTATCAGTACCTCTAGGTCTTCCTTTGATGCTAATATATTCCAGCTAGTTTTAGCTTATTATATGAGTAACCCAGGTATAGGTCACAGAAAAGAGAAAAATTCCTACTTTACATTCTAGTTAAAAGAGATCTGGTGTATAATTAATACACAGAGTAAATAACTTTTATTATATGGTCACACATAAGGATGCTATGATAAAAAGATGAAGTGAGCCAGGTAGAGGCCCCAAAGCCTGACAGGCCATGGAGGTGTCTTTGGCTCTTCTCTGGGAGCAGGGACACTTTGGTGTGGTTTTGGTAGGAGGATATGATCTGAGACTAGGCATTAGGGCAAACAGGATTAGCAGTGAGGCATTTGTTTCCATTATCAAAGTGAGGAACTGTGGTGAGATCAGATCAGGGTGGTGGCAGAGAGGCTGGGAGAGGTTCTGAATAAATTCTGATGGTAGGGCCATTGGGATTGAGAAAGAAACAGTAAAGGTTTGGGGCTTGAGTAACTGAAATAGGAAGGATGAGTCAGGGAACGTTCTAGAGGAATGTTCCATTGTTTCGCATGGATACAGGTGAACTATTTGATTGTTTCTTGTTTTTTTGTTTTGTTTTGTTTTTAAGGATCTTCCTAATGCGATGAATGCAGCCGAGATCACAGACAAGCTTGGCTTACATTCCCTTCGCCAGAGAAACTGGTACATTCAGGCTACCTGTGCCACCAGTGGAGATGGGCTTTACGAAGGCCTGGACTGGCTCTCCAACCAGCTCAAAAACCAGAAGTGATCGGAGCAACCCATTCCCCGTGCATTGTGGCAAATCCAGCTGGCCTTTCCTGTGTGCATGTGAGCGTGTGAGGAGCCTATGGGGCTGTGCAGCTGGGAGTGGGGGCAGCTTTCTCACACTGTGCCTTATACACGCTATAAGAAAACCAGTATTCCATTTTAAGAAAACCAGTGTTCCATTTTGAATGCTACCTTCCATTTTACTAGCTTTGATGGTCACTTTTGCTGTGCCACCCCCTCCCCCTGGGTGTGGTTGCAGAGAGTCTCCAGGCTGGAGAGGAAGAACTGGAGCCAGTCAGGTTCCGTCGTTGCAGTCCTGGGTCCAGCATCTCTACACACCCGGCCGGAATCCTGTTGGATTCAGTGTCCTTTTGTAAAAAGAAAGGAAGGAACTGTCATTCTTTCCCATCGTGCCAAAGCTAGCACTCATTTGTAGTGCTTTAGAGTGATCCTCACAAAGAGAAGATAGGTGATTAGCACAGGGTGAAGAGGCTTATGGGGAATGCTTCCCCTGAGTTCTGTCAGTTCAGACTCACTTGTTAGCTTGTTTTAGTTAAAGGATTTGGTGACCTTTAATTAGAGTATCAAGACTGTAACACTAGAGAGGTTTCCGCCTGTCCCTTACTTGCCAAATGGAGACCTTGTAGGCTGGTGGCCCAACAGGAGGCTAGGACTCTTCCCAAGTCACGTGGTCCACAGTGGAGTGCAGGTTGGCTGGAGGAAGTAAAGTGAGGTGGCCCTTGTGTTCTGACATTACTGCCTCAGGCCCTCGAGGCTGCTGCTCCCACTTCCCTGCCCTGTGCTCAATGCTTTTCACATGAAGCAGACAGTTGCTCCTGGGTGGAGTCATCTCTGTCCTGTTGTCCTTGTCTACTGTAGGCTTTTGGTTAGTATCTGTTTGCAGAACTGCACACCTATGAGTTTGGAGAGTTTGTGAGAAAGTCATGAGGTTAATGTAGGGGATGAAGTTCCCAGTGAGCCCCAGTACTCCCTGGATTGGTGCTAAACTTTTCTCTGAGAAGCATCTAGACTGCTCTGGTGGCATAGGCTCCCTCCTTGATGGCAACATCATCTAAAGAACTGTTTGGAAATGTGTGCCATGTTGTTCTTCACATAGTGACAGATAGAAAAGTCCAGAGAAGAGCTGGGTTCAGTCCCAAGCCCTCTGGCCATGTAACTGTTGGCCACATTTATACTTAAGCCCTTCTGCTTAACCTTTTAAACCCCTTTCAAAGAAATCTTGATTCCTATTTTAGGAAGGAGAATGCAAGCTGAATTTTAACGAACATAATAAACCTTGTTCATTATACTAGGGGAAAAAACTATGACATTGTAAATGTGGGCTGTGATGATTTTCTTTAAAAATCACCTTAAAGAATGTTCATTGCAATACTGGCAATTAAGTCCAGATGTGATTTTTAACCACAGATAAATTCCTCAGAAATGTTGAAATTGTACACCTCCCATTGTCAGGGAGTCTCTTGCCCTTTGTAATTAATTATGCTTAGTGTGCCTGGCCTGGTGCTGGGCCACAGTAAACGTGGTGATTGGTTAGACAATAAAGAACTTACTTGGGAAAGAGAAGACTTGGCCATGTACTCCTGGATGTCTGAACTGAGTCAACTCTCTTTCCCCTTAGTTCCTGACTTTCTTCTAAAAGCTCTCAGGATACACACACAGGACACACCAGGAGGTACTGTCCCACCCTTAGGCCCCGCCTACCTTCTCATCATTACTTCCAGGACCCGTGTCTCAGGTGACTTTGGAACTGAGGCGCAGTAAAGTGCAAGGAGGGGTACTTCAGTCCGGTGGTTCTCAACAGAGACCTGGTCTTTGAAAATCACTTTGGTGTCCACATTGCCTTGTTCTCCAGCCCACGCTATTTATTAGCCTTGGTGTGTCTGAGCCTGTTTATCAGTGTGAGATACCAGTACTTACCTCAGAGGGCAAGGACTCAATGATCCATGCTTTTGGGTGCCCTGCTCTGCTCTTTCCCCATATATCATGCTGACCAGCGCGGACAGCAGCGCTGTCCCTAAGTGGCCAGCATTACTAGCGGCATGGGGAAGTTGCTTTAGCTGTCTCGCCTTTTCTGGGTGCTGCTGAGAGCTCTGTCCTTGTTAAGCATGCTCAGTGCAGTAAGCCTGGTCCAGATGCTTATATAAAGAGCAGATTGTGGAGGCCCAGTCTGCTCCCTTCAGTGTTTTATTCTTATTATACAATTCAGTGAGTCAGTATGTTCACAGAGTGCCACTGCCAATTTTAGATGGTTTCCGTCAGCACCAAAAGAAGTCCCATGTCCCTTGGCATCTGTCCCCTCTTCTTTCCCACACTGGGAAGCTGCTGGGTATTTTAGAAGCACTGAGGCTACAGTGACCATGGACTTTATCATCCTAGGAAGGGCAGAAGTGCCACTACAACACGACACCAGGTGTGAAGGAGCCGTGGTTGTCCATTCAGAAGGGAAGAGCTTGGGTTGGGATGGAGAACACAGAGCTCTGTTGTGCACCATCTGATCGTCACCCTCCTGTCCTAGAAACAGCCCTAGGTCTTATCAGGGCCACAGGTCTGTCTTTGTGACTGTCAGAATATGGGATGCTATAGGTGGATGGGCCTGTGAGTCACCAGTGTATTAAAGAGTATGTAATTTGAATTGTTAAACACCATGCCTTAGTGGTTAAGGATATTTCCATAGTCTTAGGACAAGAAGAATATGTGATTTGTTTCAAAGTAGGTTTCTTCTGTGGCCAAAGTGACCTAGGGTCTTGGCAGGCATCAGGTGGATATTGTTCTACAGCACATGGAAGCCTGGTGGTAGGCTCTGGAGAGACTGAAGCACCCCGTGAAGTGGTGATTTGTTCATGGGTGTGAACATCTATACTGCTATTCGAAGAACTTTTTTTTTAATTTTTATTTTATGAATGCGGGTGTGTTGTATCTGTGTATTATTACATTTGTACCTGGTGCCTTCAGAGGCCAGAAGAGGATGTCTGATCCTCTGATCCTCTGGAACTGGAGTTACAGGTGGTTGGGAGCCACCATGTGGGTGCTCAGAATTGAACCTGGATCCTCTGACAGGGTAACCAATGATCTTAGCAGTTGAACCATCTCTCTAGCTGGAGAGTCTTTTCTGTAGAAAAGACAAGTGTCAGGCTGGAGAGATAGCACTGGTTGCTTTTCCATAAGACTTGGGTCTGATTCCCAGCATCTACATGGCAGCTCACCATGTAGATGCTGAGAGGATTCCAGCCTGAGAGGATCGAGCGCCCTTTTCTGGTCTCCAAGGATACTTGTTACACACATGGTGCACAGATATACTTGCAAACAAAACACCCAAACATAGTAAAGAGAAGACACTTTAAAGCTTTTAGCAGTCACTGACAGGCTGCTTCCCCGCCTGCCTCTTCCCATCCTTCATACCTTCTACATACCCTCTAGCTCACTGTCCAAATCTCCAGAGATTTTGGTGCAACATCATATTATGAACTTTTCTGATTTTTTGTTTGTTTACACCCTTGTCTTTAAGGTTTGACATGGAATGCCCTATCTAGAAGAATTCTCTGAGACACAGGCATTTATTAGACTTACAAAGCCATCCTTCCGAACATCCCGTGTATAGCTTGCTTTTATTTGTTGCCACTAGGTGGTGCTGCTCCTTCACCCCAGTTCCTTTAACAGCACTGTTAAAGGAACCATGGGGCTCCCTAGCAGAGAGGAATCCATCTTCCCTTGCAGGGCTAGACAACAGGAGTGACCCAGTAACCAAGGGTGCCTGGAAAAGAAAGCCAAGTAGGCATCAGAGCAGAGAGGTTGAGAGCAGTAATAAAGATGTCAGAAGCCTCAAGGGCTGCCTGAGCACAGTGGCTCTTCTGCTTCACACTGTAAACATTCTCTTCCCAAGCTGGGCACATGAGAGGCATCTGCATTACATTGTGCCCCAGTTTTATGTGGTGCTGGGTCTTGAACCCAAGATGCTAAGCAGATACTCTACCGACTGAGTCACATCCCTAGCTCTGGTCATCCTTTTGGATCAAAACTTCATCACAGACATGGTGAGGTCATGCATGTGAACACAGCACTAGATAGCACTCAGGACATGCAGCCTTGTACTCTCTTCTCCAGCCAAAGGTGGCAGCTGTGTTTCAGCAGCCACTTCATAGTAACAAAACACATTGAACTTGCCCGTGGAGTGAGACCCAGAGCTCTGCCTGCCTCTCTGTTTAGCCATTCTTAGAGACCGAATGAACGACTTGCATTTGTTTCATTTCATTTAAGCTTCTGCTCATCATCCTAACCTTTTGACTGCTTTGCCAGTCTTGGATTTCTCTATAAAATGGACCAGTTCTACCTCTAAGTTTTGCCTTCTCCAAACTGAGACCATGACACACAAATCATCTTTTCCCATTGACTGAGATTGGGGGATGCCACAGAAGCTTCTTTCAGCTGGATTCATTAGTGGCACAGACACTGACACAAATCTACAGTGTGCTTTATGGTGGCTCACACATAGATATTCAGCCCTGATCAATTTGACTAAACACAGTTTAAGTCTCAGCCCTTATTTCTTCATTTTGTCAGCCAGGGGTCCTGAAAAGGTCTATCAGAAGTCAGCAAGATGGCTCAGAAGTTGAAGGTGCTTTCTAACAAAGCTTAGGACCTGAGTTCGATTCCTGGGATCCACATGTTAGAGAGAACCGACTCTTGGAAGTTGTCCTCTGATCAGTGTCCATGTGTCCACCACAGCACAGGCACACCCCCATACACAAATTAGTAATTAAAAAGTCTTAAGTACTTACGGTGGGCTGGAGAGATGACTCAGTGGTTAAGAGCACTGGTTGCTCTTCCAGAGGACTTTGGTTCAATTCCCAGCATCCACATGGCAGTTCACAGTTGTCTGTAAGTCCAGTTCCAGGAACTCCCACACAGACATACATGGAGGCAAAATACTAATGCACATAAGATATATATATATATATATATATATATATTTAAAATATTTTAAGTGGGACTGGAAGCTGCCTCAGCAGTGGAAAGTATTTTGTAGTCTTGCAGAGGAGGGTTCAGTTACCAGTACCCCTAAGGCAATTTATATCCATCACTCCAGTTTCAAGGAATGGGATGCCTTTGACCTTCAAATGCACCAGGCACACACACACACACACACACACACACACACACACACACACACACACACATTTATACAAACAAAAGGAATAAGTAACTTTGTTTGCAAGGTTCTATCCGATGAATTGCTACAAGTGAGTGTGCAATATGGTGAGCAATATGGTATGTTGATACCAAACTATCAATAGTAGAGATGAAGTTAATTTCACTAGTTGGTACATTCCATTACTTATTAGTCATACCTGCTGTTTTATAAAGGCCCGAAGCCCTTTTGATTGCAGAGCAGTGATGGATGTAACAAGGGGCTGGGGCTGTAGCTCAGAGTACAATACTCTTTTACACATGTGAGGACCTGGGTTCCACCTCCAGGGCCAAAAGAAGACATCTGGTCTATAATTTCCAGAATCTTCTTTCCATCCTCTTCAAGCTGGGCAACATTTGCTCTTCCCACTTCCTTCGTTTTCTCAGCTTCCTGACTTATTATTATTTACCAGCAGGGGTTCTGCAGTCTCACTGTCAAGTTCGTGGTTATATTAAGAGAACTGAGCTCAGGCAGAGCAGTGTGTCAGCTATCCTGGGTCCTAGCCTCCCTGCAGTCAAGTCTGTTACTCTTTCCAATTGTCAGTCCCTCTTTTCTTTCCTCCTTCAGTTCCTTCCTTCCTTTCTCTTCTTTTTCTCTTTCCTTCCTTCTTTTTGAGACAAGGACTTTTCATTTATGTAGTCAGCATCTCACCTGGCCAGTCCCACAGCTACTTATAATTGACTCAAAGGCTTAGTATTTTAGTAACTTCTGGGCCAGAAGCAAGCATATTACTGTGTAGCTCTTAGGCTTAAATCAACCCACAATTTTTATCTATGTTTAGCTACATGGCTTGGTACCTTTGCTTAGTGCAGCATTCTCATCTTGCTTCCTCTGCATCTGGCTGGCATCTGCTGCTCTGCCTTTCCTCTTCCCAGGATTATCTTAGTCTGGTTGCCCCACCTATGCTTCCTGCCTGGCTACCGATCAATCAGCATTTTATTGAATCAATACAAGTGACAAATATTTATAGTGTACAAGAGCATAGTTCCACAGCACATTTATCCCAGGTTGACCTTAAATTCTCAACCATCCTGCCCTAGCTTCCCAAGTGCTGGGATCACAGGCTTGTCACCATGCCCGGCCACATTCTCTTTAATAAAGAAAATGGAAGCAGCCAACTGTAGGAGATCACATCTGTCAGCCTCAGGAGGCTGAGGCAGAAAGGTTGCTATGACTCCAGGGCCAGCCTGGGTTATATAGTGGATTCCTATCTCAGACAGGCCCCCAAGGAAAATAAAAGAATAAAGGGAAGTTATATTAAGAGAAAAGGGACATTACATTATTTCAGACTCTTACTAACATCATGTCATCTGTCTTACCATCCATCTGGAAGTTTATCTCTGTTTTTCTTGCTCTGAAAATTTTCATCTTGTTACACTTGCATCCCACAGTGAGGCCAACTTTCTGAGAGTCATTAGTAGTAATATTGACAACACCCAGCTTTTGCCAGGAGGTGGTGGCATACACCTTTAGTCCCAGCACTTGGGAGACAGAGGCAGGTTAATCTTTGTGAGTTTGAGGCTAGCCTGGTCTACAGAGTGAGTCCCAGGACAGCCAGGATTGTTACATAGAGAATCTCTGTCTCAGAAAAACAAAACAAAACAGAAATCACCCAATTTTCACTGAACTCTGAGTTTGAAGCACTGTGCTCCATGGTTTCCATATATTTATATCTAATAAACACTTCCAAAGCCATCTGTTCTTGTCATTTATCTTTTAGTTTCCTACTCATGTCCTCTTAAAATCTACACAGCCACAGCTCTGAATTAAAAGGACTGCATGTCTTCACTCTCTCCTGGGTGGTGAGTCCTACCTCTAAGGTTGGACAAGAGTCCAGCCTTCCACAGCCTGCAGGAGTGGAGGCTCTTAGGGCCAGATGGATAATGCAAGGCCTTGCCTTGAAATAACTAATGGCTTCACACTGCATGGTAGAAGCCAAAATGTGTCTGTGGATGTGCAGGACAGAACAGTTGCTGAGCAATGGAACAGGGAAAGCCAGAGACTTAACGTCTGAGAACTCTGGGAAAGATCTGTAAGTGGAGAGAAGGAAGTCATTCCAGATGGAGTTCCTTTGTCACCAACAAGACTCTCCAGGGTGGCTCTTTTCCCGTCCTCAGCTGCTACAGACAGAGACTGGCAGCAGGCAGGTGAGACCATACACGATGCTTCCCTTCCAGCTAGGGAAGTCTCTCTGATAATCTCCCAGGAGCCAAATTTCCTCCTCACTCCTGAAGGTGCCTCTGTTCTTTTCTGTAATTTGCATGTTTAAACATTGGCTCTATCCTCCCAACCATGCTGTCAAATCTGAGATAAGAGTCTGCTTTTCCAAAACTCTCTCCCAGGGCCAAGCTGGGGGAGGTGGATGTTCAACAAGTATAGTTAATTAGTGAAGTAGTAGGGATGAGAGGAACCTGACCCTTGGAAGGTTTTCTGGAATGAGCTTACAAATAAATATAGCTGATAGACAGCTTTATCAGATGTACATGTATCTGACAAGAACAGGCAAATGGCAAGAGGGCTTTCCATCAGTGGACCTTCTTCAGAGAACAGAGACAGGTGGAGGAGGCAGATCATTTGGATGAAAAACAATTTTTAGGGAGAAAAAAATAGGCCTAAGGGTGGACAGTTTGTGTGTGTGTGTGTCTGGTTTGTGTGTGCATGTACAGGCCAGTCTTGGATGTGGCTGGTGAGCAAAGCCTCCCGTCTCTTACCACTGTGCTCAACTCCTACGTGGGTGGTTGTTAGAGATCCGAACTCAAGCCCTCACGATTGTCAGCGAGCACATTACCACTAAGCCACCTCCACTGCCTCTGAGTATTTTTTTTTTTTTGGAGGTGCCAATGAAATTAAGATATGAGCAGTAGCCTGAAATGGTCCATCCAGGCATGGTAGCATCCCCCAGTTTCCCTTCCTAGGGTATGAGTTTGAAGAAGCCTAGGAGAGGAGACTGAAGGCTGTTGTTTTCACGCTTGGTGGGTCTTTCAGTAGAAGAAGAGCCATTACTACAGTAAATGCTCTCCTTGGTCTCCACAAGCCCTCCCTTAAAATAATCAGCAGAGCAGACGATTTGTCACACTTTGTGCTAAAACTTCCTTTGCTTCAAAATCAAAGTAGTCTACATTCCTTTGGCTGAGTGAGGTAGAGAAGACCCCAGAACAATGTAACTTGTTTTGTTTTTTTTTCTCTTATTTTTAACCAACTGTAGAAACTCTCTAGTGGGCATCCATTCTCAGATGTGTGTGTTTCCAGACATGTGTTGTGTACACAGTAACTGTTCAATATGTATTATCTAGTCATCTGACTGAAGATCCCAAGGAGACCAGCATCTCAAAAAGAATATATTTTTTTGCATCACTAAGCAAACATCTTAGGAATGTGTACGCAGTAGGCAATTAATAAATGCTGTTGGCTAATTAGGGAGCATAAATATGGAAGACTGTGAGTCAATGAAACAAAGCTGCAGTATAGATAATCAAAAAGCAAAGTTGCTGGAGCTATCACACCACTTCTGAACTCTCTCTCTATGTGTAGAAAGGAGAGGGTTAGGGTTAGGGTTAGACCAGCTGGCAGGCAGGTCTGCCCTCCAGGTAGACTTCTATCAGGACAACATTACTAATTGCTTGGGGACTATAGCAACAAGATTCTGTCCCCAGAATAAATTTCTGCTGGGATGTATAAATTAGGTAGTTGTCCTGGTTAGTTTTTATTGTTACAACCAAGAGTCACCTAGAAAGAAGGAGCTTCAAGTGAAGAAATATCTTGATAAGATTGGCCTGTGGCCATGTCTGTGAGAGATTGTCTTCATTGATGATTGATGTGCGAGAGCCCAGCCCACGATGGGCAGCACCATCCCTAGGCTGTGTAAGAAAGCTAGCTGAGGGCTGAAGCAATGGTTTTTCCAGAAGACTCAAGTTTGGTCCCCAGCATCCGTGTCATACATCTTAGAACTGCCTGTGACCCCCACCTACAGGGGTCTGATGCCATCTTGTCTCCTCAACTGTCAGTGCACACATGGCATACACTCACACAAACACATATACACAATGCAGTACAAGTACACCTTTTAAAATGTAAACAAAAAGAAAGCTAGTGCAGCAGAGCCAGCAAGCGAGCCGGCAGAGAGCATTCCCCCCTGGATTCTGCTTCTATTTCCTGTTAAGTTTCTGTCCTGACCTCCCTCAGTGATGGACTGGGGCCTGGGCCTGGAAGAATAAGCTAAAATAATTCTCTTCTTGTCTTAAGTTTGGTCATGATGTTTGTCATAGCAACAGAAGAGCAAACCAGAGCAGTGGCAGAAGGCGTCCCAGAGATACACTCACTGTGAGCCACCTCTGGGTGGACACTTCCCATGTGACTAACTGAACACTAACCACCAGCATTGACCCCACTGGGCTGCTAGCTCTTTTACTGACAGTTCTTAAATATGAACTTAGGAATATGGATGGCCGAGTAACAACATAGCTCAGGAAATTATAGGTTTTATATTTCAGGAAAATTGGTGAATTTAGACAGCTTATGTATCTCCTTCCCATTAGGGAAGACAGCCTTGGCCTCCGAGTTCTGGCTGACAAGGGCTTGTTACTGAGACAAGCTCTGGAAGGGAAAAAATATAATGTCCTCAATTATCTTGCCAGCGTTTGAGGCATTTAGAAAAAAAAATCTACACACTCCACCTCGACAGTCCTAAGTAGCTCAATTTTCTATGTGTTGTAATGGGCTGTTCTGTCTGGGGACCTTTCTGCTTCCTGGATGGAGTGGGTGGGGCTTGTCATGTGAGGCCACCACACAAAGTCTGTCTCTCGAGACCACCCAGCCCTCAGATCTTTGTTCCATTTCCCACTTACCACATATCTCTCTTGTCTTCTGTATGGGGAGAGACAGTAAAGACCAGAACCTTCTAGCAAAGGCCCCAGCTGCAATCCTGCCTGGTTCTGCCACCAGCTAACTGGCTGGTTCTAGCTTTCAGGAGTTCAGTTTCTCTGTCTGTCAAATGAGTATAATAATAGCTGCCCAAATCACAGCTAGGGTTGCTGGAAAAGACGGCCCTGGATCATGGGTTCTTTCCTCTGTCTTTGCTGTCCACAATCATCACATTAAGCTACCTGTCTCAGACCCTTGAGACCGGTCCTAAGAAATCTGGAGCAGATTCAAGGGCTTTCCTGTAGGTGGTGCTGTGGCCTGGTGAATGCTGGCAGAGGTAAACCAGGGCTGCTCTGAGGTTTTAGAGGTTGTGTAGGTAGGTAATGCCAGCCTGGATTTCCTGTACTGCATGCCCTGGGTATGTGTCCCTCCTGAAAGATCCCCACTTGTCACAATTAATTTCGCCCATGGCCAGTTACCTGGAGTGAAGACTCTTGTATATCTCATTTTTGGTCTTCTCCAGTGGATGGAGCTGAAGGCCCTGCCTGACGCTCCTGCCCAGGCTCCATTCCCACTGGCTAGATCCTCTGTTGACAGGTTGCCCACCCCCAAAACTGAGCCACTTAACCCACATTTGGCTGGTGGGAACTGTAGCAGGCAGTGTGTCTGCAGCCCCCTCAATCCCTGGGGAACCTCTTAGCTATCTGGAATTCTACAGTGGGAAACCCTCTTATTTTGACTTCCTTTCCCAACCATGCTAAGATTGGGCAGTCTAGGAAGGAGGTGAGCCAAAGGAAAAGGCAGAAAGGCCTGGGCTGGTGAGGTGGCTCATGGAGTCGAGGGGTTTGTTCAAAGCACCAAGGCTGTGGGTTCAATCCCTGGAACCCACATGGCAGAGAGAACTGACTCCTTCAAGGTGTCCTTTGACCCATATGCATACTGTAGGAGGTGAGTATGCACTACATCCTAGATAGATGATAGATAGATAGATGAATAGATACGTATTTCCTTTTTAAGGCAAAAAGGACCAGTGTCCTATGTGAAACTCAGAACTCAAAAATCCTATAGCTGGGATTCTCTCTTCTAAGAGGAGAACATATTGAGCATTGGAGCTGAGTCAGGGGCTGCTGGTGGCCAGTATAGCTGTCACATTCCAAAGCTTCTTATTTAGGAAGCGATGGACAGAGCCATCACTCACGGAACAACACTGATGCTGGACTGGATACCGCAGGTGACAGGTGTCATGGAGGCTTGGGAAGCTCTATGGTAGAGTTGGTTATACACCCAGTCAGGCCATATCTCCGAGAATCCCATCTCAGGGCCCGCATACCTGCCGTTTCTCTGCAGAGCTTGCCCTTCCTACAGCTGTTTCTTCTGCCACGGTCCCAGCTTCCTCCTGTCCTTCAATGCTCTAGGACAGAGGAGCTCTGCCTCCTGTGAGTGGTTCTGATGCCATCTGCTCATGTTTCAGTCACTGCTGTCACACCGAAAGATTGTATGGTAGAGCAGGCCTGAATCCCAGCACTCAGGCGGCAGAGGCAGGAGGATCGCTATAAGCTAGATAATGATTGAGCTTGGTCTACATGGTGATTTCCAGACCAGCCAGAGCTAGATTTCTGGCCTTAAGAAAGCAGAGAGATGGAGGGAGGGAAGGAGGGAGGGAGGGAGGGAGAGAGAGAGAGAGAGAGAGAGAGAGAGAGAGAGAGAGAGAGAGAGATCATTACTTATCCAAGAGTCTTCCCATACAATAGATACAGTATTCTTAAACAGCTGGGCAGGGTTTTCTGTGGGTTTGACAGATGTGGCCACCATCTACTCCTGCACTTGTCTTGAGTATCACATCCTGTTAGAAGCTTGGCATGGAGTCACAGACCTGCTTGGAAGGGTTAGGGCTTTATAGAAAGCCAGCTGGATAGAAAGAAAGATCTAGAGCATTAAGGCCTTCTATTCTATTCCAAAGTTCTAAACTTTGTTTTTTTTCCCTATTAAGTAGAAAAGACCAACTTGAATTGGTCTTTAAATGCCGAGTTTGAGTTCCAACTAGCTAAGCCTATTGTTCCCATTTGAGGCAACCTACATATCTTAAATTATTCCCACTGGAGGGGGAGGGACACAGGGCTTCCCAGGCAGCAATCCAGGGGGACATCTCAGAGGCCGCAGAGGAAAAATCACAAAAGCATCTTAATTTGATTTCGTGATGCAGAAACACAGTGTTCTGCTTGTTTTGCTTTTTAAAATGGGGAGCAGAGAACAGAAAATGATTTAACAAATGAAAGAATGAAAAGCCCTGCCTTGTGTGGTGGCCATTTTAGGAAGAGACAGCGGGGGATCCAGGGCCAGTGGAGGGGATGAGGGAAGCGGGAGGACAGTGTGCAGAGGTGGCGATGAGATAAGGTTGAGAGGACCACAAGAGATCAGGATAGAAACTTGCAGGTGTGCTGGTGCGTGTGTATTGCACACATACACACATACATTTGCACACTTTGTGTAATCAAGGATTTGCTTCCTAAAATTAGTTTCTCTAATTTTTTTCTACAGTAAGAGAATCTGTCTCTGCTCTGTCTCTTTCTCCCTCTCCCTTTCCCTCTCCCTCTCCCTCCCTCTCTCTCTCTCTCTCTCTCTCTCTCTCTCTCTCTCTCTCTCTCTCTCTCTGTCTCTCTCTCTCCCTCTCTCTCTTTGTAGACTAGAGGACAACCCTGGCTATTATTCTTCAGGCCTATGTTCTGCAAAGCATGGAGAAGATTTATGATGGCCTTGGTTTTGAGTAAGTAAATTTATGAAGTAGAGCAAGCCAAGGGAAAGGAATAAATAGCATACAGCCGATGAATGGATGTATGGTGGATAAATAGGTAGATAAACAGATAAAATAAAGCATCATTAAATTGGGTACTCAAAACATCCAGCAGAAATCGACTGGGGATGTCTCTTTAAACAGCCATCTGGAGTTTGTAATAGAGGAGTCCTGGGCAGAACAGTGTCCTCCTGGGTGATGCTCCCAAGTGAAAGAGCAAACAGAAATAGAGAGATGTCAGTATCAAGTCAGGAATGCATAGTATCTAGCAGAAACCTACTGGAGAAGTTGAGGCAGGCAGCTGGAGTTCCTTTTGGAGCCTTCATTCCATGGCTAAACTTGGGCTTCTCTTCCCCTCATCAGGCACTTTGTACCATGGGGTAAATAGTAGCAGCCTCTGTGGGAATGGTTTTCCTTCTAGCTGATTTCCCGTCACAGTGGTTTCCCTGGTACAGTGATTTTCTTCTTGGGCTGTTTTGCTGTTTTCTTCCATCCCCATCACCGAGTTAGGGGGCCAGTCCATGCCCAGACAAGGGGCCTTGGAGGACACCTCGAGACAAACATGCTTGGCTCTGAAATGGGGATGGGGACAACCCCACTTCCAAAGACAGCTTTTCAGTGAACTCAACAGCACACAGCAGTTTACCGATGTAACATATATTAGACAGCATTCACATTTTTTTTTTTTTTGAGACAAGGTCTGCCATTGGCTTGAAACATGAGTAAGTAAACTCAGCTAGCAGCCCAGTGGGCCCAGGAATCTGCCCAACGCTTTCTCTGCCACCACCCCCCCCCCCCCCCCCCCCCCCCCCCCGTACTAGCATTATAAACATACACCATTATGCCCATCTTTTTTTTTTTAAATATAGATTTTGGATTTTGAACTTAGGTCCCTGTTCTTGCAGGCTGAGCACTTTATTGAGACATCTCAGCCCTAATTCAGTAGCTTCTGTTTTGTTTTTAATAAATTTTCAGGGCCCTTCATCACATTATGATTTGACTGACTTCCTTTCTCTATAGTTTTCCATTCAGGTTCTTGGGTGACACATCTCCTTTTGGCTTTTCATATTTCTGTAGCTATCAGTGAACAGCCCTCTGGCATTTTTTGTTCAGGTTTCTCTCTGTGCTGGTATCTGTCTTTTATGTTGTAGATGTTCCTCAAGCTCTTGGTTATTTTTTGTGTCACCAAGAGTAATGTAGAGTAACTTACTAAAACTGAATGGACTCTGTCATTGATGAATTTCACCCTCAGAACCAGAGGGCTTGGCTGTTTCTTTGGTGGGGGGAATCCCCAGTGTCATCTGTAGTGAGTCTTTTCTAGGGCAATGTTATGTCCCTGGGGGCTAATGGGTGGGACATAGGAGAAAAGATTCTGATGTTCTATAACACTGGAATTAGCATTAATTTATTGTGTGTTTCAGCACGGCTGAAAAAGAATTTTGACTGTCTACAACACAAATAAATGATACATGTTAGCAGTGAGGAGATGTGAATAGCCCTGACTTGACCATTATGCATCATATACATGTAGGAAGATGTTACACTATGAGGGCTGGAGAGATAGCTCAGTGGTTAGGGACACTTTCTGCCAGATTAGTTCCCAGCATCCAAGTCTGGTGGCTCACAGTTGCTTGTAACTCCAGTTCCAGGGGTAGGGAGGATCCCAAGCCTTCTCTTCTACAGGCACCTTCACTCACATGCAAATATAGCTCCCAAAACATACATATAATTAAGAATCATGCAAGGAAAGATACTTTTAAATCACATTGTGAGATAGCTCTGTTAGTCACGTGCATGCAGGGAAAGCATGAGAGCCTGCATTCAACCCAGACACGTGGAGAAAGAAGCAAAAGGATGAGTGGTCTATGTACAGTTGTTATCCCAGCACTGGGGAGGCTGAGACAGGAACACTCGTGGTGCTGGCTAGCCGGTGAGCCTAGTCTGCTCAACACACCCAGGCCAGTGAGAGACCCTGTCTCTAAAAACAAGTGGACGGTGTCTGAGGAACAACACCTGAGATTGGCTTCTGGTACATGCACAGGTGTGAACAAACACATGAACACACACACATGCACAGGTGTGAACAAACACATGAGCACACACATGCACAGATGTGAACAAACACATGAGCACACACATGCACAGATGTGAACAAACACATGAACACACACATGCACAGGTGTGAACAAACACATGAACACACACATGCACCGGTGTGAACAAACACATGAACACACACATGCACAGGTGTGAGCAAACATATGAACACACACATGTACCAGTGTGAGCAAACACATGAGCACACACATGCACAGGTGTGAACAAACACATGAACATACACATGCACAGGTGTGAACAAACACATGAACACACACATGCACAGATGTGAACAAACACATGAACACATACATGCACAGGTGTGAACAAACACATGAACACACACATGCACAGGTGTGAGCAAACATATGAACACACACATGTAC
>PVIH01001461.1:196698-234230 GCA_004025045.1 Sigmodon hispidus | reverse complement strand
TTTACTGATGCTTATTCAGAATACACAATCCACATCAAACACATTAATCACACATTAATATGATCACACATTAATATAATCATACATTAATATAATCATACGACCTTTTTCTCGCCGTTATGTCCACACTTTCTGTCAATGCCCACGGGGTGGGAGTAGTCAGGCCTCGGTCGCTGGTTCGGGCGGCAATTTGCTCGGACTTGTTCTCCCCGTGCCTAGGATATGAGATCTGGTCCTTCAGCGTCCCGGGAGACGACCAGGGTTGGAGGGAGCTTGACTGCAGAGCCTCCTCAGAGTTTCCAGGTGGTAGCCTCTGAGGGCTGGCTGGAGTCCCCTTTACTTCAGCCGGGAAGCTCGGGGTCAAACTCAGCAGGCCTCGGGTCGGCTCTCCCTTAATATGCTAATTCGGTGGTCAGGCCGCATCACCCTAGCAACTGGGTGAGGTCATCCTCCTCACTTATCTATCTGTCTCACTCACCCGGCCTTTCACTCTGTAACTCCTGATAGCCAGAGTGACTTGGGTGGAGTGCTAGGAGGGTGACCTCCTGCTTATCTTTTGCTCTCCTCTGAAGCTCTATCTTATGTCTTCACACATTTATGCCATTCAGGCTAGCCTGTACTTGCCCCAAAAGGACTTCCATTTTATGCTCTTTACACCTACCCACCATGAAACAGCAACCACAGTGGTGAAAAAAATTATAAAAGAGATTTTTCCTCGCTTTGGACTTCCTCAGGTAATCTGACAATGGGCCAGCGTTTGTGGCCCAGGTAAATCAAGGCATGGCCAAGATCTTGGAGATTAACTAGAAACTTCACTGTGCCTACAGGCCCCAGAGCTCAGGCCAGGTAGAAAAGATAAACAGGACCCTAAAAGAGACCCTAACTAAATTAGCCATGGAGACTGGCATTAGAGATTGGGTGATGCTCCTCTCATATGCCCTGTTCTGGGCCAGAAATACCCCTTTGGCTAAAATGGGGCTCACATCCTTTGAGATCCTGTTTGGAATCGCTCCTCCAGTGCAGGATTTGGCTATATATAACGTAAAACAGGTTCCTTCCACCCAGTTATATGATAAGTTGCAGGCACTAGCCCGAGTCCAGCATACCCTGTGGCGCCAGCTCTCCAACCTTTATCAGCCGGGAGGGGATGGAGCCCTTCATCGCGACCAAGTAGGAGACTTCGTCTATGTCTGTCACCATCAGCACCACACCCTAGAACCTCAGTGAAAAGGACCCTACCAGGTGCTCCTGACCACACCAACCTCGGTAAAAGTCAATGGCATGGCTGCTTAGATCCATGCATTTCATCTCAAGCCCGCTCCTACTCCTCCTGATGATTAGATGGTAGAATGAACTAAAAACCCTCTCAAGCTTCAGATCAGCCACATGAATCCCCAGCAATAACCCTCATCAACCCCAGTTCCAGACTTGGCAAGTGTTCTCGGGGACTGGAGAAATGGTATAGAGTGTGTCCTCTCCAGACCATCCTCCAGGGACAGGGTGGCACACCCTGCAGCCAGATGTGTGCCAGTTAGCTGCTGGCATTGATACATGAGACATTCCCGAGGTGACACCGGGTGGAAATTTGCCCCTCCAAGTCAGCTCGGGAGTCTATCATGACGTGCCAGACTATGGGAATGTGCATGAGTGCTCCACCCCCCTCAGACGATGCAAGCTTAACTATTTACCATTCTATGTGTGCCCAAGAGATGGAAGGATCCATCAGCAGGTATACAGATGTGGAAGACCAGAGTCACTGTACTGCAAAGCTTGAGGCTGTCAAACTACTAGAACAACGTACTGGAAACCTAGTTCCAGCTGGGATTGGATTTTGGTGGGAAAGAGCATTACCCATCCAGGAGAGCCTTATAGAGGCTTTTACAACCACAACCCTTGTCCCCTGAACCAGCTCACAGGAGGAAAACATCGACCCAATGTCAGGCTACCTCCTCATGTAATGTACTGAATATCACCTTCTCTGTCCATGGCAGGAAGCCAGAAAACCAAGTAGAATGGCTAAAAGGCAGGGCATGGGGACTCAGGTTTTATATGGAGGGAAATAACTTTGGCCTTATTTTTAAGATCCAATTGAAGCTGGGGGGGGGCAGGGAAGCCGATAGGACCTAACCAAGTCTTGATTGGTCAGGGACTGCCCAAACTGAGACCAGTACCAAAAGAGGTGCCAGTCACAAGCCCGCTGAATGTGACAGCTAGAACTGAGGCACTCACCAGGGCTGCCCCAACTAGTTCCACAGGACAATGCCTGTGGAAATTAATAGATAAAAGCTATACTGCCCTAAATAGCTCCCAGCCCAACCTTACCCAAGCCTTCTGGCTCTGTTTAAGTGTCACCCCCCCCCTTACTATGAAGGAATGGCAGTTAATGGAACCTATGTGGGGACAAACAGCTCCGATGCTTGTGACTGGTCTAGCGCTCATAGGCTTACACTGCCTGAGGTAACAGGGAAGGGGGCATGCATAGGGACCCCCCTCATGAGGATCAACATAGGTGCTTACAGACCCTATCAGTTTCAGGAGACAAATACCTTGTGCCCCCAAATGGAACCAGCTGGGCGTGCAGCACAGGCCTCACCCCTTGTGTCTCAACCGAGGTTTTTAATTTCACTAGGGATTTTTGTATAATGGTCCAGGTTTTTCCTCGGATTCTGTATCATGCTGGAGAAGCCTTCGAGGAGGCTCAACTCGGAAGAACAAGGTATTGGAGAGAGCCTATTTCCCTGACCTTGGCAGTGTTGTTAAGTTTTGGGGTAGCGGCAGGAGTAGGAACTGGGGCAGCTGCCCTAGTAGAAGGACCCCGCCATCTTAACCTATTATAATTACCAATGATTTAAGAAAAATAAAAAAATCCATAGAGGGGCTAAAAAAGTCCCTAACCTCACTATCAGAAGTAGTACTAAAGAACAAGAGGGAATTAGATTTGTTGTTTCTGAAAGAAACAGCTCTATATACAGCCCTGAAGGAAAAATATTGTTTCTATGCTGACTATACTGGAGTAGTCAGAAACTCCTTAGCTAAATTAAAAGAAAGACTAGATGCTAGAAAAAAAAGGGATACTTAAACAAAAAAGATGATATAAAAGATGATATACCAAGTCTTCCTAGATCACTACCCTTGTCTCAACCCTGATAGGGCTCCTGATTGTTATTTTGTTAATAGTAACCATCGGGCCATGCCTGTTGAATCGAATAGCAAATGCCCTCCAGGCACAGACAAGATCAGTCAAGATGATGCTCATTAGGCAGTAGTACAGTAGGCTCCCCATGACCCCGGAGACTAATCTCTAGGGTTAGAGATATACACAAGAAAAGGGGGGGAATATCAGGAGCTTAAAACCTCAGGCAGTGACTCTCACCTTGCTGAGTAAAAAATAAGCATGACCAGAAGATGAAAGTTTGTAGAAGTGTTATCTTAAACAGGCAAGAAGACAGGAGTTATCCTAAAAATACCATATTCTTGAACAAAGTCACTATGGATATTTTACACAGGATGACTAAATAAATTCATATAGGAACACACCTTATGGACAAACATGCTAAGTTAAGGAGTGTGTCCCTGAGCATGCTCAGTTAAGGAGCATATCCCTGGGGAACACACATCCTTAAATATGCTCACATAAGAAGTATATTTCTGGGATGGAGAGATTGTTCTGTGGTTAAGAGCACTCGATGCTAGTTCTGGCTAGTTTTATGTCAACCTGACACAAGCTAGAGTCCTTTGAAAGGAAGTAGCCTCAATTGAGAATATGCTCCATATTATTAGGCTATAGGCAAACCTGAAGAGCAGGGGTTCTCAAGTGGTGGGTCACAACCCCTTTGAGGTCAAACAATTTTTCACAAGGGTCACACATAAGATATTCTGCACACCAGATATTTACATTACTATTCATAGCAGTAGCAAAATTACAGTTATGAGGCTACAACAAAGTAATTTTATGGTTGAGGCTAGCCACAACATAAGGAACTGAACTAAATAAAGGGCAAAGTATTAGGAAGATTCAGAAACACTGCTGGAGGACATTTTCTTAATTAGTGATTGATTGGGATGGTGATTGGTGCCATCTTTAGGCTGTCAGTTCTGGGTTCTATAAGAAAGCAGGTTGAGCAAGCCATGAGAAGCAAGCCAATAAACAGCACTTCTTCATGGCCTCTACATCAGCTCCTGCCTCCAAGTTCCTGACTTGACTTCCCTGGAGAGTAAACTACAAACTGTAATCTGAAATAAACTCTATCCTTTCAAAATAAAAAAAAGGGGGGGGGAATGTGAGAATGGGATTTTTCAGGAATGAACTCTGACTGACCTTGAGGGGCAAGAGGCAGGCCTGAGAGAGGAAAAAACAAGCTTCAGGAAATGAATCGCACTTTACGTGCACCCCGAGCTCCTCAGCTGCTCTGAGAACCACTTCAGCTTCCTCTCCCAGGAGCCGGATAGCTCCACACTTACCTGTTCCAACTTCCTTCTCCCAATCCCTCCCCTATCCAATTGGCTGTATAAAAGATACCTCCCAAAAATGTTCGGGCCCACTGGCTCTTTCAGCTGCCTTGGGCCCGTGTGTTAGCTAGCAATAAAATTTCTTTTGTGTCTGCTACAGAGAGTCTGGTTTGGGTCCGTCTCTCCTGCCCATTACAACAACCCTGAAGGTTGGAAAATCTTAGAACATGATCCTGCATCTGTGTGGGGTCTGGTTTGGAGACCTGCCGCTACTTGGGTCAGTGACCCAGGCTCAGGCCTGCAGATTGTAAAAGACACAGGCGTGTGTCCTAGGAGAATGCCACTTTATTGAATCACCATCTCTATCTCAGTTTAAATATGGGAGGAGAGCTACCTTTGGTGGGAAGCACAGAGGAAGTCGTCAGGTGACTGGAGATACTGACTTTAGATAGATGTGAACCATCCCCCACAGGCAGAAAAGCCAAAACAAATGGGACAAGGGGAGACACAGGATATGCAACTAGCTATCCGCAGGCTGTGTCCTTCAAGGTTCAGAGTGCAGCAGAGGCCTACAGTCTGGTAAGGGCCTTTTCACTGTGTCATCTCATGGCAGAGGTGAGGCTACCAAAGCAAGGCAGAGCATGTAGCTAATTCAGTTCTTCCTTCCCTTTCTTATAAAACCACCTTCATAAATTTTTCAAATTTTAATCACCTCCCAAAGGCCTCACCTCCAAGCACCTTTAACATTTGACTTCAGAGATTATATATATTCAACCCACGAAAATTGAGGGGACATTTCAAACCATAGCACCTACAAAACAGTCAGCCTCATGCTGTTAGTCAGGGTCATGCCATTTGTGAATATCCATTTTTGTTGAATTGTAACAATCCTGGGAACAAAAGTCATTTGTTTCCCAAAACTTAAGTAACTTGTTTCTCTGGATTATCACCCTCTCTGCTATCCTAACACCAGGGATAGCCAGCCAGGAGACATGGTTATCTAACACCTGATAGTCCTTAGTGCACTACCCCCAGAAACTTTCAGAACAACAAAACCTTTTTATCTCCTTCTCACTCTGCTTCCTGTAAAAATACAAGACCATCACTCTGACACACAGAACTGAAATCTCCCCAGAACCCCCATCATGCTGCTGTCTTCTTGTCTATGGTATTAATAACTTTTCTTATAAATATCTTACCCCAAAGAACAATGTGACTTAGAGTTCCCCTTGAACCCCAAAACCAAAACCTTTCACACACCTATAATATCACCTGATATAAGGTTTAAGAGGGGTCTCTTACGAGGTTCCAGGTTCTTGTGTTCAGAAGCAAAGACTTGAGCAGTAAAAGTTACAGTAGATTAAAGTCAGTTTATTAAAGAAGCTCAAACCATCAAGGGAGAAAGTGGGACAGATCAAAAAGAAAAGTTCAATAGTGTAGCTGGAAGTTTCTGTCCTGCCAGAAACTCTCAGATACCCAATATCCACTTCCCAAGTAACTGACTCAGAGGCTCAGTATTATAGTAAATGCTGGGCCAATAGTTCAAGCATATTTCTATCTAGCTCTTACACTTAAATTAACCCATAATTCTTATCTGTGTTTAGCCATGTGGCTTGGTACCTTTGCTCAGTCCAGCATTCTCATCTTGCTTCCTCTGCATCTGGCTGGTGTTTGCTTCTCTGCCTTTTCTCTTCCAGAATTCTCCTAGCCTGGTTGCCCCACCCCTACTTCCTGCCTATTGAAAGACCCCAACCCTAAGCAGCCCAACCAGTGCAAATTTTCCACAAGGTCAGTTAAGTTAGCAGGAGTCAACCTTAGGGCAAGTCACCAATAAAGATGGGAACTGCCAGTTGGAGGCCATTTGGAAAAGAGATAAGGAAGGCTACAGGGGGGAAAGTGCTGGGAGTACTTAATCTTAACCCAAACCAGATGCTTGCAGTTTCTCCAGGACCCCATCGGAACAAACAACCTTGCTCCTTAGCTGAACTTTGTATATGATTTACAACTCTGTCCCTTAGCTGAACTCTGTGCACCGTTTAAAGTAACCAGTAAGATGTATGACGCTATGCCTAAGCTTGATAAAACCCCCTTTCCCTATAAAAGGAGACTGCTTTTTGTGCCCGGCATGCTCAGTTAGCCAAGGCTGCTGGTTGCCTGCAGGTGCCTGTGTGAATAAAGAACCTCTTGCTTCTTGCATCCAGTGGTCTGCTGTCGGTTCCTGAGCTGGGGTCTCTGAGGGTCTTTCACCTATCTACTGGCCAATCAGCATTTTATTAAACCAATACAAGTGAAAAATCTTTACAGTATATAAGAGCATTATCCCACACAATAATCCAAGCTGCCCACTACACAAAGGAATTATGCCTTATAGCTTAGGTTTTAGGATCTTTGATATAGTCAAGTATTTTCCACACTACTCTGTTATACACAGTTTCTCACAGAGTTTTTTGCTTAGCATATCTTAACATCTCATTTTTTGTAATTTTAAAAATTAACATGTAATTACATATTGTACAAATTCTAGTTAGTATTTAATTAAAACCTAGAGCCAGATATTGGGGAAAAACTGAAATATCAGAGAGAGGAAACAGACCACAGTCAATTTTCACCCAGCCAACTCCTCAGGCTAAACAGGGTAAGTGTTATCTTCAAGAGTCCTCTGTCTGGCTAGTTGCTCCCATAGAGTGCCTGAATGTCTGCCTACGCCTGCCTTAAATATCTTCCCTGCCCAGTTGTTTCACTTCCAGATTCAGCTCTGCATCATAATCCTAGAGTTAGGGTTAAAGGTATGAGCTACTATTTCTTCATTGTTAGGCTTCGAACCCAGAGAAAAACAGAAAGATCTTAGTCTCCTGAGTGATGGGATTAAAGGCATGAGTCATCGCTCTCTGACCCTCTTGACTTGACTGTGGGTGATTCTGTTCTCTAATATTCCAGAGAATAAAATATTACCACAATCACATCATTGCCCGTTCTCCTCCCTTCATCTCTCCCACGTCACCACCTCATTCCCACTCACATTTAGGGTTTTTTTTCATTAATTGTTATTGTTATATATTTTTACATAAGCATATAAATACAACATGCTTATTTTATTTAGTGTTATTTGTATGTATATGATTTCAGGGCTTGGTATTGGTTAACTAATTATAGGAGTCATCTCTAAGAAAGACTAATCTTCTCTTTCTTAAGAGTTGGTTGGCTAGGTTTACATAACCATGAATGATTTCCCTTCTGTTGAGTGGGCCTAAGTCAAACTACACAGCTGTTGGTCACTACCAAGACAGGAGTTCCACTAGTGCACTTTTATGGATATCTTACCAGGCTGGTCATTGTTGTGGTTCACAGGCATCACAGCTGGCAGGACCACTCATTCCTTCCCTCCCTTGGCAGCTTGCATAGCACTCTCCAGCATTATTAAAGTAATTCCTCAGGGAGGAGGCTTTCAGGACAGGCACGTTCTGCTGTCTTCAACAATGGGGACATCCCTTTAACTTTTGGGAGTCAACCAATCACAACAGTAATAATGTATATTATTTTGGGATTCTCTTGAGCTCTTCTGATCAACAACTCAAAAGATAACTTCTCATACCTAGTACTGAAGCTTTTGTCAGATAGTTTACAGCATATGCCCTTCAAGTGGCATTAGCATCTTAAGTTTTTATTATTAGCATTTTAAATCTCCACCTAACTATAAATTGATTCAATAATTTAATAGTTATATAATTATTATTATTAGCATCTTAAATATTCACCTGGGTATAATAATGAGTCATAGGTCACCTTCAGACACTCTGGAGTTCCTCTGTGTCTGCAGCAGTAACTGGTTATTAGCAACCTGTGGAGAGAGGGTTCCTCCAGCCTTCATTTTGCAAACTTGTTTTTTGTATGATAACCCCCTACCTGGTAAACTTGCCAACATATTTAGAATGTGTGCTTATTTATGACTTTTCATTCTGTGACTATAAGACTTCATAACCCTCTGGAGCATGGTATTTGAGGAAACTTGAATCTGTGTTCTCACCATGGTCATTGTGCTGGCTAATTTTGATGTAAACATAACACAAACTAGAATCATCTGAGGGGAGGGAACCTCAACTGAGAAAATGGCTCCATCAGATTGGGCTGTAGGCAAGCCTGTAGGGTATTTTCTTGACTAGTACTTGATATGAAAGGGCCCGTTCATTGTGGTTGGTGATATCCCTGGGCTAGTGGTCCTAGGTTCTATAAGAAAGGAGGCTGAGTGAGTCATGGGAAGCCAGCCAGTAAGCAGCATCCTCCATGGCCTCTGCGCCAGCTCCTGCCTCCAGGTTCCTGCCCTCTTTGAGTTTCTTCTGTGATGAACTGTGACTCATGAGGTAATAAGCAAAATAAACTCTTTCCTCCCCAAGTTGCTTTTGGTCACAGTGTTTCATCACAGCAGTAGTAATCCTAAGACAGTCATTATTTCTTACCTCTTTTGAAGTCAGAACTGTGCTTTTATCATCAACAAAAGTTGTGTCTACAAAGCAGACATCTGTGTGCAGGACTAGAGAGTATGCATAATATGGGGTCCAAAAATAGGCTAGAAGGTGATGCTAGCCACCTTTCCCACTCTTTTCTCCCACATGTCTAGGATTTCCAACACTCATCTGGTAGGCTCCGTAAATATACTCACCACACATTTGCCAAGAGCCTTCCCCTCTTCAGTGTGGAAATTGTCTGTTCCCTAGAAAAGGGCTCTTTAACTTGTCTTAAATTTACATGGGATCTAGCTTTTATACATGGGTCTTACAGCTTTTTGCAAATAAGCATTGGAGCAGAGGTGAAGGAAATTTCACATCCTTTGTACAAACCACAAACATGTTGATTTTATGTAACCAACTTCTGTTTCCTTATCTTTTGGAATACAGGAAAACTGAGACCCTAGCCCAGAACCATGATGAATAGTTTCACACTGCTTCCGCCTGAACGGAATGCAGCACATTTCTAAAGTCTCTCACTGAAGGCTTTCTCCTGAAGGCTTTCTTTTTCCTCTTCCCTCTGCCTTAGCACTCACCTTAAAATCTCCTCTTAACCTTAGCCTCTTTCTCTTTACAAACACACTCTGCCAATGAAACCACCTGTCTTTACTTAAATGTAAACTTGTTCTTGACCTTTGCATATCTCACTTCTCCTGCCTAGGAAGTTTCTTTCCACTTTTGCTTCTGGGTGAAGCTCCTTGTTCCTCAGTGGCAAATCACTATAGAAAAACTCTCAGCGCTAGAATGTGCCATCTGTTCTTAATCATTTGCTGTGGCAGTGCCTCAGTGCCCAATATGAGATCATGAGCACATCATCTCTGTTAGAACGTGTACCTGCCCTGTTAGGACAATCCTAACCTCTTAGGAGTCCAGATCCAGCAATTTGAAAGATTCAGGCCACACATTCCCATGGCTCTCACAGGGACAGTTTGTGCTGTGACTTGATAGCTAACAATTTATAATATCCATCCATGTGTGGGGATGTGACATTCAGCCCTGGTACCATGTTACTGCCTGCTCTAACTCAGTTAATTAGAGACACTTCCCGAGTGTTCAAATCTGTGTAACAATTTACACATAACTCCCCTGTAATGGCTAAAGAAACTTAATATAATAGAACCATCATCCCTTAAGAGTCAATGCCTACGAGATTTTAGTGGCTTGTAGGTGAGGTAAGAATAGGATCATGGTGTTCCTGCTGTCAGCTATTTAACCATTTGCTTTCTGCTTTTGTAAACTCCCTTATCGCTGTGGGACTGATACGAAGTGGTCCTTTTATTACTATACACATAGGAAGGAGAAACAACTAAGGGGAATAAATCAATTTTCTTGCCCAGCAGTGGATTTCATAGATAACTGTAATGTATATCTTTGATATCTAACTTTACAAACCTTTCTTTTAAACCCCTTCATCATAAAGCTGCTGTCCTTCTGCTAGCAGTAAGAATAAATTTATTTGATTTCAATTTGAATTGAGTCTCTTGATCTTTTCCAATGGATTCAAATACCACAACATTTAGAGGCCCCAGTGAGATCCTTAGGAGACCTCGGACTCAGAGACAGGGTCCAGGACAAGCCTTGCCTGGGAAGCTCATAAAAGGACAGATCCTGGGAGACTTGAAAGTCTAGGAGCCCACAACCAAAGTTAATGTCACAGATTATGTCACCAATGGGAGCTTTAAGGGAACACGTCCAAAGTAGACTTGACAGGTCAGGTCGCAGGTAGCCCAGACTATCAGCACTGAAAATTTGTAAACTGAAATTAAAATAAGCCACTCAATGCACGTCTGAAATTCAGACCAATTGGTAAGTTATTCTGTTTTGTTTTGGTGTCTGGACATTTGCAGAGACATAGAAAAATTGCATGCAATCATAGACCTTTGTCTCAAAGGGACAAATGGGCTACCTTTTGTCCTTCTTACTGGTATGTGAATGAAGGTGGTTGCTGTGCATCTATATGTCTGACATTAGTTGGTCTCCACTGACTGTGTTATGTGGTTATATATTGTGTATCTAATAAAGTTTGCCTGAAGATCAGAGGACACAGATTTAGCCATAGAGATAAGGAAGTGGTGACACACACCTTCAATCCTAGCACTCAGGAGGCAGAGGCAGATATTTGTCTGGATCTCTGAGTTCAAGGCCAAACAGTGCCAGGTGGTGGTGGCACACACTTTTAATCCCAGCCTTGTGATCCCATGCCTCTGCTCCCCATACTTGGGAAACACACATGCCTTTAATACTAGCACTAGGATAGTTGAACCAGGAAGTAAAATGGCTTGGCAGAGAAAGAGGTATAAGGCAGGAAGAGACATGAGTTCACCCCTTCTCTTTTGGCTGAGGAATGGCTAGGTGAGAAGTGGCTGTGGCTTGCTCCGCTGTCTTTCTGATCTTTCAGTTTTTCCCCAGTATCTGGCTCCAGGTTTTTATTATAAAACTCATTAGGATTCATGCAATAGTGTTAGTGTAGGATTCATGCAATAGTGTTAGTGTAGTGTCTTTTTATATTAGTGTCGGCTGTCTATTTTTTTTTTCAAGTTTCATTGCAAGGATGGAAGCCAAACCAAGTACAGCCAAATCACTCCTGAACTGCATGGTGTGGCACTTCCAGAAGCTCCGTGAGGTGAACTGTTGTGTGATATTATGCTGGTGTTTTGACAATTAACACTTGTCTGAAGACTAGAGAACAGAGAGAGCCATTAATTAACCATAGAGGTCTGGAGGTCTATGCAGACAGGAGACAGAAGTAACAAGGTGAGGTCGAGACAGGAAGTGATAAGGTCAGGCAGAGACAGGATCTAGGCCCTTCTGGTGGGAGGATCTGAAGAGGTAGGAGGTGACTGGCTGCTGCCTTACTTATCAGATCTTTCAGGTTTTTATCCTGATATCTGGCTTCTGGTTGTTATTGGCTCCTTCTGAAGCCCCTGAGTGGCTGATGTGTTTTGCATTTAAGCAGGGCTATTCTGTTTTATGTTTTAATCACTTTAGCCCATGAGCCAAAGGCTGAGTAAAAATCTTAGCAAAATGCCAGGTCTCTCTGTTCTGTTCCACAGAAGAGAATGTGGACATTCCCCACCTTACAATTCTTGCACCTAGCCAGTCCAGGACCCGACTGTGTCTGAACGGGAGCCTGTGCCTTTGGTCTCTGAGATCTATCCTCTCTTTCAGAGAAGCTTCTTTCCAGCTGACCCCAACCCTCACAGGGGGCAGAGACCAATGGGAGTCAGAGGCCTACACCTTTTCTAGTCAGTGTTCCTCTTTCAACCAACTGTCTTTGTAACTAGAAATCCCAGAATCCTTTTTTGTTTCGTTTTGTTTTGTTTTCCTGAGAGGCCTTGGGCCTCAGGCCCTCATGAATTTGATGTGTGAAACTGTTTTCTTCATCCATCAGCCTTCCTGGGAAGATTGTTAGCATCTCCTGGGTACTCTCTTTACTGCTAAAGAGAGAAATCAAATCTTGATGGAGGGAAAAAAAGCTAGAGTTGAGACTGGAAGCAGAAATGCAGGCCAGTGAATACTGCTCTCACTCTCCCCAGACTGGGCCCAACACTGATGAGTAGGGTGGCACGTGACGCCTATTGCTAGATCTTCCTCACCAGGATAAGAGCAGCAGCTACGAAGCTGGTATACTTCTCCAAAGTTATAGAAGTAATCTAGGAAGTTAGGAATCCCTGCTGGGTTCCCAGAGTGCCTCAGAGAAGCATAGCAAGAGTGCGCACTCATTGGCCCAGATACTCCAGAGAACCAGTGGGCTATTAATATTCCCTTTATTACCCAGTTGGCCCCCAGATATTCGTAGAAAGTTACAAAAGTTAGAGGTGTTTTGAGGATGAACAGGTCATGGCTATTAGAAATAGCTCAGAAGACTTTTAACAATAGAAACTCTGATGAGAAATGATAGAAGGCTGACTAGGCAGCTGCTTTCAGAGAGTGGTCCAAGAGCTACCAGAATTTCCACATATGCACAACACAGCCCAGAGCCAAGATAAAAGAGACCAGTGTGCCTGTCATAGAGAAAGAGGACATTGGAAAAATGAATGTCTGAACTGACAGGTCGTAAAAAGAAAAAACTGATTCTCTATCTGAATGAGTCAGAATGACAGGATCAGGGCTCTATACAAATGAGCCCCAGGAGCCCATGGTCACAAGAAAGAGAGGGCAAAACGCTCTGGTCCCTGGTAGACACAAGAGCAGCCCACCCAGTGCTAACCCAACCCCTGGGCCCCTTCACTAAGGAAAAAATTACCATGCAACGAGCCACATGAACAGGCATCTACTCCTGGATCACCAGACAAGTAGACTTTGGATGAGGTACAGAAATATAGTCTTTCACTGTAATGCCAGATTGTCCACATCCTCTAACTGGCAAAGATTTGTTAAAAAAAAAAAAAAAATTGGTGCCACCATCACATTTGATGAGAATAAAGCCTCTCAAGACCTGGGGAGCTCATGCTTGGCAATCTTGGTAGTGAATGCCCCTGTCAGAGGAGTACAAAATGACATATATAGATAATTGAAAAACTAGGAGCTCCTAGGTTTTTTGTTCTTGTTTTTGTTTTTTGGTCAGGATTTTTTCCTGAAAAAACTAACGCTAAAATTCCCTGAAGTATGGGCAGAGACCAACTTCCCCAGACTGGCTTTGCATTAATCACCCATCTCAAGGGAGGCCAACACAGGCATCAGGAACACATCAGCAGCCTTGGAGATGCAGGGATCCTAGTGCCCTGCCATATTGCTCCTGGTCATTAAACCAGGCACCAAAGTCTACCATCCTCTCCAGAACTTAGGAGAAGTAAATGAAAAAGTGGAGTCTCAGTAGTACCAAATTTTTATACACTGCTTGACCTATTAGAGCCAGAGAAAAATGTTTTCAGTAGCTTTCAATCTTCACAGGGGGTTGTCTAAGACCATTGAAAAACATATGATATTTACATCATGATTCATAACAAAATTACAGTTATGAAATAGCAACAAAATAATTTCATGTTTGAGGGTCAGTACAATATGAGGAACTGTATTAAAAGGTGACAGCTTAGAAAGGGTCAGACCCAGGGCTGGAGAGATGGCTCAGCGGTTAAGAGCACCGTCTGCTCTTCCAGAGGACCCGGGTTCGATTCCCAGCACCCACATGGCAGCTAACAACTGTCTGTAGTTCCAGTTCCAGGCAAACACCAAGGCAAATAAATAAAGTTTGAAAAAAAAAAAAAAAAAGAAAAAAGAAAGGGTGAGACCCATGGTTTATGCTAGATCTCAAAGTGAGTCAGCCTATATTTTCATTTAAATGGACAGATACTAGATCAAGTGACAGATTGTAAATCAGGTGGCAGTGATCAACTTGCTTAAAGTCATTGCCACAGGGATTTTGACGTTCATCAACCTTGTTTGAAGCTCCAATCTGTTGAAGTACTGCCATGGGCACCCAAATGTCACCCTTTTACAATATGTGGATGATTTCTTCATTGCTACAAGCAGCTCAGAGGAATGTCAATGTCCAACAAATGAGCTGCTTGAAACCCTGAGCAGCTGAGCATGTCAGCTAAAGAGGCCCAGTTGTGCTAATAAGGTAACTTATTTAGGCTATAGCTTGGCAGGTGACAATGGATCTTAGTTCCCCAGCAGGGTCAAGCTATTCTTAATATCCCTGAGAGACAAGACAAGACACAAGTAAGAGAATTCCTGGGTACAGATATTGCAGACTATGTGAAGAGCTCAGAAATATTTAAGTTATATACTTGTAGCCTATACACATACTTCTGACTGTAGTAGGACTGACAGCCGCTTTGACTCTTTGCCCTGTATTCTCCCAGACAATTTAAATGAGCCCATGATTATGTAAACATTTTAAACTAACACCCTGTAATCAAAAGTCCCAGATCTCACTATCTCAGAGATCTCAGAGGTGCCAGGAGAATGCCGGCTCAAGACACCTAGATGGCCAGAAATCCCAATATGTACTGTCTGCCCTGTGTATAAATAGCCTTTCGCTATAAAAAGGAGCCTGTAGCCCTTTCTCAGGGCTACAGGGTCAAATAATTCTCTACAGTCCTAACTAGTTAAAAGTCCCCCACCCACCTACACACACTGCCGGCGGTGTGTTTGAATAAAGTTTGCTTCTGGTGTTTAGGCTTCAGTGTTTGGCTCCCTGTTATTTGCACAGTTCAGGATCCAACATTTTGGTGGCCCATTCGGGCACCTGTGCAATTCTGGGAAGTCACCCCAGTCCCTGGCAACTTTATTCCTCTGGGTTTGGCAGATCCGTATTTTTTTTCCCTTTGGTTTCTGTATCTGATGTCTGGACAAACGGACGACTCAGTAAGGAGTAGGCAGATGGCCAAAGACCTCTGAGCCCGGGGGAGCAAAGAACGCTTAGACCTCTCCTCTGGCTGCTGGGTTGCTCATCTGTGGCTCTTCGGGGTGTGGTTTGGGACCACTTAGCCCTGCAAGCAGAGTTCTCTTCATTGTTTGTCAGTTCTGTCTGCATTGTCTATTGTCAGTCTCTTTGTGGTAATGATACGTAAATTAATGTTTACACTGGGCCTCAGGCTCCTGTTAGATCTTGTTCTCTCATTCCAGGATTTCAGGAACACAGCAGTAATTTTTGCAGCCTTCTCTGCCCTTTTCTGGCTCTGTACACGCTGGTTGCTGGGGAGGACCGCCGCCCCCTCACAGATAGTGCAGTCGCAGGCCCCAATACCGATGAGCCCAGTGGCTTCTTCTCGACGAAAATATTTTTAGAGTTCACAAAATGGCACAAATACATGTAAGCTGGATTGAATTCTACATATATATGCCTATAACTTAGATCCAACTATTGTTTAAAAAAAAACACATTTTTAAATGGTAACCACGTGACTCTCCTCCATCTTGGCTGATGATATTACCAGGATATAGGTGGCCACATGGCTGGCAACCATCTGTACAAAAATTAAAGAATACATAGCATATGACACTTTTTAGTTCTAATCAATTTTCTGTTCACTGTATTCCTTTTAAACCAAGGAAGAAACGAATCTCAAATATTTTAGATTAATATAGACTCTTACATGATAAATTTATAAATAAGTTTATATTTGTTACAATATGCTATATATATGATTCAATTCTGGTTTAAAATATACTCTATATTGTCGTGACCGCCTCGACCAGCAAGGAAGACGCAACACCAGGCTCTTCTTTCAGCAGTTTATTCAGGAACCTTGAACAATCTTCTTCTGACCCCTAGGGAAACCCGCTCGTGGCCTAAATAGCCTCTGGGCAGCCAACCCTAGTACAACACGTGGGCATTACTGCTAGGCCCAGGTACTTGGAAGCAAGCCAGATTCTTAGCCTTAGCCAAATATGGAGTTGTTTGTCACAGAGAGCACTCACCGTCAGGAAGGTGGAGGGCGGAAGTCAGCGCCATCTTTAAGGCGCTGCTGCACGCAGCTCTCTACACTATATGACGTTAAAAATTTACAAATGTTCAACACCAAGCTTCTAGAGAATCTAGATAAATAGTAACATATGTTTGATAAGTAAGATATATATTATATCACACACATACATAATATATATATCTTATGTATATTCAGGTGCCCTGAGATGGTCTCTTTCTAGGGTGAGGCTTTGGGCGGGCCCTATGGCTTGTCCAGGGCAATGCTGGCCTCTCAGCTCCCAGGTTCCTGCTCACTAGCCTCCCCCAGCACAAGGCCCCATTTTCTCCTGTTCCCATTTGGCCCTGGGGATCTTTCCCTCACTTTTCCTTGCCTTCTCAAGAGATGGCCTTAGCAGTCTGGAAAAATCTTGTTCCTTTTTTACCCACGAAATGTCTATTTTAGTTTCTTCACTACTAACTTATTGTAAACAATTAGGGGTAATTTAAAAAATGCATGTTAATGGCCAGCCACGTTAAACAGAAATGAAATGCAAAGTCCTACCTAGTCTTATAAAAGCTGCTAACTATTGTGAACTATGTCAGTCATCTTATAGATGATGCAATTTTTCAGTTATAGTCATGCATACTAAGTACTAATATAATTAATTACAGGTATAAGCCTTATTTAACCCTCTGTACGTGTTTCCAAAGTTAAACTTAAAACAAATAACTAAAAACAAAGTTTTTTAGCTATTGGATATACCTAATAGATGACAGTCTTCAAATGCTTGAGAGATTTGCAGAATATGGTGTTTAAAATGTTAATAAAAATACTTTTTATAATAAAGAGATATGCTGGTTCCTGGTAGCACCCCATCCTCTCCAAAGAAGGTAGATGGGCACAAAAGAACCTCCACCTGGAACTTGTTTTTCCATGACCCTGTTGAGACCACGGACAAATAAACACGACACTGGGGACTCCAGTGCCCCACTTTCCATGTTCCTACTCTACAGAAAAACTTGTCAGATCTTCTGGGCCTGGTACCTGGTACTGATGCTTCCCTGAGACCTCTGCCTTCAGTGGCCACAGGGAAACCTGGACTTGCTGTCTAGGTAGCCCAATGTGTCTTTTTTAATAGAGTCAAAAGCTACTTGGTCTACACTCTGCTTACTCAGATAACATTTATTCTTTTCAGAGCTCTGATGGTATCTTGATGAGACTAGCGATGGCTTTGTCAGTTCAATAGCAGCCAAGGCTTCAGCTGCCTTCCCAGTTCCCTTGAAGTGTAGAATTCAGGCCTCAGGCCTCACTTTCCAGAACTTCTGCTAGGTCTAGACCCAGTTTCCCTTGTTACCAGACTCAGAAATAAAATAAGATAAACTCAAAATAGATTTCAATGTGACTTTTGCTATTCATTTATTGAAAGAAACTTACTTAACAATGAATTAAGACACATAATAAAAAATTGTTTCAGATTTCTTTTACCTTCTATACTATCATCACACTATGATTCTAAAAGTTCAAAATTTTAACTCCACTTGATCAATGGAGTTCTAATAAGCTGATAGAGTAAGTCAGTAGAGCACCGACTACTTACTGTTAGATTTCTTTTGGTTGACTTCTAACTATAAACTTAAAAATGCTTCTCATTGAGCTAAAGACATTTCAGCCTAATCTATATCTGGCTCTCTGCACACACACACAAAAAAAGCTCATGTTTTTGACCTCTACAACTTTCACTGTGGCTCAAAGGTGTGAGATCACCCCAGTTGTTTTTACAGACACCTGCTACTGGCTTTTTCTAAATGTGGGTTTCAATACAAAATGGTAATACTAATGTATATAAATTTCTATATCTTTTTCTAAACTAAAAATTCATATAGACTTCAGAAAATTGAAGGAGTGCTAAGACTTGGATCTACTTCTCAGAGGTCAAAAGGACTCCAGATAGATACAGCCTAAGTTCCCCTAAGTTCCCCTACCTGTCATTCCTGGGGATCTCCCCCCTCCCTCCCCCCCCTCCACTTTGGGATTACTAGGACTATGGGCTTGAAAATTCCAATTGTAATATTTTCCTTAAATTCCTAAATTTTAACTTCTGTCCCTAGCCTATATCTGTTTCAACTTTTTTCAGATTTTCACTTGAAGATCCATCTAGGCATCAGCTGCTGACTGCAGCCTGTGAGCCCTGAACTTGTTGAAAGCTGATATAAACCAATCCAGCCAATGTAGAACTCCTGCCCCCAGCTGGGTCAGCAAAGCAGATGCCGCATTGCCTAAATTCTATCCAGCTTTCCTGGACCCTGACCATCTACACCCTGTTTCAGCTCATTCCTGCCCCTCAAACAGGCTGAAAAATACCAAGTCAAAGGAAAACTCCCTGACTTAGGGGACAAAAAAAACAAAAAACAAAAAACAAACAAAAAAAAAAACAAGCTGTAATTTAATATCTATGAACATAAAAAAGTACCTGCTGAAACCAAATAGACCCAGATCTATCAACAGATAGATTCATAAGCTGAAATAAATCTATAATATGATGCAACAATCAACCCGCTCTAAATAAAATAGAAGTTATCATATAATTTTAAGATGATCAAAATGAGTCAAAAGTTTGATTCTTATATAAACTCAAGGGAGGATAAAGAGCTCAGGAATATGGAAGATTGTATGGTTGTAGCCTATGCACATATTTCTGAGTATATCAGGACTGTAGCTGCTTTGAACCTTTACCCTGAATTCTCTCAGGCAGGGGAAAGGCAATTTAAATGAACCCATGTCTATGTAAACATTCTGAACTAATACTCTGTAATCTGCCCCCTTTCTCAGAGATCTCAGAGGTGCCAGGGGAGAGGCAGCACAGTCTGGAAACAAAGGATCTGTATAAATCCCATTATGTGCTGTCTGCCCTGTGTATTATCAGTCTTTGGCTGTATAAAGGAGCTTGTAGCCCTTCCTCAGGGCTATAGAGTCACATAACTCTGCAATCCTAACTAGTTAGAAGTCACCCCACCCCCGGTGTTTTAAAATAAATGTTGCTTCTGTTTTCTTAGTCTTTGGTGTTTGGCTCCTTGTTATTTGCACAGTTCTAGGACCCAACATTTTGGTGGCCTGTTCAGGGATCTGAGAAATTCTGGGAAGTCACCCCCAGAGTCTGGCAACTTTATTCTGCTGTGTTTGGCCAATCAGTAAGTTTCCCTCTAGTTTCTGTATCTGGTCTTACCTGCAACCAAATACACGCAAAAGGAGAGAAACCAGATCCTATGGGAATTTGAGAAAAGAGGCACAGTCCCTGCAAATACTGAGATTTGAATTTTACTGACGTTACTCCAACGAAGTTTAGCTACCAGTATTTACTAGATTTCACAGATACCTTTTCAGGATGGAGAGAAGCCTTTCCTACCAGGTCAGAAACAGCTAATGTAGTCTGTACGCAGAGTTTCTCTGGGTCTCAGCAGCTGCTTCCCAAATAACCACTCAAAGGCTTAATATTAATTATAAACACTCAGTCAATAGCTGAGGCTTATTACTAACTAGCTCTTACAACTTAAATTAACCCATATTTCCTATCTATGTTCTACCACCTACCTTGTGGCTTATGACCACATTTCACATATGTCCTGCTTTCCCTGTGTCTGGCTGGCAACTCCTGAGATTCTGCCTTCTCCTTCCCATCATCTTAGTTTGGTTGTCCTGCTTGGTCTTCTTGCCTGGCTACTGGCCATTCAGCTTTTTATTAAACCAATCCACGTGGCAAATCTTCACAGGTACAAAAGGATTATTCCACAGCATTTCCCCCTTTTATCTAACTAAAAAGGAAGATTTTTAACTTTAACATAGTAAAATTACATACAACAAATCAGTAAGAATTACAGTTACAATATCCAATCCATTTCTATTTGGCTAAATTAGAGAAAAATACACTATTATTTATCTTATCTTTATGAGTTTAAAGTTTTACACATAATTTACCTTTTATCATAACTAAAGAAAACTTGAAGTCTAATTGTATAGTCTATAAGTCTATTAATGACCTCAGAAGGGTGTAATTTTACTAATAACAGGGACATCTGGCTGCCTGGATGGCCACTCAAAGTTCTTCCGTAATGTTGGCAATCCAACTTTGGCCTACAGACCTTGTATGTCTGAAAGACTTTTCTGAAAAGCAAGGAATTTTGAAAAACTGTCCTACCTTGTCCTAGCATAGTCTAGCAGTCATTTTTTTTTTTTTTTTGACATCCTGCTGGTCCAGTTTGAACACTACACTGTCAGCAATTGAGACAAAAACAGGTTTTTTTCTAGCTGTCCTGGAACTAGCTCTGTGGGCCAGCCTGGCCTCAAACTCACAAAGATCCACTTGCCTCTGCTTCTCAAGTGCTGGGATTAAAGACATACACTGCCCCTGCCTAGCCTTATTCTCATTCTTAAAGAAACTCTTCTTGATGCTTCATTTATTACTGTATTTGACAATTTCATCTCCATCTTTGATACCCACCACTAACACAGTGGGAAAGACATGAGGACATGAGGAGGAAGGGTACTGTCTCACTCTGGAACCCAGTGGACTCTTTGCCAGCACAGAACCAAGAATCCCAGCATGGTTAGCAGTTGTTTAGACCTTTCTCCAGTTCCAGCCATACACCTACCATTTTCTAGGAATCTCACCAGAAAGACTAATACATGGAAAGGACATACACTGAGCTCTGTGAAAACCTAGGGGCTTTGAGTTTCACTTCATCATATTATAATTCCAACCAATGCACCCCCTGAACTACATCACATGTCCTTTACTAAAACAGAGAGAGAGGGGGGGAGGGAGGGAGGGAGAGAAAGAAAGAAAGAAGAAAAGGAAGAAAGGAGAAAGAAAGAGGGAAGGCTTCTGAGTGAAAATAAGGACACGATCACTTGGCATTGGTTAAAGAAAAGCTTGGTCACAGACTGAGAAAGAGTTACAGTCAGGCATCTAAAAGATTCTGGAACGCAGAGGAAGCAGTAAACTAAACATGATCAATAGACTGATGTGATCATGAAGGAAGAGGACGGGGTGGGGAGGGCCAAGGGAAGTCAAAGGAACCAAGAAAGTGTGTGGCCAAAATGACAGGTTTTATGCGTAGGAGGGGCTTGGGCAGGGAAGCAAAGGCTTTGTGCTGGAGGGTTAGGGTAAAGACAGGGTGAGGAGCCTCAGGTGCTGAGCTGGGAGGCCAAGCACACACTTTGGTATGCTGATAGGCACCACAGATTTGTCCTGAGTCTCTTTGGGACCTGACAGTTTCTTAGGGGACTTTTGAGATGAACCTAAGAGCTACCAAGAGTAGCTCTGGCCAACACTGGGAGAGCCTATGTCTCGTCTTGTTTCTCCTCTTTTCCACTGGGAAGCACTCCCCCCCCATGTGTCTTCCTTTCTTCTGGGTGCTCCTCTGTCTCTCATCCTCACACTTCAGCCTGTATTAAGAGATCTTTAATACAATACATAATACATAATAATATTTAATATATGAACATTTTTTAATTTAAAACGACAGAAATACCCTAGACTTATTTATATTACCATTATGTGTCAGATGGAATAATAAATTGTTCTTGTGGGGATAAATCTCATAGGATTTGATTTTCCAGGTATTCTAAGCCACACTCTTGCCCCCAAGAATGGGAAAATCCCTCCAAAAGCAATACATTCTAAATCCAAAGCACATTAGGTATGACCCCTTCTAAACAGCTCTCAATCCAAGATCTTAATAGAGCACCATGTATTTTATTTTCTTGTTTTCTAAAGATAATTTCTACAACTCTTTCTCTTGTGCTTTTTATAAAGCTAAAAGTTTAAACAAAAGGAACAGTTTGCTTGCTCTCCTGAAGGAAGAAGATGGCTTTCTGCAACTTTAAGGCTGTATCTTAGGGTTCCTATTACTGTGATGAAACACCATGACCAAAAAGCAAGTTGGGGAGGAAAGGATTTATTTGGCTTATATTTCCACACCACTGTCCATCATCAAAGCAAGTCAGGACAGGAACTCACACAAGGCAGGGCCCAGAGGCAGGAGCTGACGCAGAGGCCATGGAGGATGCTGCTCACTGGCTGGCTTCCCATGACTCACTCAGCCTGCATTCTTACAGAATCTAGAACCAATAGCCCAGGGATGGCATCACCCACAGTGGGCTGGACATCTCCTATTGACCACTAATTAAGAACATGCCTTGCAGCCCGATCTCATGGGGACAATTTCTCAATGGAGGCTCCCTCCTTTCAAGTAATTCTAGCTTGTGTCAAGCTGACATAAAAGTATTCAAGACAGGAAATTTCTGGAAGGGTTATATCTTATATAACATCTTATATAGAACCTTCTGCAAAGCTGATTCATTAACTAGAGCTTCTATGATCACGGAGAGGCTGAAATGTTACAAGTCCAAAAGTATGTTATCTTGGAACAATCTTGTAACTGCTGGGTCATCTCTCTAGCCCATTGTCTTAGGCCAATTCTCTTAATTTATTGCCTTCCTTCACGTGTGAATTAACATCTTTGCAGCTGTGAAGTAAGTCATCAGGAATGTACACCCTAATCCTGACCCTGAGATTTCACCAAGCAAAAGGTGAAGATAGTGATCAGATACCATCTGACATCTACAGCAGAGATCCTCCCAAATCACAAAATAGTCGTGTTCCATGAGGGATTAAAATCTACCTATTATTTCTTATCCAGAACCTCCAAGGACACTTGGAGAGTAACAGCTGCCGCTCTTCACACTGGTGATGATCAAGCCCTTGATGAGGGTGTGTGAAAAAGGTTTAGGGTTTTTTTTGTTTTGTTTTGTTTTTTCCCTATCAAAGGTAGTTTGCACACTAAGGGCCAGTGGTCCACAAATCTTTCTCACCTTGTAAAGCTTTTATGTAAATCTTTTTGTCCCCTACCTGGAAAAACTTATCTGTTGTGAAATATTACTGTAATTATGTAAAGATATGTTACATTTGTTTATGTTTCAGAAATATTACTTTATGTAAAAGTGTGTTACATTTGTTTACGCTGCATTCAATTATGAAAAGATGTGTTACATTTATTTATGTGTATTTGTTTAATTACATAAAGATGTGTTGTTGTTTACCTTGCCTGTCTAAGGCACCTGATTGGTCTACTAAAAAGCTGAATAGCCAATAGCTAGGCAGAAGAGGGATAGGCAGGGCTGGTGGACAGAGAGAATAAGTAAGAGGAGGAATCTAGGAGAAGGAGGAGAGAGATGAGAAGGAGACACCCAGGGCCAACTGGGCAGGCAGAATTTTAAAAAAGGTAAAAAGCACTGAGGCAAAATGTAGACAAAGAGAAACAGCTTAAATTAAGTTATAAGAGCTAGTGGGACAGACATAAGATAAGGCTGGACATTCTTAATTTGGGAGCTGGTTTGTGGCCCAAAAGGAAGCCTGCTACACTTTTGTTTACAAAAAATCTGACACCTTTCCCAGTTTTGCACCAGTTCTTTTGAAAGTAAGCAATCTGGAAAAACTGTGAGCTTAGACCCAGCAGACAGGGAAAATATACAACCGACACCTGAATTAGACTAAAACCCTAGTGAACTTTCTTTGTGCTACGTTTGTTAAGCTAGTTTGAAATTTTGCACATCCTTTTTACAAAAAGAATTGCCTTGCCAAGTTATTTTTGTTTTGTTCCTGTATTCCTTTGTGTGACACAAAGACTATCCTTTGTTAATTTCCAACAATTTATTGGCTCATCCAGAATTTCAAACCCATCTGGAAGAATGTTCAGATCCCTTCCCTTGAGAGAGACACCTTTCCTACCATGTTAAAATGGTTCCCAGGGTCTCAAGTGACAGATCTCTGGACAGAAGGTTTCTCAGCAGTGTGGGAAAGAACAACAGTGAGCGAGGGAATGCTGAGCGCATTCAAGGTAAGAACTGCTTGGCAGCTGGGATTTCCTAGAGGGGTTTTCTGTTGTTTGTGTTGGGCTTTTTTGTTTTGATATTTTGTTTTTGAGAATAAATAAGTGAGAAATTATATCTAAGAGACTCTAAATGATTCTCCATTAAACGCAAGAAATCTCTTCCTTTGGGATGGCTATGTTCTAATGGCCAGAATGGGAAAATAATCAGGCTAAACCAAGTTCTGGGAAAAAAATAAAGAAATGAGACAAATTCCCCCTGACAGGGGTTGTCTTAGTTATTGTTCTATTGCTATGAGAAGACCCAATGACCACAGCAGTTTAAAAGGAAGGCATTTAATTGAGAGTGCTTGCTTTCAGTTTCAGAGGGTGAGTCCATTATTACCATGGCCAGGAGCATAGCAGCAGACAGGCAGGCATGTGCTGGAGAAGGAGCTGAGAGCTAACATCCTGGTCTGCCTGAGTCAGGCACACAGACACCAGGTCTGACCAGAGCTTTAAAAACATAAAAGCCCACCTCAGTGACACATCTCCAACAAGGCCAAGCCTTCCAATCCTTCCTAAACAATTGCAGTAATTAGGGACCAGGTGTTTATTTAAACGTAGGAGCCTCTGGGGGCCATTCTCATTCAAATCTCTGTGGGGTGGGAACCAACTCCTTTGGCTGGTCTAGACACTGTTTCACCTTCTTCCATATATCCCTCCCTACCCCAAATATGGAAAGCTTGGATAAAGCAAGAGACCACCACAACCCATTTAGCTCCCTATAGCTTCTCTCTCTGGGCTGGGATTTCCCCTTTCTCCTTTAACCTGGTTCCCATATCTGGGAGACTTTGAATCAAATTTGGAGAAATAAAGACCAGACATCCATTTGGTGTTGGGTCCTCAAGCATTTGCTTTTGTAAATGAATAGCTAAAGTGCCACACAAGGCTACTAAGGTTTCAAGTTAGGATTAACTATTTTTAACTAGCTGGTTTCTCATGGATTTAAAATGCTGTGAAAGACCCTCAGATGAGGACCTTCCCTCAGGAGGAGACCCCGATTCCCAAAGACCGAGCCGAGCCACAGTTCAGATGCAAATTGCAAGAGAGTTTTATTGGGGTGAAGGTACCTCCGGGCGGCAGCAACTCGGGGAGCTAACTGGCGCGCTGATGCTTTGTCCAGGGACTTTTTATAGCGTAGGGGAAAGCGGGAAGCAGGCTTACAGAAGCAAAAGGCGTGGTTATAGGGAAAACAAGGAAATCATTTGCTCATTTAAACAACAACTTTTACTTATTGGATGAAGGCCTAGTGGCGGGAAGGAGCAGCGGGAGGAAACGGTCGCTTGCTGGGAGGGGGGCTTCCTGAGCATTGGCCCTGATTACAGGCTTCTTGTGGTATGCAGTCCCGGTCACGTACTTCTGGTTATCTGATGGTTCCTTAGCAACCCTTTTACTATCTGCTCGCAGGCTTGTGCTTGTGTGAGGGGGGGAGACGGGGGACCCTGGGCATGTCCGGGCAAGCCTGGACAAATCTCAGGCAAGTTTTCCAGACTCGCTCCCACAAACGGGGGAAAAAAAAAGGGGGGGTTAGCACTCGGCCGGATACCTGAACTGAATGCCTGGATCCAGCCCTAGAACTCAGAGTCTTTCAGCTGGAGGGTCCCAGATCTGATTGATCTCAGCCAACACCATGCTTGAAATGGCACCAAGGTCACTGTCTCTTACTCAGTTGCTCCCTGTGCCCCAGAGTAAACAGGCTCACTCTGGGAATAGGGCACACTTCCTCCTTCCTTCCACCACCTTATGGGCTCCTTTCCTAGCAACAGCTTGTACCTAGGAGCCAAGGGGGCATAAACTAAGCTCTAGACGCCAGCCAGCTCATAGGGCCCCAAGATACAGTGTAGAGGAGTATATACAGACTGCCTTTCCTCCGTGAGACATGGAATTCCCTCCTGTTTCTTTATTTTGCTATTTTGAGCCTATAGACCTGAGGGTAATTTATTCTGTCATATCTATGTTATGCTCATATTGAATGCTCATTTGAAATATAAAGGGAGTGACTCTCTTCATTTAATGTGTGAAATGCATGGCTCTCTTCCAGATGTGTGCTCTAATGTGGGCTAGGCTCATTTTATCATAGAGCTGAGCTCACCATATGCAAAAAGTAACCCTATAGTTACTTACCATCTTGACTTCTGACATCATCAAATGGCAAGGACCATGAGACTTCAAGGTTATCTTTGTTCATAAAGCCGTGTGGCATGAGCCAAAATGGGGATACCCTCAACCCTCCCACCACACGCCTAGAGCTTCTTACACAATAGGTACTGAATAGTCCCATAACCCAACATTTTTCTAATTTTGAGTTTTCAGTTTCTGGGATGCTTAATGCGATCCTGGAAGTAGAAGACCCACAGAAGACCCCTATATGGGCTCTAGTACTATGTAATAAGGCTGATGCTTTTTTTTGGTATCAGACTAAGGAGGTGTTACCAGAGACTTCCATGGTGTTTGGGAGGGATTTTTGACATATTGTTTTGCATGATATATTTACTGATTTCTAAAGGAAATAAACTAGTCTCAACCCTGTGCCTCCAGCACTAGCCAGCTACTCATGGCTGTAAGGACTTCTGGCACTCCACGTGGTTGAGCCGACATGGCTCCGGTGGGATGCACCTTGTATGGAGGCACACCCTAAACGTGACTAAGTAAACCCATGCACACTCCTCTTAAAAAGAGACACCACAGTTTTTGGTCTCTCTCTTATTATCTCTTTCTGTCTTGCTTCTGTTTCTGTACCCGCCTGGGAACTCTCTTAAATAAACCTTCATGTGGCCTTGGCAGTACGCAAGTGTGTGTGCCTCTTCTCATGCGCGAAACCAATAATGGGAGCTAGCACTGAGACAGCTGGACCTGACTGGACCCAAAAGATAGATTTCTAGGCTTGAGAGAGAGGCTACCCCCAGAAACTGCAACAGCTGGAGGCAAAGAGACTCAGACCTCTTGGGAAGGAGGTGGGAAATGTGGGTCAGCAAGGTCCTAATGCCACTCTCATTGCCTGACCTCTCCAAACCTGTTTTTCTCTATCCGAGATAGACTATTCTTTCCCTTCCCAAGATTCCTTTCTGCCCCACTGACCTCCAGATACCCTAGATTTTGTTTTTACTTTCAGTTATAATGACCAGTTGCCAGGGGACAGGCCAGGGGCAGGGAACAGGCCGGTGCTGTCCCTTCCAAGTCCTTTGAGGTGTTATTTCCTGTGTTTCATCTTCTACAGACTGCAGATCCTAAAACAGAATAAAAATAGAAGTAAGAGCCTACTGACAGCCTGTGCGTGAGGGGAGAAGATCCTCTGCATAGTACAGTAAAAACCAGAAAAATCGCTCCAGCATCATGGTTTGAGCTGGCCATCCATTGCTGGGTTCTGCTCTATCTCCTAATACCAATTTGATGGTGTTTCCTGTGCCTTGCCGCTTCTCTCCATCTGCTTCCTGCACTCATTCAACCAAAACACGGCTATGTATGGTAGGTCATTCTCTGGATTGCACGAAGCACAAAATTAATTTGACTGCCTTGTGTCTTCTGTCACATTTACCTGGGAACTTAGAAAATCTCATAGTTTTACCAATATCACACAGGTAAACATTAATTTATTATATTATCCTACAGATGTTTTGATTCAGCTTTCTTTTATTAAGCTGGTGCTGCACAGTACTACCCTCTAAGCCAAAACTGCCATCTTCAAAAGACCACCATGTCTGCTCACAGAAGATCACAGCCTGGTTTGTTCTTGTTCATAGGAGGGGTGGGAGGGCTGTTTGGCCCTCCAAGAGCACCTTCCCACTCTTCCCAGCCAGCTGTGGCCTTGAAGTCTTGAGGAAGAGCTAGAGAATTCGGGCTGTGAAGGGGGGCTACCTACACGATGGGGAAGCCATCGTGCACACTGTGTGAGGACTCCAGGCATGGCTGCTTTGAGATCAGCCACACTCCTGCCTCTGCTCACCATCATCCCCATCCCATAGACTCACCGGTTCCCCAGAGTGAACTCTGCTTTGACACTGGATCTTCTGAGAAGGAGACTGACATTGCTTAGTTCCCCACCTCAGAGGAATTTCTCACAACAGATGGTGAATTTATTTGTTAATGTTTCTATGCCTTGTGGTATTAAGAAAACCAACAAGTAGAAGAAAATGTTAAGAGGATGTAAAAGTGAAATATTTTTAGTTTGAAAAAGGACTTATATGTGAAGATTGCAGTGGCTAGACACTTTTCTGCAATAGAAAAGGAAGTTAGAAAGCTTAAAAAAGTCCAAAGATCTGAGCCAGTGCATAATGAAATAAAACTTGAGAACTATATAGATAAAAAAATGAAACTTTATGTATATGCTATTAAAATGTCTAAGGTTAAAGTGCAATTCATCGATGCCAACTCCCTGCTTAAATTAATGGTGTTATTGATCTCAATTACAGGAATGGGCTTAAAGAACAAAAAGTGTTTCTCATCAAAGTGTAAAGTGTCTTGGTTTTAGCCCAGTCTTTCTCTAAATAAAACATAACGGGTTAAGACAAGCAGACTGATGTAACTGACCTTCTGGGTGCTGAGAACCACACTTGGAGACAAATAAAGATGTGGTCAGAAGGATTTTTTAAGGGACAATATTTTGCCCCTTGCCCTTCCAAGTCAGCAAGGAGCCATGGGGCATCTTTCAAAATGTTCTGAAACCAAGGAGTCATCTGTTCTGGTTTCTTCATGGAGGCCATGGAGACCCTCCCTAGGAACCGTTGTCTATCAGGAGCTTCAAAAGTATTCATTACCTTGTATGGGAGAACATTTTTGTAAACAAAGAAGGAAGAAAAGTATTCATAGAGCTAGACATCTGCAATTACATCAGCCATTTAAAGTTCTGTATATACATCTCTCCTGATTAAAAGCTTCTAAGTACCCTAAGAAATAGCAGTAACAAATAAATGCATCATTTGTTATAAGAAATTTTTCTAAGGGGAGATGGTAGGCACTATCTGGATTATAAATACCAAGTATTTATAACATTGCTGCATAGGCCAACTTCGTCCCCATTTTTAGATTTTAGTCTGTACACCTCAGTTTTTCCAGAAAACCTTAAGATCTCATGCAATTAGGGCCTAATTTCGTACAGCCAGCTGGGGAGAATGACTGGACACAAGGGTGAAGGTCCCATGTCCTGGCTTAGGCCTTCCTTGAGGGAGCATTAACATCTAGCAAGCACAGCTGGGGTTATTACTGAGAGATCCATTTTACTCAAAACCAGTTTGACTGTGACCGCACATGAAGGCAGGCGACCTTCTGAAAAGCTTAACAAGTGTTTTCCTCCTCTGAAGACATCAAGTTGCCGATATACACATTCCTATAACCTAGAGGCCATCAAACAGCAAACTACAAAAATCCAAATGAGAATATCCAGCTTGGTGAGGCAGAGACAAAGGCTCAAGAACAGAAAGACCGTCCTACCCCAAGGGATGCAGGCTAGGAGACTGTATAGAAATGGTGGGCATTAGGATCCAGAGAAGCGTCTGCAGGAAGTTTCCAAGACTCACAGGCAAAGGACTTTAGTGCACAGAAAAAAAGCAAAGAAAACAACAAACTTGTCTTGTATAAAAACAAACAAACAGCAACAACAACAACAACAGAAACCCTTGACCTGCACCCTGTGGCTTTTCTGACTTGGAACCCTGACTCACTGTTGGCAAGGCTGCTGGGATGCCTGGATTCTGAGGGGTGGGGAGGTATAAAGTGGGGGAGGGGGGCACCCGTTTCTGTACATACTGCAAGCTCCTGCTCATGGCTTTCACAGGCTGTCCTGTTAGGACCTTGTTTTGACTTAAGGCTACAGGGTCGGGTGGGAGTGGGGGCCTTCTCGGGGAGTTAAATTTGCTTTGGGTGTGCCTGTAAACCGGAGCTGAGTTCCAGGGATGAGAAGGATTAAGACCAGCTTGTGTGTGTGTGTGGGGGGGGGGCGCTCAGACCATTTTCCATTCCATCTTATGAAATTATCTAAAATAATTTAGAGTTTTAAATTGAAAGTTTATTTTTTTATATTTTTTATTTTATTTTTTATTTTTATTTTTTTTGAGCGGGCTGCAATGGCACAAGCCTTTAATATCAGCACTTGGAAGACGGAGTTCAAGGTTAGCCTGCTCTACAGGGTAAGTTTCAGGATAGTCAGAACTACACAGGGAAAGCCTGCCTAACAAAAAGAAAGGAAGGGAGAAGAGAGAGAAAGGAAAACAAAAGAAAAGAGAAAGTAAGTTCTAAACTCAGGCCAGCAATGGCCATCGTCCAACGCGGAACTGAAGCCACACTGGAAGAGCCAATCAGAAGTAGCCAGTCTGCAGTCTCCTAAGAGTTTTGTTTGTTTAGGTTATCTCACCAACAAGCTAAAGGAGTAGGTTTGGGCATAGATAATTGGAGCCAGGGTAGATGATGAACCAAGGTAAAAACAGACGTCCAATCCAGCACAGCATCCCCAAAGTGCCCGGCTGACCAGACAAGCCTGGAGGGCATCCCCAGACTCAGGACCTTCCAGGAATCAAGAGATTGCAGGGCCGGGCAAAGCCCAAGGAAAGCTCCCAGAACCTCGGGTGCTCCCTTGAGCCTCGAGACCTAGCCAGTCCTACAAGTTACCTTGCCCAACATTTTGGCCTTGTTGGCTGCATGGTCTGGTAAAATGGTGAAAGGTCTCCTAATCTGGAGGTCAGACTCTGTCACAATGAAGCAGGGGAGTGAGATAATAGAAGGGTAAAGATGAAGAGCAAAAGAACTGGCTGCCTGTGGGAGACAGATGGCCCCACCAGGCCTATTCAGAGCCAGGACCAGTGAGTCTGAGTTGAGAGCTTGACCACAATGCTCTTCCTGGGTTTCAGCACCAGGTGTTACATTTCTGAAGCAATGCAAAGAGAAGGCAGAAAGTGACCAGAGGTGTGTCCTCAACAGGTGAGCCTGTGTTTATTAGGATATTTAGTGATGTGCAGCTTCTCTCTCTTGCCAGAAAAAGTTGGGATCTACTAGGGACAGGACAGTAGATCTTTTTATAGTGATGAGGGGCTTAGGAATCAGAAAATTTTGCAGTTCTAGGGTTATCTAGATCTTCAGCTTTTCCCACCTGGCTACCATGAGAAACAGACTGTCTCTGCAGACATTGATTTCTGTGCTGACCTATAAGACTGAGCAAGGTCGGAAAATGCAGAGGCTACAAGCAGCATCACCAGGGACCAGCTGATCCTGTGAACTCAAGCACCAGCTCTGCCCAGGGCTTAGTCACCTGGTGAACTGTGGCACCGGGGAAGAAAACCCGTGATAACAACGTCATGGAATACATTTGTTTCAACTCTGCCTTTATTGAGAAATGTGCTGTCTAATCAGTTTGTTTGTTTTTATTTCAACATCCAAATTAAAACTAAAAAAGCAGTTTAAGAAGAAAATGCGGGGGTGGAGGTTGGGCCGGGCTTGGGGAGGGAGGGCTTGAGGAGAAGGGGGCCCTTGCTGCTTTATAAAATATGCCTTCTCAGTACTGAGTGCTTTGATAGGGCATTAAAGAGAAAACCTGAAATATGTGTATGTGTGCCTGTGATAATCTTATGAGTACTCTGTCAATACTGCCCCTTCATTATAGACTTGTTCTGTGAAATTTTAAATATTTACGGAAACTGGCAAATAAAGAAGAGCCCAGTTACTATTACTCACAATCTCAAATTTTATGTTAATATGAAGTGTTTTCAATTCTACTGGTGGGGCAATGAAACAAAATTTAAATGATGCATCTAGCTCCCAGGAAAAACATGTTATAGTACACGGCACACACTTTCATTCAAGAAAGGCAGTCTCACAATCTTCCCACTTTTCAAAAAGAAGAAAGTTCTAATAAAGCATGTAGGTAATTCAACATCTGCCCATAACTTTAACCACTCTTCTCATTTAAAAAACAAAGAAAAAAAAAAACTTTGTATTTGGAACAGGGCTGTGTGGAGCAATACAGAGGCCAAGTAGTGAATGTCAGATCAAAACAATGCCGAGTCCAGCAGGTAGATCAGACAGACTTTAAGAAGTCCATTTATTTTTAAGTGCAGTAACTGAAAAGAAAAGAAAAATAAAACGCACTCATGTTGTGGTAAACCTGTGCTGAAACTTTCAAAGGAGGATGATGCTGGAGCTGAGAAAGTTTTCAGAACCGAATGAGAACCAGAGCACTCTTTTTTCCTTTTACTCATTTTGACTCACACACACACAAAAAGGGTTTATTTTATTTTTCTTTTCTCCTCCCAAAAATATTGTGATAAAATTTATAGAAAAAAATTAATATGCTTCTAGTTGGAAGTCTTATTTTAAAGAGAACAAGAAGAGTTAAAAAAAAATCTAAAAGCAACTCAATGCAGTAAACAGATTACTGTATCTGAAGATAGTATTTTTCCATCACATTTAAATTGTTGGAGACTGGAAAACCTAAGTACCCAAGCTTGATTCAAAGAGATATTTATCACATTCTCCAAACTGATGGGACGAATACGCGGACACAATGGGGGTTACAAATGTCTTTGATGAAGTCTCTCATTTGAACCTGTTTTTTTTTTTCCTCTTTCAAAGAACAAGAGATAATCACCCTGAAATAAATATTTTTCCCTTTTGAAAAATGTTCCAAACAAATGAATAGTTGAACAAAATAAGGCACTCCATACAGGCCTAAAGTGGAGAAATAATAAATACAAGCAGACAAAATACCAAGATTATTTCTCTCCACTCTATTTTTCAAAAGAGAGAGGTAATGAGCAGACAACCACTTGTAATTTACAAGCTGAAGTCTTCCTTTGACAGTCCACAGATCAATTAAATCCTCTTCAAATTAGTTTTGATGTGTTAATGTGCGAGTCCCCCTCACCTCCCTACGTTTCCAAGGACAGTTCCTGGTTTCCAGGCGGGCTCCGGGCTGCCTCGTCTTTTTTGCTTTGTTGTGCATTAACACAAATCACTTGCAAGGATGGAAATACACAGAAAAGTAACCTTGACACAGATTGTTCCTGGTGGTGTTTTATTTTCTCCCACGGCTTTCTACATTCTAGCTAATTAAAAGTAGAAAGTCTTGGGAGCTCGGTTAATTTTTCTGTCCCTCAACTGTATTTGTTATCTTTAGCAACACTTAGAATACAAAAAAAAATGTAGCAGGTTGCCTCAGTTCCAATTTTCATGACCTGCTCAATGATGCCTCAATTCTAAAAATTGTTCATCACAATTTTAATACCAATCCTTCTCTTGAACAGGAAGTGTCTAACAGGTAAAGATGGGATATTTTGAATTTATGACTAGATAATTTTTTTTTCCTCATATGTCAGGACTCCAAAACAATACCTCAGTTTTATCTGACAGGGAATTACTGTCACGTTTGCCTCCCCAATGCTTCCTGTTGGGGGTGAGTGGCCTATTCTTCAGCATGACAAAGTCTGATTTCTGAATAGCTGGTGGTGTCAAAGGGCCATTAGTATGCTAAGCCTTTTAGTGGCATGGGATAGCTCCATCCTGCTCTCCCCAATTGTCACAATTGAGCCACGTGACTAACTGATGATTTCAAGGCAAGCTTTGGAATCTTGATGTCTTCCAGAAATTATTAATTTTTCTGGTAATACAATCTAGTAACTCCCATTGCTCAGTCTTCTAATGCTTAAAAGGACAGGATCCGGAGCAAGAAGGAGAGCGGAAATGCAACGAATAAAATCACTAGCTTCTCTTCTAATGAGTTTTTAAGAGTCTAAAAGACAGACCTAATCTGTTTGGTAAGCCTGTTGTTCTTCAAATGTAAAGTTTCTGCAGAAATTCTTGACAATTACATGTGAAAAGCAATTTTTTTTTTGAAAACTGGCTTAAAGATAAACAATGCTGTACTTCTTTCTACAGTCAACTTTCAACTCCCAGCACTGTTTCATTTCTTGAAAAATACTCCTTTCATGCTGATTAACTGCCAGCACGCACAGTACAATGGGATAAGTACAAAACAGTCATTTGAAAATGAAAGGAAGTAAGTCAGACAGTATCTGATCCTATACTAACTGATTACTGATTTTATTATGTCTTATGCTGATCAACATTTTATCTGTAAGCCAATATGCTTCTTGAAACAGCACATACCACAGAGCGAAAGGTAAGACAGCTTAAAGTACCTATAAATGGTTTTATAAAGGCATGGATGGAAAAACTGACCAGTTCTAGAGCCCAACATTAATAAGGTCTAGGAAATATATGTATCTGTCATAAGAAGGATATTCCAGGACTATCAACCCCCTCCATATTAAAACAGAAAGAAAAATTGCCTCTCAAAGCCCAATGTGCAACATCATTTAGTTTCTGACATTTGTGTCTGAGAACTGAGTAAAATTTTGTCTTTTCTGAAACAATAAGAAACTGGCCTTTCAGAAAACAAAGCAAAACAAATAAAACCAGCAGCCTCCTCCTCCTTTTCTTTTTCCTCACCCAGGCACAGAGTTAAACCTCACATCCTGTCCTCCTTTGCAATTTGATGCAATTATGTGACTGAGTTTCATCTAATACAGTATATTTGGCTAATAGAATGTTCTTCACTGCCAAGCCTGGCCCATTAAAGTTTCTCATAGTTGCTTCTTTATGTCCTTCCTTTATTTGCCAACCTGGCTCATGACATGGTGACTTTGAAAGCTTTTGGTAAAGCTGATCCAGGAGCACAAGTCTTGATTCAGAAACATTTTTTTAAGGGGACATCACCAACTGGACAGGAATACCAATAATGTATCCCTTACCCCATGAGTGTTTAACAGACAACATTTTCCTTAGTTAAACAAATGCTACACATGATCTGGCTTGCATTGCTCAGTAGAAAAAAGTTTTAAGGGCTGGAGAGATGGCTCAGTGCCTAAGAGAACTTGTTTTTGCAGAGGACACTGGTTCAAATCCTGGTACCCATGTGGCAAATCGTGGTCATCTATAACTAGGTCCAAGAGATTCAGATTCCATTTTTTTAACTCTGCAGGTACCAGTCACATGTGTGGTAAGAAGACACATATAAGCAAAACACTACACACACCCATAATAAACAAACAAACAAATAAAATACATCTACAAAATTTTTAAAAAGAAAAAGAATTTTAGGCCTCAGGATTTTAAGTTGACTATGCATAATTTCTAAATATTCATAGTCAAGGTTTTAAAATTCAAACAGGAAAGTCAGTTTAAGTAAAAGACTAATTAGACTTTTGAAATCCAGACATGCTTTTAAGGTAGCAAACCCAGATCTGTAATAAGGGCAAAATTCCTTTTACATTTCTATCAAACATCCATTCTAGGAAATAGTATAGTCTACCAGGGCGTAACCCAAACAGAAATAAAGCAATGTGGTGGTGTGTTGCTGATGGCCTTGTGAAATGGAAAAACTTTCAAGGTAATTTGACCAGAGATAGGAAAAGTAACTACAGACAACATATAAGATTCAATTTGAAACAATTAAATCTGAAATCCTATTGCAACCAACTGGCGTTTTTTGGCATGGTTGTGGGAGCCTTGTGAGCTGACCCAAGATGAATTAACTGGCCTGAGACATCCACAGAAGCTTCTTACCAGTCAAAAATGCATTCAATGTGTGTGTACATGTATGTGTATGTGTATTTTGAGACAGAGTCTCTCTGTGTAGCCCTGGCTGTCTTGGCACTCACTCTGTAGACTAGGCTGACCTTGAATTCACAGAGCTCTACGTGCTTCTGCTTCCCAAGTACTGGGATTGAAGTCATGATCCACCACATCCAGCTGAAAATTAATAGATTAATCAAAACTTTTGGTAAGGTCATTTGATTGCTATCAATTGAATTCTACTGCGGCAATCATCTCAAGTTCACAAATCTTAAGGAAAATAATTTGCCCAATGTTCAGTAGTTACAGCCTACTCCCCAGAGTGTGCCAGACTGGTGCAATGTTTACTCTCCACCCAGATTCTAGATCCCACAGATCCTGGAGCGCATATGAACTTCAGTAGTGCCCTGATGGCTCAGTTAATTTTACTTAAATTTGTTTTGTTAGAGAGGAACCTCTTCCAATAAATTTACTCAGTTCTGAAAACAGTGCCATGGAGGAAGCTACTTTCCTTTAGAGCAAGCAGTAGCACAAATGGAACGCTGGATTCCCTTTATATTATTTTTTAGTTATGTACTGCTGTACTGGGGTGTGAGCATGCGTGTTTGGATGCCTGCAGAAGCCAGAGGCATCAGATGTCTCAGAAGCTGGAGCTACAGGAAGATGAGAGCTCTCCAATGTGGGTGCTAGAAACAAAATTCAGGGCCTATGTAAGAGCAGTGCATTCTCCTCACCTCTGAGCCTTCCCGATAGCCCTGAGATCAATTTTTAAAATGTGGGTTGCAAATTGATCTCACTTCGCTACATATGATCATGACAGTGGCTAGGAAAGTCTCTCATCTTACACTTTTCTAAGCAAATTCCAATTTATACTCAGCAAATGTCCAAACAAGTAGTCACTTGGAGTGAGCCAGAATATTGCATCATCCCAATAAAGCTTTAAGTTCTATCACATATACCCATGCAGGAAGTTTGTTTGTTTGTTTGTTTGTTTGTTTTACTCTTTAGGAGCCCACCATTCAGTCCCCAAATAAATACATGAAAATTTATTCTTACCCATGAATACCAACCTTAGTTTGGCTTGTTTCTAGCCAGATTTTCTATCTTAAATTATCCCATTTCTTTGTAACTACATTTTGCCTCTCTGATTTTTACCTTTCTTTATTCTATATATCTTTCTTTTCTTCTTACTCTGTGGTTGGCTGTGTGTCTGTGTGTCTGTGTGTCTGGGTGGCTGAGTGGCTGTGTGGCTGTGTGGCTGGGTGGCTGGGTGGCTGAGTGGCTGTGTAGCTGGGTGGCTGGGTGGCTGGGTGGCTGGGTGGCTGGGTGGCTGGGTGGCTGGGTGGCTGGGTGGCTGGGTGGCTGGGTGGCTGGGTGGCTGGCCCCTGACATTCTCCTATCATTCTCCTTTTCTCATTTCTCCCTCTTCTTTTTCTTCTTTGTGAAGAATCAGAGAAGCACCTGCATTTTTGAAGTTCCCAGCTTCAGGACAAGCCTGAGGTCTACATAGGAATAAAGGTCAGACAGAAGAGGTAACTTAGGGACTGATAACAGTTAATTATCCATGGAATGTCTCAGGAAATAGCCTGGAAAGACCCAACCCAGGAGGTAGTCAAAGAAAGAGTTTAGCAAACAGCCCGCTAAGATAACAGAGGAAGTCTAAGATTCTCCCAAAAGACAATTGTATTTTTTTTTTTTTTTTTTTTTTTTTTTTTTTTTTTTTTTTTTTTTTTTTTTTTTTT
>PVIH01001461.1:127807-196598 GCA_004025045.1 Sigmodon hispidus | reverse complement strand
AAAAATCTAGTTCCCAAAGTGGCAGAACCTCTTCTGGCCATTGGCACACCTGTGTGCCACACCAACGTCCTTGGTGCACTCGTAATTTTCAATAAACTTTGCTTTTGCATTTCAGAGAGTTCGTGTCTCTGGTGATCTTTTTAGGGGGCCTCGAAACCAGGGCCCAACACTCTGCAGCCTTGGTTTCTCCTCCTACTTATTCTCTCTGCCCTGCAGCCTTACCTATCCCTCTCTCCTGCCTCGCTATTGGCTGTTCAGCTCTTTACTAAACCAATCAGGTGTTTAGACAGGCAAAGTAACACAGCTTCATAGAGTTAAACAATAAAAGAATGCAATGTATCTTTGCATCATTAAACAAATATTCCACAGCACAAATAAATGTAATGCATCTTAAAATAATATCCACAACACACCCAGCATATCTATAGGACTGCATTCAGCAATCCTCTTTTAAAGGATATATTTTACAGACTGTTTCAAAAATAGTAACTGTAACTCCATAATAAGAGTAATGCAAATAAAGCAAGTTTATCTGATCATAAAGAAGACACATCATCGCTATAATCTTCAAACCTTACTATACATTGACTACTATGTTTCCACAAAACATTTATGAAATAATCTGCAGCCCACTTTTAGCTGACAAACAACACCTTTAAGCCAAGTTGACTGTCCTAAGTTTTTTACTGGGTATAAATTTTATAAACATTACTTATAATATGGTGAACAATGAAGCAGAAAAAAGCAGGTTTCCCTCCAAGCTGCAGGTCATGATTCTTGCAATCCACGGATGTCAGCTCACACATCTATATCTCCCTGTATGCAGATGTAGACTGGATGAGTGATCCGCTGGGTGTTATGGTTTCTTCTGATAGCTTTAACTGAGTCAATGAGGATAACCTCAAAGAATTCATATGTGAAGACAGATCTGGTAAGAACTTAGGACTCTTGGGACCTCAGAGTGGCCCCTGATTTTCTCCTCAGCAAAAGAATGAAGGCTTTGGGTAAACTTTTAGGTAGTTAGAGCCCATAGTAAACAGGCTTGGATACTTGCACACTTTGGAGATGGATATTTATAGCCATGGCAACATACATGTGTTGTGGAATATTATTTTAACCATGTAAAACTGTGTTGCATTTGTTTATGCTGCACTTATTTAGCAATGTAAGAATGTGTTACATTAGCTTGTGCTGCATATGTTTAATTATGTAAAGATGTGTTACATTTGTTTCACCTTGCCTGTCTAAGGCACCTGATTGGTCTAATAAAACCTGAATGGCCAATAGCTAGGCAGAGAGGAATAGGCAGGGCTGGCAGGCAGAGAGAATAAGGAGGTGAGGGGAAGGGAGGGGAGTGGGAGGAGATAAAAGACTTTCTCTTACCCCATGGGTTTTATGTGCATTAGAGATCTGTATCATTTTTGAACCTCCAGACATTTCCTATAGGAAGGAAAATATTGCTGAAAATAAGAAGATGGGTGAGATTAGCTTAGTGACTGGGCGTCAGTGAGAAAACTGACTTTGGACCTGAAAAACTGTGAATAATGACACCCAGAAGCAAAATACATGGGGGAAAAAAATCTCCAAGAGTAACCTGAATGAAAGTAGGGAACCCCCCAAAAACCTCAGCACTAGCAGAACTGTGGAAAAAATAAATACTTGTTGCAAGAGAACACAAGCATCCAAAATGCTCAGATTCTGGTATTCATTGTATTTGTCTCAGGTTATAGAGAATGAGGCACTGATACCAAGGGCCTAGGATAGCAGAGAAAATCTGAAGAGATGGGTGGCATTAGTGATAAAAGAGGGTATAGTTCATGGCAACGGTAAGTTTAGGCAGCTGTATATCTTGCAGTTCAGCATTAACACTGGAGTCTTCACTAGGCTAGCTTTAGTGGCATAATTTAATTTTGGTGCTGCTTTCTGTCTCGATTTCTCTATTACAGTTCTGTTTAAACTAGGCTTAGGGCTTGGGATGGAGTGTAGGGGGTGGTGGTGTGGAGCTCAGAGCCAGAGAGCTTCTCTAGCTCACACAGAGCCCTGGGTAGGATCACCAGCTTCTTTTTCTATAGCAATAACAGGCTTCTCCCATCACTAGGAATCCCTAGAGACAAAAATCAGAGAGCAAGGTGAAGATCATCAAGGGGTTAATGTTGAGTAGGTTATGAGGATGGGGAGCTGGAAGCTTTGAATAGGCTGGTGTGGTGCTGGGAAAGATGTCTCCCCTTAGTCTTGGGTATGTCAACACTTGGTCCCCAGTAGGTGGCGCTGTTTTGGAAACTTTAGGAAGTATGACCTTGCTTGAGGAAGTACATCACAGGATGGAGGCCTTACCGGTTTAACATCTAACACCACTTCCTGTTTGCTCTCTGTTTTGTGCTTGTAGTTGAGGATGTGAGCTCAGCTTCCAGATCAGGCCACCACACCTGCCAGTTGCAGCCATGCCTCCCAGCACAATGGAATCGTATCCCTCTGGAAGTGTAAACTAGATAAACCCTTTCTTACCCATGAATTGTCTTTGTCGTGGTGTTTATCACCACAATGAAAAAGTAACTGACACAGGTGATAATTGTAGATCCCTTCTCTTGGCTTCCCTGCTTCTGGCCTTTGGTTTTAGAGAAGCTAAGCTACCGGGAAGCATTGGCAGGCTAATGGGAAAATGAGGAACATTACCTATGCTCTCAGTCCCAGCCGCACCCCATTTTGTCCCTACAGATAGGTGCAGCCTTGGCAGTGCTTAAATATTTATTCTCTCCATGATTCTGGTTCCTTTGGAATGTCCTCTCTTTCCCTGATCACAGCTTCTGCTACGGAACCCTGGCTACAGTTTCAGATCCCATGAACTATGACGTTCTGTGGTGTGTTAGCCCTAGGGGAGAGAACACAACCTACGGATTGGAATATCTGCCTTGACTCATGAGCTACCTGATTTGGCTTCTCTACAAAGCAATCACCTATATAAACACTTCTCATGAATTAAACGTGTCTGTTGCAAATATCCAAGGTGGTTTGTTCTCCTGACAGGACACTGACTAATATACACGTCACGGAAAGACTCACTAAAATGGTGACATTTGATTAAAGGTATAAAGTTAGCCATGCTGATATGCAGGGGAAATATATTCCAGGCAGACAAACAATAAATGCTAAGCCCTAAGGGGAGAACGTGCCTGACACATTTAGAAAAATAACAGTGAAAAAGGAAAGAGTAATAGTAGAGGGGGTAAGAGAGAAAATGCAGATGAAGAGCCACCAAGAATCTGTTGGGAGGCTCGTAGGGAGAGGTGACTGATGAGAGCCTTGTATTTCTGGAAAACTGATGATGGCCGCTGTACTGAAAATATGTGGTAGAGTCAGGCCTAGTGGCTCAGTTCTACAATCCCAGCTATTTGTGAAACTGACACAGGAAGATCAAAGGTTCAAGGCCTTTCTGGGCTACGGAGTGAATTCAAAGTCAGTCTGGGCCATTTAATGCTCTCCTTTCTTCAAATAAAAACTAGGAAGAAGGGCGGAAGGGGTGTGATGTGTTGACTGCTTCAGTACTTGGCTAGCATGTGGGAGGCCTTAGGTTAACCACTGCTTCGTAGTTGGGTCAAAAAGAGAGTATTAAAGACATAAGTCAGATTCAGAAAGACATATTTTATGTGTTTTCTTTCATATATTGCACTAGTTTGTTTTACTACTATGATAAAATATTGGCTAAGACCAACTTGGGGAAAATTGTTTATTTGGCTTAAACGTTTGTCTTAGTCAGGGTTACTATTGCTGTGATGAAACACATGACCAAAGCAACTTAGAAAGGAAAGGGTTTATTAGGCTTATGCTTCCCCGTCCCTGTTTGTCATTAATGGAAGTCAGGACAGGAACTCAAACAGGGCAGGATCGTGGAGGAAGGAGCTGATGCAGAGGTCTTAGAAGGATGCTGTTTACTGTCTTGCTCCTCATAGCTTGTGCAGCCTGCTTTCTTATAGAACCCAGGACTTCCAGCCCAGGGATGGCACCATTCAGGCTGGACTGGGCCCTCCCCCATTGATCACTAATTAAAAAAATGGTTTGTAGGCTTGCCTATAGCCTAATCTTAAGAAAGCATTTTCTCAGTTGAAGTACCCCTCTCTCAGATGACATTAGCTTGTGTCAAGTTGACATAAAACTAGCCAGTAGAAAATCCATCATCAAGGAAAGCCCAGGCAGAAACTCAAGGCTGAAACCTGGATCCAGGAACCAAACAGAGACCACGGAGGGACACTGTTTACTGGTCTGCATTTACCTGTCTTGCTTAGTTTACTTTCTTCAGTATCCCCAGATCCACCTACCTACGAGTTACACCATGTGCAGTAGGTTGGGTCCTCTCACATCAATTATTAATCAAGAAAATGTCCCAGGCCACTCTAATAGAAGTAAATACTCAACTGGGGTTTTCTCTTCTAGGTGACTCTAATTTGTGTCAAGTCAATAAAAACTAATCAATACATATAGAGAATATAGATGTAACTACATAGATACACACCCACATCACTTACAACATAAAATCAGAAAGGAAACTATCATAGGTGAAGAAAGGGGACCAGAAAGCAAGGAGAGTCAGAGAGGGCAGGTGAAGGGTGAATATGAGCAACATATAATGATATATATGATGAAAATGTCATAACAAAATCCAAAGCAGAACAGAGGGAATGACTACCCAGCCCTCTTAAAGCTTAGATCTATAAGGCTTTCTAAGTAAGGCCCATAGGCTAGTAGAGTCAAGGCTTCCGGCTTGCCCCACCCTGAGTTTATAGTCTGGTTTGCTATATATTAGCCATAGGACTCTGGGATTTGTTTTTAGCCTAGATGAGTCTCAGTTTGTCCTTTGCAGTATGAGAAGAGATCAAATGAAAAAAACACCCAGAGTAGCTGACTAAAAAGGCCAGAACACAGTAGGTATTCAATGAACATCTCTTTCTTTCTTCTTTTCCATCACATTAGGAGAAGATGAAAGGGATGATACAGGCTGGGGAGTTAGACATTTTCCCCAGCAACATTCTACTGGGATGAATAAGAGGCAACTCAATGACAGAGCCCTATGCTTCCAGGACAGAGGGAATGCCAGATTGGGATGGGTAAAAAACTGGGGAGCTTTTAAGAGCCTCAGGAAATGACAACGCAATTCAGATCGAAGCAAGTAACATTGAGATGCATATTTTAAAAAAGAAAGAAAACATGTAAGAGGAAAGATAGAAGAATGGAAATTTGTTAAAAGATTCAGAGCTATCAATCCAAGCAAGAGATGATGGCAGATTGGGACCATGTGCCCCCAACAGAGGTGATAAGTGGTACTGCTGGAGTAGAGCTTTCTAAGTAGAGCCCCTGAGTGACCACGCGAACTGATTAGGGGAAGTTCAGTGATAATTTACTACTGGGATCCTCTAGTATTGATATAAAATCTTTTAATTTCCTTTTTTAAAGATTAATTTTTATTTTATGTGCATTGGTCTTTTTTCTTTACCTTCATGTATATCTGTGTGAGGGTTCCAGATCCCTTGCACCTGAAGTTCCGGACAGTTGTAAGTTGCCATGTGGGTGCTGGGATTTGAACCCCAGTTCTCTGGAAGAGCAGCTGGTGCTTTTAACTGCTAAGCCATCTCTCCAGTCCCCTCTTATTTCCTTCTGCACATATTATGAAGTGAATGGTTGACAGTCATTAAAATAGTCTCTGAAAAGTGCTCTTTGCTTTTACTTTTATCTTTTACTACTGTACAATCTCAGATATAGGAATCTTTGTGGCCATGCTCCAATTTGAATTATGTTTTTCAAAACTATCCCAACATATTTCAGAATTAATATTTCAAAGAGGGAGGGATGAGTTAAGGAAAACTCCAAAGTTTTTAGCTTAAGTGACTGAAAGGATAAAGTTGAAGAGGGAGAGGCTGAGCTGGTTAAGAGAGTCTACTGTTCTTATAAAGGATCTGCGTTCCATTCTCATTACACAGCCTGTACAAATTCTAGTGCCAGAGAACTGGAGATCCTCTTATGGCCCAAATACCCCAATTCATGTATATAGACACACAAACACACAATTTAAAAATAGGTAATTAAAAAAAAAAAAACAGCGAAGACGGGGGCTGGAGGGATGGCTCAGAAGTTAAGAGTATGTGATACTTATCCAGGGTACCCAGGTTCAATTCCTAGCATTCACCTACATAAACAACCATCTATATTTTCAGTGGCAGAGGATCTGATTCCTTCTTTTGGTACTGTACATGTGCAGAACACACTTTTCCCTATGGCAAAACACCTACATACATGAAAGAAAAAAACATCTTTGTGAAGAATAGGAAAGACTATAGGTCAAACAGATTTGGGGAAATATGGAGTTCAGCATGTTAGGTTTGTAACATCTAATATCCAGTTGAGAAAATACATAGAAATGCAATTCTGAAAATTGTGAGAAAGAATGGGACTGGGTGAAGAAGCCGCTGATGCACATGTGAAATTTGAAGACCACCAGAGTCATCTAGGGACAGGGAAAGAGGATAAAGGATTGAGTTATGGATTTTCCAACACTACCAAGTTGGGAAGAGGATGAGGAGCCAGCACTTGGGTCTAATAGAAAGCATCCAAGCAAAGCAGAGATTCCAGAACACCAGGATGCCCTGTGACTCCAGGATAATGAAGATCTCAAGGACTGAGAAATGAATTGCGTGAAATGATAAGCAGAATAATACAAACCAGCAAACTAATTCTTGATTTATCAACACGAAGATTGGTGACGTGGAAGGAGAGATTCTGTAGAGTAGTAGAACCAGGGAAAGTACCACTGGAATGCTGGGTAGAAACAATGGAAGCAGTTAACATAGTTAAGGAGAGGGATGCCACTGCAAAGAGGCAAGACAATAGTTGGTGAGATACGTTAGGTTAAAGTAAGGTTAAGTGTTAATCAAAATAACAGCTTGCCTGTGAGCCAAAAGACTGTTCCTGAAAAGAGAGGTATCTATAGGTAAAAGTGGAGGGCAAATCTTATGTAGGTGGTCAAGATAAGACCATAGCTTCTTTGCTATGGTCTTATCTTGCTATGTAGAGGGATTAGCTGTAGATAGAGGCCAGAATGGTTGATCGATGGCTACAGAAAGGAGGCAAAGAGAGAATGTGATGCTGTTGCTGGCAAGTGACTGGAGCCTTATCTGAAAAGGTTTTCTGATTGCTTCATTTCCCCCAAGTACAAAGTCCTTCACAAGAAGCAAGGATGAACAGGACAGCAAAGAGAGGTTTGAGGAGAGAGAGCTGTGAGAAACGTGTCTACTAAAGTGAGATAATGATTGGGAGAAGGTAGACAAGTTACATTTATTGCAGCATTCTTTAGGACTATGGTCAAGTTGAGGCAGGATTGAACACCAGGAAAAATTAGAAGACTATGGGAGGGGGAAGGAGGCTGTCATTCTCAGGTCTGGTTGATGTCTCTCATTTGCCAAGAGTTTAGAACTCCAAAACAATTAACAAAATTTGTCATGAAGATTATCTTCATAGAAATACAGAGGTATTTCAAATAACAATGAGTAATTTTTAAGGCTTATGCATATATGATCTTATTTCCCAGGAGTAAGCCTATAATTTCCTGGGAATCTCACAAACAGGAGTATAACCCTTATGTATAATAAAAATACATGTTAATGACTCTGTTTTCCCTATAAACTATGGGGATGTTTTTGTTCATTTTTTTTTTTTAAACCTTATCAGCTGTAATCCTAATTAAGGCATCTCACGAACCAGCCTATAATTCCAGTTACTAAGAAAGAGAAAGAAGTTTTTCCTTAAAATTCTTTTAGATATAATTCCAGAAACCATCAACATCATATATATGTGTGTGTGTGTGTGTGTGTGTGTGTGTGTGTGTGTGTGTGTGTGTATTGTAAAGACACTTAACTGTGTGGACACCCTAAGTGCCTTTCTTTTTTATTAAAACCAGTACTTCAATATGCAATAAAATATCTTCTTAATAAGCTCTCAATTTGCTTTATACTAACTTGTTCTGAAATTCTTTTTTTGCATTGAAGTCAAGAATCCCAGATTCATCTGAGTGGAGGTCTCTGAAGAGATTGCTTCGGGCTGCTTCAGGTCTTTGGTTGGAGTTGTGGCACTGGCTTCCATTCTTTCTGACACTGGCAAATCCTGGAAGCTGAGGGCTTTTCTCCAGTTTGGTTCATCTGCATGGTTCAGGTGGAGAATAGAGAGATGGCTGTAGGTAGTAGTTTTGGTGTATATAACAATAAAAGAGAAGCAAGGAAGTTGTGAGCGTAACCAAGGAGATGACATATACAGATTAGGTAGGGAGTGTTAGTGGGGTGGTAGATCTTATGAGTTATGAACATCCAAGCTGCCATTTTTCATCACATAGAATAGTCTTGTCTGGGGCTGGAGAGATGGCTCAGAGGTTAAGAGCACTGACTGTTGTTCCAGAGGTCCTGAGTTAGATTCCCAGCAACCACATGGTGGCTCACAACCATCTATGATGACATCTGATACCCTCTTCTGTATACTGTATACATAATAAAAAAAATTTTTTAAAAAAAGAATAGTCTTGTCCTTAAAATCTGAGTTTTCATATTTATATGTACACAGCAGAACAGAAAATATGAAAATAAGAAAAAGAAATATGGATACTATACATGTTTAAAGAAGAATCTTCAGAAGTTGCTACATAAGGGCTGGGATATAGTCATTCATTTGGGAGAGTACTTGCCTAGCATGCCTGAACACCTGGGTTTGACCTCCAGCATTACGTGAAAGCACTTGTCATTCCAGCATTCAGGAGGTGAGAGTAGGAAGATCAGAAGTTCAAGGTCATCCCCAGATACAAGGTGAATTCCAGGTCAGCCTGGGCTACAGGACACAAACAAGATAGCTCAGAGGCTAAGAGTGCTGGCTACTATGCTTTGTGACTTGGGCTCAATCCCTGGAACTCACAGGGTGGAAAGACAAAATGACTCACAGCATTGTCCTTTGACCTCTATAAACATGCAATGGTATGTACACACACACACACACACACACACCTAAATGCAATTTTTTTAAAAAAAGGCAATTCACATTTTCCTTATATTTCATTGTCTACAATTTGATAATATGGCTATTCTTATTAATTAAAAGGTGCTTGGGAGGCCAAGGCAGAAAAACCATGGGCAACCTAATAAGAACTTCAATTAAAAAGAAAAAATAAAGTATTTTGTCCAGTGGTCAGTAAAAAAATACAAGTTCTATTACCAGGACAAAAGGAGAAAAATATTAAGTTAGGCAATTGCTGTATTTTTTGTTTGTGGTATGTGCATTTCCCCACATATTACCTCGAAAGGCAAGATACATAATTGGTACAGTGTCATGGTTCAATTGCTGTATTTTTTCTTTCTTATTAGAACAGAACCTAATGATGAATTTTATAGTTGATGACATCTTCTACTCTAAGGAGGGTAGTAGTATTTTGCCAAGACAGAGAATATATAGGGGAGCAGGAGACTTTCTAGTGGGTTAGAGAAGAAGAAAGCACATAATGGGTTTGATTTCTACATCTTAAGTTTGAGAAGAGACATAGAAACAGTTGAAACCTTAGAATGAGATTCCAAGAGTGTGAACCAGCCTGGGATTAAATTTATGTAGGAAAATTCTTTGAGTTTATAAGGACTTTGATCATTTGCACCCATTTCCCAAAACTGATTTCAAGAAACAGTTCCTAACTACACATGGAAATTGTTTCATTGGTTGCCAAGGTCTCAAAAGCCCTGCCAGAGGTCATGATAATTTTATAAGATGATACTGTATTAATTCAAGATTTTTCAATTAAATTAGCAATAAAAATATAAGATGTGATTTGAAAAATTAGTTTGTAGCCAGTAAATGATGGTGGAATTTTGCCATGCCTCTGGTGATTTTGTGTGAAACTTCTGATAGAAATATCTGGTTTTAATTTATTTTTCTGGATGCTTTATTAAAGGCCCATGCGCACAGAGAAAAATTAAAAACAGACAACTTTAGATCCACTGTAAATTTCACATGCCATCAGAAATACTAAGCTAAATGTTTCTTTGGCCACCATGCATGCAATGCAAGCAAGAAGTAAAGTCATTTCCTACTCTAATGCTCCTATTTTAAACAATAAAATGCAAATTGCATTGAGAATTTCTATCGAGCCTACTAATCTGTAGTTTGTATGATATTACATTAAAAAAAAACCAAATAGCAAACTATTTATACTTCATTATCCAGCTTATATTTAGTACCTGAAATGTAAGAAATAAAAAAAGAAAGTAGTTATTACTAGTTTCTTTTTTTTTTTATTATTTAAAAATGTTTTGTTTCCCCCATACCCACTACCGCTTCCCTCCCTACCTCCAAGTCTTCCCTCCTATCCCCATCTATTCCCTGGGGAGGGCAAGGACTCCCAAGGTGAATCAGTTTGGTCTGGCATACCAAGTTGAGATAGGACTGAGAGCAAGGTGTTCCTCTGTAGGGAATGGGCTCCCAGAAGCCAGTTCATGCACCAGGAATAAAGTCTGGTCTGACTGCAAGAGGCTCCACACACTGCCCATGCCATTAGACTGTCATCTACATTCAAAGGGTTTAGTTTCTTTCCATGAAGGTTCCTCAGCTGCCATGTCAGAGTCGGTGAGCTCCCAGTATCTCAGGTCAGCCATCTCTGTGGGTCTCCTCCACATGACACTGGTCCCTTTGCTCATATACTCTCTCCTCCCTCTTTTCAGCTGGACCAGTAGCTAGCTCAACCTGGTGCTTAACTATGGATCTCTGCTTCTGCCTCCATCAGTTGCTGGATGAAGTTTCTATAATGACAATTAGGGTCCTCATTCATTTGTTTAAGGGGAATGCCTGTTTAGGCACCCTCTCCACTATTGCTTGAAGTCCTAGCCCAGGTCATCTTGTGGGTTCTTGGGTATTTCCCCAGCATCAGGTTTCTCTCTAACATGACAATGGCTCCCTCTAACAAGATATTGTTCTCCCTATTGTTACTAGTTTTTTAAAAATGAAAGCTTAATAAAAAAGTAAATTTATGCTTTTAGAACTCTTCCAGACACATGGATAGCTAGATAGCAAGTTCTGCAGAAAATAATGAGAGGAATTCTTTTCTTGCATTTTATATTTTTTAAGTTATAAGTAGTTTTCTCTCCCTCTCTCTCTTTTTTTATTTTTAAGACAGTACTACTTCTTCCTGGCCTGGACGTTCCTGGCTGGCCTGAAGGTGCTAGGGAGACCAGGCTGGCCTAGAATTTACAGAGATCTCTCAGTTTCTGCCTTCTAAGTGCTGGGATTAAAGGTGTGCACAACACAGTTTTCTACACATTTTTTGGCACCAAGTATGTATCACAGAACTAGGGTAAAGAACCAGCTGCTTGATGGTCACTGAAACACGTAGGAGGCTGAGGTAGGGGGATGGTGAGTTTGAAACCAGCCTGGGTTATATTTCAAGATTCGGTGAGAAGACGGAGAATAGAGACCTAGGTAGGCTACGTGCTGGAAAAATGATCAGCAGAAAAAAAGATATGATCCTTTCATCAGATAATCAACTTTGCTTTTTAGAGAAAAACTTCATCGAATTAAAAATTAAGCAAAGGACTCAGTAGGAAGGAGACAGATAGTGTCCTAGGGGGAGTCTACACAAAGAATTGATGCCATCACAGGAATCAGAGAAGGTTTGTTTTTGAAGAACATTAGAAAAGATGTTTCTGGTTGTAGCATGTTTAATAAGTGGTGGTATAATAACTAAGCTATGTATTATCTGATATCACAGAAAATGTGGACCTATTTTGCTCAGGGTTGGTTCAAGACTGGATCAATGATGTCATTAAAGGCACAAGCTCTTTCGTTTTCTCTGCTCTATCATCCTTTCTTGTTGGCTACCACTGATGCCTTTTTGCTCAGAAGATGCCACATTTCTGGGCATTATGCTCTTATATTATTACCAGCAAAAGTAGGGTAAAGGGTATTTCTTCTCCTCCTCTTCCTCCTCCTTTAATACCACTGCTCCCCTCCTCAACTCCAGACACTTTTCTTTCTCATAAGTTATTTTAAGCTTCACTTTGCTCTGGACATGGTCATGTGTTAGCTGCAAGACCTCTTCTGGGAAAGCAAGTATATAGACAGCAGTTGGTCCCTATTGTAGGTGTGAGGTTCCACCAACAAGGAAGAGGGAGGTACAAAAATTCCGAGATATAGTTTCTACTTAATGCAATGATATTAAATAATTAATGATATATGATATTAACTATGCAATGAGTTAAAGTAAATGCTGTGATCTGAAGGCCCAGGGGATAACGAGGGACTGGAAAGGAAGAATACTTCAGTGAGCAACAGCCTGTGGAAGACTGAGTGACAAGACAAAAAGAATTGCCAGTGAATATAGTAGAAGTAGGCTGGACTGGAAGACAGGAAAAAGCCTGGCCTGAGCACATAAGGTACCTTGTCTTTGCCACAAAAGCAATAATAATCTAAAGGCAAGATTCATGAATCAGTGTTTTATAAATTGAAGGCCAGAATTTGATAACCCAGTATTGACCATGATAAACATTTAGATAAAAGTGAGAATGAAATTATATAGCTTGATAACTATTGTATGTAAAAAAAAATCTTTGGGGGCTGGAGAGATGGCTCAGCGATTAAGAGCACCGTCTGCTCTTCCAGAGGACCGGGGTTTGATTCCCAGCACCCACATGGCAGCTAACAACTGTCTGTAGTTCCAGTTCCAGGCAAACACCAAGGCAAATAAATAAATAAATAATAAATAAAGTTTTTTTTTTTTTAAAAAAAAAATCTTTGGTTGATCAATATTTATTGAAGATTAAAAAAAAATATTTCCAGAGGTAAGAAAAAGCTCTTAGAAAATTGATTTTAGGGGATGGAGAGATGGCCCAATGATTGAGAGCACTGACTGCTCTTTTAGAGGTCTTGGGTTCAATTCTCAGCACCAATATGGCAGCTCAAACACGTCTGTAATCCAGCTCCAAGTTATTTGACACCCTCACACAGACACAGATGCAGGCACAACACCAATGCACCTAAAATAAAAATAAAATATATAAAAAATTGTTCTTATTTCTCAAAGGATTTATTTTTTGCTCTTGCTTCACAAGTCATATTAGAATTTTCACAAAGGTCTAAAACTTACAAAATGCAAAACAGATGAAAATAAATCTAGAAATACATACAGAAATGTAGGAGGTTAGAAAGGGCCTTACTATAAAAGTGACATATGAGCAAACTTGTAGGATGAAGAAGAGAGAGAGAGAGAGAGAGAGAGAGAGAACAAAGGAAAGGGTAGATAGATAAATGAAGGAAGAATATTCTAGATGCTACAAAATCATCATCCTGGGCATAGAAAATGTCAGAGTTAAAGGCTATGAGATAGAGATGTGGCTGATACATTCTGAAAATATCAAAGAGGCTATTGTATTTAGAGTGAAGCAATTGAAAGGAAGGAACAGGGTGAAGTCAAGAATCTTTTCCCTGGCAGTGCTAGGTCCAAACTCAGGCACTTCTCCTTGATAAACAAATGTTGTACCACTGAGCTGCATCTTCTTAGCCCCTACACAGGGCTTTAAATGTCAGAAATGTTCTGCTTTTTCTACTGAGTAGCTGTGCTAGAAAGTCCTTGGGGTACTGTGTAGTAAAGAATGGTTTGACTTCTGATCTGTTATCTTTGACTGCAGTGTGGAAACAGATGGGGGACTGGGAATGCAAACATCCATGCAAAAAGTTGGGATCAGAGTACTTACTAATAGGAGAGACAGGGTCAAAATCTAGATATATTTGAAAGATTGAGGCAAAAAGAGATATTAAGAACCACCCCCAAGTGGCCTGCTAAATAGCACAGTGGTAAGAGTATTTGCCATCAGGCCAGCGATAGGACATGGAATGAGGAAAACTGAGTCCTGAAAGTTGTCCCTGACCTCCCCAAGTATGCCTTGGCACACATTTTCATGCCTATACATATCAACAAATATATTTTTAAAAATCATCCTACATATTATAAATAGCCAAGTTAAGGTTATATCATCACAAAAAGCATTTTCCAGGCCATCTTCAAAACTTTTACAATATTAAGAGCTGTCCCTCCTAATGATCAGTGTTGGGCTATCATTTGAGAAATGACATTGAAAACATTAGTGGATGAGAAATTGTGCTAATACTTGGGAGGCTGAAGGAGGAAGATTGTATGTTGATGTCTAACCTGGACAACACAGTGGGAGACCCTTTCTCTTACAAGAAACACAGAGGCTAGGAATGTAGTTTAGTGATAAATTGTACACTTGCCCTGGGTTGAACTGCCAGTCTTGGAAAAAAGAAAAAGAAAAGGTTTGTTGACGTATTGAGGAGCCACATAAGATTAGATAGGGCTCATGCCAGTTAAACCTGGTCATTGTCTATAATCTTAGTTTATTGTTCCATTCAATGGTGATTGGCGTGGGATAGATGATGAATGGAAGGGATGATGGAAATGGAGAAAGCAATCAAGATGGCTTTGTCCCTTCTCCTGGTCGAGGTTTTTGTGCCATAGCTCCAGTGACAACCTTAGTTAGAGACTCCTTTCCTTCAGCCTCAAACCAAAGGTTTCCTAGAAATCAAAGGCTTTCAGGAGTGTGCCACTAGGCCCTAGGCTACCTACTTCCTAAGCGAGGACTCTACCAACTGAGCTACATCCCCAGGCCCCTCCAGATTTTATGTAAATCCATATGTTCTTCTTCTTTTAAACCTTTGGCGAGACCATATTTTTAGTGTGGAAAATAGGTTTATTATAACTACAGACCACCAAACCGAGTGCAGCCTGTTCTGAAGACTTGCAAACAGAATCTGGCAACACTTTGGGGAAAGTACTACTTTAGTTTCTCAAAGACTCAAGGAACCCTCCGGCTCTTTCAGCGGGCTCAGACTCAGATATTCTGAGTTCTTTGAAAAATTATGAGTTACAGGTGTTTATATCTTTGAAGCATTTTCTTTTGGGCTTCTCAGCCTCTGTCTAACCAGTCCTACTAACAAGAATTACTTTTTATAGAAGCAACAATTATACTCACTAAATCTTTTTATTTTTTTTTTCTTTCATTCATTTCCTCTTTAACTCTTTCAACCAGACCTTTTAACTCTTTTCTAAACCCCAATATCAAAAGGGAAACAGGAACGCTACATGATTCTGTTTCACTGCGGCCGCACTGCCTTGAGAACGAAGGAAGTGAGTCCCTAGCGGGGATCCGTCCGCCCATCCTGGCGTTTGCCCGCAGGAAGATGGCGGCGGTCTCAATGTCAGTGGCGCTGAGACAGGCGTTGTTGGGGAGAAGGGCAGTGGCTACAGCTGCCGTTTCCGTCTCTGGAGTTCCATCCAGGTAACATAATTATCAGCCTTGTCGGGTTTTTTATTCAGGATTCTCGGGTCGCCCCACTTTGGCGGAGGTCGGGCAGCCTGGGCCCCGGAGGCGGCCTGGGGAGCGCGTCCTCCACTGACCCTTCCTCAAGATGAGAAGGAGGACGATCTCTGGGCTCGGGCCAGGCACCCGAGGGGTCCCGGGAGCTCTGGGTCTGCAGCGGCGGGAGAGGGTCTGTGCGGAGGACTTGGGAACAGGATCTTGGTTCCCGAGAAGGGGAGGAGTCTGGCCGACTTCTCTCCCAATGTCCTGCACCGTTTCTGTTGTCACCTGTTTGCCCCACTCCAGCTCTGGTTGGAAGGTTAAATCCCTGCTTTCCTTACCTTGGTTTAATAGCGACTGAGCTTCCAAACAAGAAGGTTGTTTTATTCGTCATTCTGCACCCGAGAAAAACTTCTTAGGTCATTGGGGTTAATAATAATATTGGAAGGTGATAGCGCACCTGTTTTCTATCTGTGGTAGGATTGGAACCCCTGGCTGTGCTGGCTAGGCTTAAGCTTCACCACCGAGCTACACCCTCAGCTAGCAAGGAGGTTTTTATTTTTATTTATTTGTTTGTTTCAGACAAGATCACACTATTTAGCCCTAGCTGGCCTGGAACTCAGATCTGCCTGCCCGCAAGATGATTTTAAAAAGGTTGATGATAGTTCCTAAGTTTTAAGTTTTCTCACCTACATTTTTACCACCCCTTTATAATAGTTGAGGGATTGTTGTTATTTTGTTACCTTGAATGATTTTTGAGAGACACCCCCCATTTCTCACCCCCTGCTCCTGAAGCATTATTTATTTTACAGATTTCTCTGTTTCCTGAGTTTATTAATGGCACGTGTATAGCATGTTAGTGTTTTAATCTATAAGATACCATATTTTATCACTCCTTTTACAGTTTGCTCCTTTAAAGAATGTCTCTGTATTGTCAGCTGCATGTTGTGGCACCTACACTAAACGTTTACACAGAAAATGGAAGACTGTAAGGGATGGGAAGAATGTGATAGTTTAAAAAAAAAGGAAGAGTCAGGCATACTCGTGCACACCTTTAATGCCAGCACTGGGGAGGCAGAGGCAGATGGATCTCTGAGTTCCAGGCCAGCCTGGTTTAGAAAGAGAGTTCCAGGACAGCCAGGGCTACATGGAGACTCAAAACCAATTGATTAAATTATTTTTTAAAAAGAAAAAACGACCTATCAAAATGCTTGCTAAATTTAGTGTTAAAGGGAATATTCATAAAATGAGCTGATTAGAACTTTTGAAGGTAAATTTTATTACAATTTTAAGTAGTGGTTTTGTGGGAAGAAGAGGTTGACCTTGGGGGATTTGATTCAAGGGATTTTTGGTTTTGGGGACTGAGGATGTAGGTGAGTTGTGCCTAGCGTTCATGAGATACTGGGTTTAGTCTTCAGCACCGAGTACATCCATTCTTGGGCAAATAAACTGTAATCCCAGTGCTCTAGAGTTGCAAAAATGGGGGAAGGGAGGTTGTTTTGTAGGCAATACCAGAACAGTACATATATAACATACAGGAAGAGTGAAATCAATAAGGCACGTGGTGAGAAGGGAGTAGTGCTTACCTACTACAGTAACATTTGGATTCATTTTAAGTCAATGTAAAGAAAAAGCAAGTAAAAAAGAGAAGTTATACTATAGACACATATTCAGATAGGAGAGAAAGTTGAGTAACACCAGTGTTGGCAGTGTATCTACTGAGCTTGTGTTCTAGAGTGAGCCTCCATTCTGTCTGAAGAGGGTACTGTTCTTACCCTTACTGTTGCCAAGTAGCCTAAAGGGTTTTCCTGTACAAATTGTACCTATTTAAGGTATGAATCTATCAGTAGATAAGTTGGTTTTCTCTTTCAAAATAGTAGCACTTGGGACTTAAGATAAGTGCTATATTGTTAGGTTTTGTTAATTTTAACGTGAGCGTGTATGTGTATATCACCTGCTCTCATATCTCTTCTGAAATTTAGACTAGAGTCTGCATTCATCTAAAACATAGCAGAGGATAGCAGATCCCCAGAGCATGTTGGTCTCTATGTGAGACCTTTGTGAACTCCGCTTTGTGCTCCCCATGTCTGGCTTTATTTTGTGGCTTCCTTTTCCACTGTGAAGTTGAGCCTGTAGAGACTTCCAGTGATGAGAAAGGAAAGTCTAAATTTGTAAACAAATGTCCAAGATCACTAGGTTGGCTTCTACTTGATTAAATCTTTTTCCTCATGTTTATTTATTTTGTATGTGTGTATTCTCATGGGAAAGCAGGTGTTAGTGCTGGGCAGTAGTGGCACAAGCCTTTAATCCCAGCACTAGGGAGGCAGAGGCTGGCAGATCTCTGTGAGTTCAAGGTTAGCCTGATCTACAGAGTGAGTTACAGGATAGCCAGGGCCACATAACCTGTCTTGAAAACAAACAACACCAAACCAACAGAAGAGACATTTCAGTGAGAGCCAGGTAGGCACTAGTCTACATAAGTATGAATTTAAAAATGTCTGCAATATATATTTTATAGTTATCTGTATAGGTCTGAGTTTAGGATATTCACCTTGATCTCTGTTAATTTCTGTGTTGAAATTGTTTTATGAATAAGTTTGTATTTAACACATTATGACAAGTATTTTAACTTCTCTTTCATTGAAAAATTTAAAAATGGGAAGTAGAAATGAGTGATTTGAGGAAGGTACTTATTGGAACATGAGGTCTTCTTTGGTATTCCAAAGAGTAACTGCCTTCATGTGAAGCTTTTAATGAGGCATGATGGGAAAAGATGGAACCCTTGGTTCCTGAGTAACACCTGCTGGAATAGGTTTGGAGATGGGATGAATATACAATTCAAACAAAACACAGAGTTCCAATGGAGAAGCTTCTAGATTCATCCCTTTTATCATTTTTATAGTATTTATTCAGAGCACAAACTCAGCATAGCTAACTTTTTTAACTTAGTGGTTCAGCCAATGTGCCAAGGACTTCCTTCATTGTGTCTTGTGTTTTTTTTTTCAGCAACCCTGTGAGTTAGGATGTTCTTGTATTTTAGGATGGTAGACAAGTACAAAAGAGAAATGCCTTAAATTCTCCTTGGTGGAAAATAGTCTCACTTACTGGTCAGTGTTGACTTTTGTAATGAGTATTTCTAATCTGATAACAGTAAATTAAAATTTCAGTGTCTTCTGTTTTTTCTTTTAGCAAGGTATGTTCTTTATTTGAAAGCTATCTGATGCTCTCATTTTTTGCTTTGATATTACATCTTTACTGTGGGAGGGATGAATATTTTGTGCTTTGAAAGACAATAATTTTCTCCCTGAATAAGAGATTTTTATAGGTGACTTTATTTAACTTTTTTACCCCCACTTTAAGACAATATTATTTGGTCAGGTTAGTATGAAACTCAACTGTGTAGCAGTGGATGACCTTGAGCTCCTGATCTCTCTCCCAGGTGCAGTCAGTGCAGAAGTGTTCCTCCATGCCTTGCCTTTTTTTTTTTTTTTTTTTATACTTTTAAGCAAAATACACATAATGCATGTATTACATATGGTATCCCAAACATTTTTTCTTATGAACTTCAGTGATCATTGGAAAAACTGTTCTGCTTTTTAAAACTATTGAGTATGCCAGCTGTCCTTTCTGAGCTTGAGTCTGTTTTCTTGTTTTGCTTTTCTAATTCTTTATTGATTAACCTGCTTCCCCCTGAGCAGTTTTGTTACCTGGGAAATGATGATATTTTGGATTTTTAGTTTCATTAATAGAATTTAAAAATGGGCTTGCAGAGACGCTTAAGGACAGTTCTACTAACATTTGAGAGAAAAACAATGGGATAGGCAAGCTATAAATCCTGACAGCTGTTTGGAGCAGGAAAATAGAAAAGAGAGAAAGCCACGATGTTTGTAAGTAGCTACACGAGGAAGAAGGGAAGGTGGCTTGGAGAAAGAGTGGGAAATCCCAGGGCATTAGGAAAACATGCCCAGGCTTTCTTTGGTCAGTATCTGAAAAAAACAAGGAGGAAGAAAAGCAGACAGGCCAGGCAGGTGTCAGCGGCATGGAAGTACCAGCTGATGTACAGAAGCTCTGAGTAGCTACATGGAGGGCTGGGCTTCTGGGGAGAAAAATACTACATCTCCTTAGCAAGGTTCTATGTGAAATCAGCTATTGGCTGAACTGTATTAACATAAAAAGTTATTTTTACTTTGTGTGTGTGAGTGTTTTGCCTGCATGTATGTCTGTGTATCACATGCTCACCTGGTGTCTGAGAGGACGTCAGAAGAGAGCCTTGGATCTGGTGTAATCAACCAGATTGGCTGTAAGTTACCATATGATTGCTGGGACCTGAACCCACATCTTCTGGAAGAAGCAGCAAGTGTTCTTAACCTCTGAGCTATCTTTCTAGCTCCTGATTTTAACTCTTAAAGGAGAAGACAATAGTATGTAAAGATTTAATCTTGAAGCAGATCAGAATGTCAAGTCTTACCTAAAGACCAGAGGTACAGTCTACTGCTTTGATTAGGAAAAAATAGCTTTCTCTCTGATATCCATCCTTAGTGGGCTCCAGAACTACTTTAACAATATTTTCCCTCAAAAGTTGAGACTCAAAAATCATTTAGAGGTTGACTGAAATTGGGAAATTATCTACAAGACGATAATCTAGAGCTCTAGTTTCAAATTTGTTTTCCAGGAAAGATTCCTGTCAGGACCAAAGTTTCCATTACACCTTCATTTAGCTTCCAGACTGGAGTACTCATTTAGGAGAAATAAAAACTGACTTTCCTGGCCTGAAAACCAAGGTGTTGATTCTGGATGAGAATGAATTGTTTACTTTGGGAGTTCTTGCTGTGCATCTGCTTAAGCAGTTTTTAACCAGACTTTATCATTTTTACCTTGTTTTTTTTTTTTTTTTTTTTTTAATATGGTTGAACCAAATAACTAAACCTATTAGAATTTTGTGTGGAATTCTGAGACTTAATGAAGCCATGATGATGGCTGAAATTTATTATAGTTAGAATCTTGGACCAGTGAATGAATTCACTCAGTAGTTTAAATTGCTTCCTGTGACCTGAGATCTGTCCCCAGGACCCACATGGTAGAAGGAAAGAACCAAGTCCTCCTGCAGGTTGTCCTCTGACCTTCACACACAAGCACAGAGGCAGACACACAAAAATAAATAGAAAGCAGAATAAAATCTTGCACTCTTTTAATGCTGACAGGATATTGTAATCAATACCTGAGTTCTTACCAGTTTTCTTGTCTGAAAATCCTAGAAGAATCTGTTGTAACTGAATTATATAGTAGCCATATTGTTTTGCAACTGCTTTCATCTGAATGTTTGAATATTTTTGTAAACTATTCTGTGTCTTTTCTCCTTTAGGTGATGACAAGGGAATAGCTCTAAATTCTGTTTTCAAGTTCTTTTTGTAGAGTATTTTGATAGGTAAATGCAGCCCCAAATTCTTCAGAATTAGTTAACCAAATATAATCTTTTCTTGTCTGCGTTCACCAGACTTACAGAAAAAAAAAAAAAGATCATTCTTCAATTTAGTGTTTGTTTTTTAAATGTCAGCCACTTTTCAAAATCACCTGTTACTTGCATCTGAGGCATTTATGTTTCTTGGCCGCAATTTATTGCTTCAGTAAATTTAGGTTTAGACTTAGCTCTGCAGATTCTGATGGGAACTCCTGACTTTTTTTTTCCTCTCTAAGTAGTTTTAAGGTTTTATCTTCAAAGACTTCAAAAATATGGCTGTCTTTGGGAGAGGAATAGAGAGATTTCCAGAAATAAGAAAACTTCAATTTTTGCATTTTTCACTCATATACTAATCAGAGGTGGGGGTGAGAGGGTGGATTAGAGGCAGAGAAGGCATTTTGGTAATTTTGGAGAAAGCAGGCCATATTACTTTTCTCTAGAGACTCTTGTTCTTCATTTTGGAAGGGCTCAGGTTTAATATAGCACAGCTGTTGAACTCTGCCCTGCAGAGTTTTAAGAAGAAAGTGTCTTATCCTTTATGATGGGAATGTGCTTTTTAGGGAGATGGTCTTTGGCTGGACATAGTTTTTAAGAAAGTTCCTTGCTTTTCTAGAGTGCTTTTGTTTCAATGATCTCTTAGAATTGCTTCAGCTGAGGGACTGCCTTGCTTGCTTTTGTATATGTTTTGTGTCCTTAACAAAGTCAGGTGAAGAATTGTTTCTTTGTGTCTTCTAGGGCTCAAAAATATCTTTTCTTTATTTGGCCACTTCATATAAGTAAAAGGTCCTTGCTTGACAAAAGATCCCGTTCTAGATGACTGTTCAGCAAGCCATATGCTTCTCCTAAAAATGTCACTGTCTTGATGAGCTTTAAAGTAAGTGCAGATGTTTTGAGTCTTTTGAGGACCACTACTCTTTGAATGGAAAGAACGCTTCTTTTTCAAGGGATTTCTTCATTGTACTTAAAGATGAACTTTATATCTTTTGTTTTAAGAGTTTGAAATTTTATTTTAATATCCTCATTACACATAAGTTTTTTGAGAAATAAATTATACCTCATTTTACAGCATATTTAAGATCTTGTATTTATTGAACCTTTACAAATATAAAACTTAAAAGTACCTTGTAGTAATTACTTTTGAGTAATGAAAAGTGTTTTTAGTTGAAAGAGTGGCTTCTACTTTCATAGGTTAACTTTAGAAGTATAGTTCATAGATTAATGTCATACTTGAATTGGAAGAAATTTCTTCTAGGGTTGGTTGTCAGTCCTTACCCTATATTTAGTGTAAGAAGCCCTGGAGCCTCTGCTGATGATCTGGAGTTTATGGTGGCTCTAGTAAACAGTTTTCTTCACTGTCACAAAATACTATCTAGAAATACCACGGGGGAAAGAGGGATTGTGGCAAATGGTTTCAGTTCATGATGTGCTTCCTCTATTCCCATGGACCTGTGATGAGGCAGAATATCAGAGCAGAAGGGTGTGAATCGGCACTGTTGCTCACCTCATGGTAGGCAAGACTCACAGACTTGGAACGGGCCCCAGTTAGAGCCAGTCCCTGAGGGCATCTGTTCTTCTAGCTACACCCTACCTCCCAAGTTGCTTGCACTTTCCAAAATAGTGCCATTAGCTGGAAACTAAGCCCTCAAGATATGATGGGTGTGGGAGACATTTCATATTCAAACCATAATACTGTTCTTTTATATTCATTGATAAGTGATGCTTCTCTTGTGTTCTACAGAGTTAAGTCTTTCCCCTGTGCACTAGCCATCCGTTCCCATAACTAGGCTTAGCATCTTCAGGTTTGTTTTTTTTTTTTTTTTTTTTTTTTTTTTTTTTTTTTTTTTTTTTTTTTTTTTTTTTTTTTTTTTTTTTTTTTTTTTATTCTAGATGGCCAGGTGTCTTGATACTTTCCTGCCTCTTTGTACTCCTAATGATGCTGTAATGGTTAATTTTGCTGAGGAGCTTGGTTGGATTAAGAGTGCCTGGGTGATTAGTGAAGCACCCTTTTAGATATATCTGTGATAGTGATGGTATTGGATGGTTAGAACATAAGAATTCCGGCATGATGAATGGATTAATCCACAGATGTATTTATATTATTAATGTATGACTAGGAGTCCGTGCCAAGAAGGTATGATCTTTAGGGAAAAGAAGTCTTTGGGGGTATTTCCTGGGGTCTGTACCTCAGCTAGTTCCATTCTGTACTGCCTCCTCTGCCTTTTGGAGTGCCATGAATAAAGTGGATAGTTCTGCCACATATTCTACAGCCATGGGATTTTGCCCAACCTCCTGGGGCCATATGACTCTAAAACTGTGGATCAAAGCAAAAGTTCCTATTTTTAATCTGTTCTTATGCAGTTTGATCACAGCTAGGCAAAAGTAATGATAATAGATGTTTTCTATTTTGCTAGTGCCTGTGTTTGAACTGTGTATTATAGTTTCGATTAAATGTGATTATCAGAGGTTATGTTCATCCTTTTTCCTACCTCTCTTCCTTTCTAAGAAAACAGGTTTATTTAGTAGTATACTACAAAAGAGCAGCAGTCTGGGCAATAATAAGGGTACTACCTGAAATTTCTTTTCTTCTTAGATTTATTTTTATTTTAAGCAAATGAAGTGTTTTTGCTGCATGTATATATGTATACCACATTCATGCCTGGTGCTCATGGAGGCCAGAACAGGGAATTTAAACCTTTAGACTATTGTCAGCTGATATTTCAGTGAATCTGAGTCCTTAGCAAAAGAAATAAGTGTTTTTGTTTTTCTTTCAAGAGAGGATTTTACTGTGTACCCTGGCTGACTTGGAACTCACTTTGTAGCCCAGGCTGGCCTTGCACTCTCAGAGATCTGCTAGGATTAAAGGTATGCACCACCACCACCACCACCACCACCACACCTGGCCTCTTGTCATTACTTAACAGTACCTACCACAAAATAAAAGTTCTTATAAGTTTACTTCGCTGCCCCTCTGTGCTGGCTAGTCTTAAGTCAACTTGACATAAACTACAGTTATCTGGATGGATGGAGCCTTGATTAGAAAATGCCTCCATAAGATCCAGCTGTAAGGCATTTTCTTAATTAATGATTGATGGGGGAGGACCCAGCCCATTGTGAGGGGTGCCATCCCTGGGCTTGTGGTCTTGTGCTCTAAATGAAAGCAGGCTGAGTAAGCCATTGGGAGCAAGCCAGTAAGCAACACTCATTCATGGCCTGTGCATCAGCTCCTGCCTCCAGAATCCTGCCTTGTTTGAGTTCCTGTCCTGACTTCCTTCAGTGTTGAACAGTAATCTGAAGTGTAAGCTGAATAAACCCTTTTTTTTTCCCCAAGTTGCTTTTTGGTCACTGTGTTTGATCACAGCAATAGAAACTCTGACTTAAGATGCCCTCCTTGTGTAGATTGTGTGTCTGCTCTACCTGAGAGCTCCTTTCTTACTCACAGGACCCCTTTTCTGTTTCCTATTAGATGGAAGGAGTCCAGGGCTTCTTAATGCTAGAAGCTCCTACTGAGCCACCTATCCAGCAACCCTAGTTTCTTTTCTTTGACTCTTTTTTGGTTAGATTTGTATCAAGATAATGCTGAACTTAAAAGAGCTAGGCCTTGTTTCTCTTCCTCTTTTGAGTTACTGTAATGTTATTTCACACATTTTATATGCTATATTTTACTTTCCTTAAACACCTTTTAATTTAATTCTAAGTACTTACATCATTTCCATCTCTCCCTAAAACATCTTATTTACCCTTGAGACTTTCTTGATTTATGGCTTACTGAGAGTTTGTTGGGCTGTGTGTGAAGCTTAGTGATTTAGCATTTGTTGCCAGGCGAATGAGTCCCTGGCCTCCACCACCAGTGCTGCAAAACAGTCAAGGACAGTAGAAGTGCTTGGTTGACTTTTCTCAAAACCCAGTTAGTTCCCCAGAACTTCCTTTTTTAGTGTCCATCCTAAAATTTGTGGCTCTACTGGCCTGGCTTTGTAGTCAACTCTCACAGCTGCACAGTCAGGGCTAAGGAACCTAGAACAAAAAGAAGCAAGCTAAAAGAGTGTGTGTTTCATGAGCTCACCGGTTAGAACCATCATCCTAGAGAGTGGAGATAAAGAATTTAATTTTTGCCAAGTAGTGTGGTGCATGCCTTTATTCCCAGCATCCAGGAGACAGAGGCAGGGGGATCTCTGTGAGTTCAAGACTGGCCTGGTCTACAGAGCGAGTTCCAGGATGGCCAGGTCTACACAGAAAAAGAAAAATAATGTTTTTTCTTTTATTTTGCTCTTGCAAATATTTATTGTTTGCCCTCTGTTGGGGTTGTAGGATTATCTAAGATTGGTGCCAGGTATATGAAAGAGAAGGTAAGTGGTAGCTGCTGCAATTTCTGAGCATCACTTTTCTTTCTTGTTCCTTGGGGCAAATTTCTACAAAGTGCTGATTTCCATTTTCAGCTATGTTAAAGCACAGGCTTGGAGCATTGTGGGAGGGGAGTGTAAGGTGTAAGTGTTCTGCCTGCTCTATGTACTCTGTCCAAATTTTTATTATTATTGCATTTGGTGGGAGAGACAAGAGGAGTGTGTTTACTAGATGTTGCCACAGACCAGCTGTCTTAGGATGCATTATCTTAAAGCTAATTGTGATATTTCTAGCATTTTTAGAATATCTGAATGGACTTAAATTGGCATAAAAAGTCTTTATATCTTCAGATTCTTAACCAGTTGTTTTTCAACTCCAGTGGAAACATAGGGGAAATTCACATGTCAGTCTTGGAAATGAAGCAGAGAAAGTATTTCAGAGTATATGCTCCTGGTCAGAAATGTTGCCATTTAATAAAATAGAGGCTTATAAGTGAGTGGTATTGAGGCAGAAAAATGCATAAGATTTTAAACTATCAAGCAACAGTTTTGGATTGAAGACATTTTGTTCATCAAGTGACACAATCTAGAAGCTCCTGAGAAGAGAGTCTTAAGGAGAGAGCTTTTAGATCAGGCTGGTCTGTTGCCACTCTGGGAGCTTTGTTTTCATTGCCTTGATTGATGTGGGAAGACATAGCCTTAAGGTAGATAGCAGCATTCCCTGGGTCTGGGCTCAGGACTATGTACAAGTCATGCTTTGACCTTCAGAGAAAGTGCTTCTTAGGCCTGCCCATTTGAAGGATGGAAGTCTTGGATATTCATCCACAGGTGTTTGTTCCTCCTTTGGCAAATGTGTTATCTGCTCCGTGCTGTGAGTTGTACTTGTACTTCACTTGATGTGTGTGCTGGAAGGTGACTAGAGCGAGTACTCTTAACAGCTGTGGCTGAAATGATAAACTGGCCAATGGTATCAGTTAGATTTCTTTGTAACTCCAGCTTCCTACTTTGATGTGGTAATCAGGGTTCTAATACTATCATTTTTGACTACCTAGGCACTGATGTGCTTCATATGTGTCTTATTTCATCTCAGTAAAGTAAATGATCTTATTTTAGGTGATAGGTTGACAATTAACACTATATATTCCTAGGATTATATATTTATATTTATATTTATATATTCCTAGGATTATAAACAATCTTATGTGCCTTAGAATTTATTTACTTTTCCTCTAGGACAGGAAAAGGGATCTAGAAGTTGAAATCTTACAGTGTATTTAACTATAAATCATAATAGAAGGTTTTTGTTTTTAAAGACACTCCTGTGTAGTGAGGTGGGACTTATGTGCAAACGAGTGCCTGTTCTCGAGAGGCTCAGATGTTCCTGGAGCTGGAGTTAGAGGCAGTTGTGAGCCACCTGACCTGGGGCTGGTGATTGAACCTGGGTCCTTTGAAAAGCAGTAAGAGCTCTTAACCACTGAGCCATCTCTCCAGTCTTACCTTTTCTTTCTTTTTTTTCTTTTTTAAAAGGATATGCTGCCTGTAATGGCTTTGAATTCCTATTCCTTTCTGCTTCTACTCCATCCTCACCCCCACCTGAGCAGAGATTAGAGGTGTGTGCTACCATATCCAGCTATCTTTTTGCAGGTTTTTTTTTAAATATATTTTTTTAATTTATTATGTATACAGTATTCAGAAGAGGATACCAGATCTCATAGATGGTTGTGAGCCACATGTAGTTGCTGGGATTTGAACTCAGGTTGTCTGGAAGAACAATCAGTGCTCTTAACCTCTGAGCCATCCCTCCAGCCCGTTTTGCAGGTTTTTGAAAGTAAATTATTTATTACTTTTATGTGCTTATATAAGTGCTAGTGTGCACTTGGCCACAGAATGCATCTAGTGGTTAGAAGACAATTTCCAGGAGTCAGTTTTCTCTTTCCACCTTGTTGAGACATGAAGAACAGATTTCTGTTGCTTCATACCCCAGGGTAGCTGGCCCTCAAACTTCTAGGACATTCTCCTGTCTGCCCCTCTCATTTTGTCATAGGAGTGTGCTGCGATTTAGATGTGTGCCACAATGCTACATGGCTTTTGTTTTGTTTTGTTTTGCTTTTGAGACAGTGTCTCATCCTGGCTGGCCTGAAACTCACCAAGATCTGCCTGTCTCTTCCTTCTATGTGCTGGAATTAGAGGTGTATGCCACCATATCAGACTTCCAAATGAGTGGTTTTGTTTTAAGACAAGCTCTGACAAGATTTATTAAAGAAAAACTTTCCTGGTTTACTTTTCTTCAGTCTTCTGGCATGCTTCTAATGATGCCAGAATCACCGGTGTGATGATAGCCAGTGAGAGTACTCTAGTATTTCCTGAATGCTGAGCCCCATTTAATATCATTGCCACTGAAGGGATGGACATTAGTTTTGGCCAACATGGCATGGTATTCTATTCAGATTTTTTTAAAAGTAAAAGTTAGTGAGAATAACCAGTTTTTCTTTGACTTGCCTGATCATGTCTGATCACCTTCAGCGTTGTCTTGTATCCCAGCACATATTTTCCACTTTTCATAGCAAGTTGATTGACTCCAGAGAGTTTTTCCTCTTCTTTGTGGCCACTATCATCCTGTCTTAGTTGTACAACAGCTTCCAACCAATAGCAGCTGCCAAGACAGCCAAGGAGTAAGAAAAGCCCAATGTGGTTTTTCAAATTGGGTTTTGGGGATTGAAGGAAATCAATTTTACTACTGATTTTTACCATCACTTTAAATTAAATGCTTTAAATTTTATAGTATTTTGAATATATATACATAAGTGCATTAGGAAATGTAACAGCAAAATGAATTCTTCTGGACTCACTGTCTAATTTAGGTACTAGAAAATTTGGACTGGGGATGACTGAACAGGTAAAGAACAAGCCAAACAACCTGGCTTTGACCTCTAGAGTCCACATAAAGGTGGAAGGAGAGAACCAACTGCACAGTTGTCATCTGATAGTCACACATACACCCATGTTCTTGCAGTATTAGAAGTCAGAAGTTTCAAGTTAATTTCATGTGATTCACATATTAGCAGGCCTAGTTCATTCTAGAAGCTTCTTGACTCTGTTCCTGACGTAGATTTCTGTTGGCATCCTTGGTATATGACTACATTACTCCAGCTCAGCTTCCAGCTCTACACTGTCTTTGTCAGACTCCTCTGATCATTGCACTATCGTTAGGACCAACGTAACAATCTCTTATCTCAAGAGTCTCAGTAACATCTAGAAAAACCCATTTCTTCCTCTTAGAACTCTTCTGAAGCTTCTGTGCCTCTGTCCTGCGTTCCCTGCAACACCTTTTACTCACAGAGCTCCTGTTCATCCTCAGGTAGCAGTTTAGCACCACTTTGGCAATTACTCCAAACTTTTGAGTTTAAATGATCTGTGTGGCTTTAGAGCTTTCTCCTAGCAAGCCCAGTTTTCATCATAGTTTGGATATTCCTAGCTGAGGAGTTTATCGTTAGCTTCTTTTTATTTTTGAAACATTTAAAAAAATCTTTTGAGAAACATTTGCATGTAAATAGTGAGATCTCCTGGGGATAGGACCCAGTCTAATACAAAATTTACATGGTTTATTACACATATAACCATTATATTGTGGAACTTTGCATTTGTGATGTCATTCTAGTGTTCAAATAGTGTCAAAGTTTGGAATATTTTGAATTTCAGATGACTGGATTAGAGATTTCCTGTACTCCTGACCTCATTGTGATAGTCTGTTTACTGTCAGTATTCCTCTAGACTTAAGATCATTGGATCTAGAACTGTTTTGTTTTTTTTGTTTTTTTTTTTTTTTTTTAAAAAAAACTTTATTTATTTATTTGCCTTGGTGTTTTTGCCTGGAACTGGAACTACAGACAGTTGTTAGCTGCCATGTGGGTGCTGGGAATCGAACCCGGGTCCTCTGGAAGAGCAGACGGCGCTCTTAACCGCTGAGCCATCTCTCCAGCCCCAGAATTTGGGTTTTTACAGGATTTTTTTTTTCACAAAAGTGAAAATATTGGAAATCTGGAGTTTTCAATAATGACGTAGTATTTTTTTTTTTTTTGATGCTAGCTTGTATAGCTGTATTATGTAGACTTTAGAACAGAAGACTACTCAATATACAGAATAATATTTGAATTCCAAGGTTGAACATTTGTAAATTCTTTTGTTCTCTACTATAGAAAGCAGGTCACGCACATAGTTTTATTCAGTTGAATTTATTCATTTGTATTCATTTTTGCCATACAACCATTTGAAAAGTAAAATATCCTAGGACTTACAGTACATATGAATTTCATAGGTATTATCACATTTTACTGTGTTAGTGTATGAGAAAGAATTTGAGAAGAGCCCAAGTAAAAAGCATCAGTGAACATAACTGGGAAGACAGAAAATTCATGGCTGTTCACTTACAATTTCAGCCATAATGTGGTATCATACTACATTAAAAAATTGTGGATAGTGTTTGTTTGAGACAGGCTTTTTCTGTGTAACCTTGGCTGTCTTGGAACTCACTCAGTGTAGATCAGGCTGACCTTGAGCAGCCTGCCTTTGCCTCCCAAGTGCTCGGATTAAAGGTGTGCAGCAGCAGCAGCAACACTACCTCCCCCCCCAGCTGTTTTGTTTGTTTCCAGTAACAATAAAAATGTGAAGGCTAAACTACTGGGTCTAGCATTTTTGTGTAAGACATTGTAGATGTTTCAATAAATGTTGAATAACTGAGTAGGAGTTACCATGTTAACATACATTTTTTAAAAATGGCCAGCCTTGAACTTGTATAGCTGGAGATCTTTTGCCTCAGCCTCTCATGTGCTGGGATTACTGGCAGGTGCTACTGTGCCTGTTCTTTGGTATTTGCAGAAGGATTTTTGGTAGGTGTATTATTTTATACTTAGTTATTAACTTTCCAGATCCTTCACATTTTTCTTCAAAACCTATTATTTGTCTCACTTTGGTCATTTTCTTTTTTCTTTTTGGTGTTAAAGATTGAATGCAGGACCTTGTACTTGGCATGGGTTCTATCATTGAACTCCACGCTCATAACCCCAATGTATTTTATCACACGGATATTTGTCAACATAATTAAAACTTTTAAAGTTAAAAAGCATCTTCTTGAGGTGAATTTTTTAAATTGATGGAATATTATGAATAAAATCAATGGAAAAGTACTGTTTTCATGTTGGTAAGAATGAATTTGTGATTAGAATCAAGTTGCATATACAGTTCTGACAATACTTCTTATCAAAAAAATCATCAACTTAGGCTTATAGTTAAATAACTTACCAAGCACATCAATGGGAGTTTTAATGAATCCATTCAAGTTTACTGGTTTGTAGTATTATGGCCTGGATTTTGATGTACCTTACTGTGATTATTGAGTGTTTCTTATATGGCACAAAAGCCTGTAAAACTATAAGCTGGATAATAAACAGGTGATTTTCTTCATTAAGATAGCCACCGTGAACTTTTGTATGTTTGTATTGTAATTTTCTTATATGGCCGTTAGTTCTTTATGCATATATTTTGTTGTTTTACATTGCTGAGGCCATAAAGTATGTATTACATTGTGTACTTTTTGTTTTAAGATTCTATTGAATTTTAAATTTAAACACATTGTAGATCCACCAAGTTTATAGACCTATGTTATTTAAAACTATATACTATATTACAAAATAGAGCTGCTTTGCTGATTAGCACAGAATATTTATCATGTGTTTACTTCTAGTTATGTAATTTATTACTCAGTCCTTGAGTTTTTTTAGTATGAAATTAAAAAAAAAAATGAACCTATGATTTAGAGTTGGCATGAACTTTAGGGATTAAGCTCATAAAACATTTAAAACTCCCTAAGTGAATTCATTTGTAAATCTAGAAGTTTTTGCTTCCTAAGTATAGTCTATTATTGCTTATAATTTTGCTTAGAATATGTCAAGAATTGTCCTAACTTCTTGTTATTCACACCTAAGCTTCTCAATAGCTCAAGCTCTATGTATGGTGACTCAGGAAAGTAGATAGGATAGAAGCATTCTAATGACACAAGTGTAGCGAGGGGAATGTGGTCTTTATGAGGAGTGGATAAAAGGGCAGTCAGAGAACAGTAGCTTTCTCAAAGGAGAATTTCCTTTTTTGGTTCAAATGAAGCTCTAAACATTGTCTACAAGTAGGTTGTGGAGCTTGATAAACTGCAAAACTTTGTTAGTGATATTGGGTAGTTTTTCTAGCCAACAATGTATATTTTAAGTATTACTTATTTCAGTCATTTATACCAGTGGAAAAAAAATCTTTTGGTGTGTTTTGATGAATGATATTTGAACTTCATAGCTATAAATAGTTATTTCTGGAGAGTAAATATCCTAGAGTATAGTTTAAAATTAATGTGTATTAGATGGCACTGTTAATACTGAAGAATTGATTTTTTATGCTACAGCTGGACTAACTAAAATGTACCAATCACTTAACAAGGGTTTTGTGAACATAGTCTCATTTAATTCTCACAGTATCCATATGCCACTGGTGAAAATACAGTCAATAATGTTTTCAGTATAATATTTTAAATGGTAATGCAGAGTTCTATATTGTAAGACAAATTTTGTACAATTCCCTCGTACCTCTGTTCTCATGTGTTCTAATTTACTATTGCTGTTTCTATCATTTAATCACCAAATCACTGTTTCTTTAAATTCTTTTTTTAATATTTATTTTTATTTTATGTGAATTGGTGTTCTACATGCATGTATAACTGTGTAAGGATGTCAGATCTTGGAATTACAGACAGTTGTTAGCTGCCATGTGGATTCTGGGAATCGAACTCAGGTCTTCCAGGAGAACAGTCAGTGCTCTTAACCACTGAGCCTAAATTCTTAAAAAGTTTTGTTTTATATGTATGAGTGTTTTGTGTGCATTTATGTCCATGCATATATGCTTGATGCCCACAGAGGCCAGAAGAGGTCATCAGATCCTTTGGAACTAGTTTCAGTGAGAGTCACTGTATGGATGCTGAGAATCAAACCTGAGTCCTGGAAGAACAGCCCATTCTTTTAATCACCTGTGTATCTCTCCAGTCCCTGTTAGAAGTTTCTTAGTGCTTCGAGTGTATTTATACATTTTCAAGAAAATACTTTTTTACATTCCTCTTTTTCTGAAGATGGGACACATAATTCTAATTTTCATTTTGCTTTCAACATTATTGTTATTAAAATTTTTATACACAGAAAGTTTTAGTAAAATGTATCTACAAAAACTCTATATTTGAATTCAATAATGTTAATATTTTGCTATCTCTTTTATTTTTATTTTTTTTAAGACAGGGTTTCTCTGTTTATCCTTGAAACGCACTGTGTAGACCAGACTTGCTTCACTCTCATCTATCTTTGCCTTGAGTGCTAGGATTAAAGATGTGAGCTACCATACCTGGACCCTTCTACTCTTTCTTATTTTATCCAAATATGCATATAAATGAGAAAATGTCTTGTCACACTATCTCTACTTAAATTTTAAAGGACAAATTATAGGGCTGTGGTTGTAGCTCACTTGGTACACTAGGATGCAGGACTTCTGGGGTTCATCCCCAGTTAACACTGCATGAAGTTGAGTGCAAACCCATGGAATGGAGTATGTAAAGGTAGGTGATAAAAGGTAAATTAATGAAAAATTTTAAGCAAAGAATAATAGAATTTAGTATAATTGCTTGATTAAGTAGGAATATACTTTGACAGAGACAGGAAGTGGCCTTAAGGGATGTTGTACTAGTCCAGGGGATTGAAAATAGAGCCAGAACAGTGAATACGGTCACATCTGTAGTTGCCGGGAGGAAACAAGGAAAAGTGTCCACGTTCATTTAAGCAGTTTGGAAAGGATGCTTGTTGTGTAGGGTTTTCTTTTCTCTTAGGTTGGCCTGTTTCTTTGTTTCTAGAGGGAAAGAAAGGAACATTTGTTTTTCTATACCAGCATTATATGTAATTATTTAACATGGTATTTAATTCTACAAGTAACTTTGAGCTATAATTAACCATATTTTTTTACAGAGAGGTTTGAAATGCAGACTTAGAAGTATTTTTTCTTCTTTTTTTGATTAAAGTCTCATTTTTTATCCATGTATCCCCTTATTCAAACTCCCTTCCCCATCCTGACCCCTCCTGGTCACTCTCTCTTCTTTCCATCTCCTCATCTCCTCCCCAGAAAGGGCAGGATGTCCCAAGGTGGCTTAGTTCAGCATTCACTACACACAAGTCCGATTTCCTCATCCCAGTATCAAGAATGGGTCAGGTGTTCCTCTGGAGGGAATGGGCTCTAAGGTGCCAGTCCAAGATGCTTTAGAACCTAAGCTGTTCAGTGGCTGTGGTTTGCAGCTTCAGTGTGCTTTGCTTTTTGTTTAAAGTCCACTAATGAGTGAGTATATCCCCTGCTTATCTTTCTGGGTTTGTGATACCTTGCTCAGGAGGATATTCTCAATCCATTCATTTGCCTGCGAATTTTAGGCTATCATTTTTTTTCTTACTGCTGAGTAGTAACCGTTGTATAGATGTACCACAGTTTGCTAATCCATTCTTCAGTTGAGGGGCATCTGGCTTCCAGGTTCTTGCTATTACAAATAATGCTGATATGAACATAGTTGAGCTAATGCTTTTGAGGTGCGAATGTATATGACCAATAGTGGTATTGCTGGATCCTTGGGGAGATTGATTCCCAGTTTTCTGAGAGACCACCATACTGCATTCCAAAGTGGTTGAACAAGTTTACACTTCCACCAACAATGGAGGAGTGAACCTTGCTTTGCATCCTCTCCAGCATAGGCTGTCATCTGTGTTTTTAATCTTTGCCATTCTGACAGATGTAAGGTGCTATCTCAAAGATGTTTTGATTTGCATTTCTCTGATGGCTAAAGATGTTGAGCACTTTTTCAAGTGCTTTTCAGCCATTTGTAATTCTTCTGCTGAGAATTCCCTTTTTAGTTCTGAACCCCATTTCTTAATTGGGTTATTTAGGGCTTTGGGCACTAGTTTCCTGAGTTCTCTATGTATTTTAGAGATCAGTCCTCTGTCACTTGTGGGTTTAGTGAAAATCCTTTCCCATTCTATAGGCTGTTGTTTTGTCTTATTGACTGTATCCTTGGCTTTACAGAAGCTTCTCAGTTTCAGGAGATCCCACTTATTGATTGTTGGTCTTAGTGTCTGTGCCACTGGTGTTATATTTAGGAAGTGGTCACCTGTGCCAATTCGTAGAAGTGTGTTTCCCACTTTCTTTTCTATCATGTTCAGTGTAGCTGAGTTTAAGTTGGGGTCTTTGATCCACTTGGATTTGAGTTTTGTGCAGGGTGATAGGCTTGGATCTATTTGCATTTTTCTACACACTACCAACCAGCTATGCCAACACCATTTGTTAAAGATACTGTCTTTTCTTTTTCCATTGAATATTTTGGACCTCTTTGTCAAAGATCAAGTGTTCATAGGTTTTTGGGTTAATGTCTGGGTCTTCAATTTGATTCCAAGTCTGTTTTTATGCCAGTACCAGGCTGTTTTTATTACTGTAGCTCTATAGTGTAAATTGAAGTCGAGGATGGTGATACCTCTTGAGGTTCTTTTGTTAAGCAAAATTGTTTTGGAGATCCTGGCTTTCCTGTTATTCTAAATGAAATTGAGTATTGTTCTTTCAAGGTCTATAAAATATTGTGTTGGGATTTTGATGGGAATTGCATTGAATCTGTAGACTGCTTTTGGCAGGATTGCCATTTTTACTATGTTGATTCTACCTATCCAGGAACATGGGAGAGCTTTCCATTTTCTGATATCCTCTTCAGTTTCTTTCTTCAATGATTTAAAGTTTTTGTCAAACATATCTGTTACTTCTTTGGTTATAGTTACAATAAGGTATTTAATTCTCTTTGTAGCTATTATAAAGGGTGATGTTTCCCTTTTTTTTTTTTTCAGCCCTTTTATCTTTAGTGTATAAGAAGGCTACTGATTTCTTTGAGTTAATCTTGTATCCTGCTACATTGCTGAAGGTGTTTATCAGCTACAGAAGTTCTGTGGTAGAATTTTGTGGGTCACTTATATATACATCATATCATCTGCAAATAGAGATAGTTTTACTTCTTCTTTCCAATTTGTATCCCCTTAATTTCCTTTTTTTTCTCTTAATTGCTTTAGCTAAGACTTCAAGAACTATATTGAATGGATAACGGGAGAGAGGACAGCCTTGTCTAGTTCCTGATTTTAGTGGAATTGCTTTGAATATTTCTCCATTTAGTTTGATGTTGACTGTTGGCTTCTTATAAATTGCCTTTATTACATTTAGATATTTTTCCTGTATTCCTGATCTCTCCAGGACTTTTGTCATAAAGGAGTGTTGGATTTTGTCAGAGGCCTTTTCAACATTTAAATATATGATCATGTGGCTTTTTCCTTCAATTTATTTATATCATATGTTGAACCATCCTCTGCATTTCTGGGATGAAGCCTACCTGATCGCAGTGAATGATATTTATTATATGTTGTTGTATTCAGTTTGCTAGAGTTTTGTTGAGAATTTTAGCATCAATATTCATGAGGGAAATTGGTTTATAATTCTTTTTCTTGCTTCTTTGAGTGGCTTGGGTATTAGGGTTATTGTGGCCTCATAAAAAGAGTTTGGCAATATTCCTTCAATTTCTACTGTATCGAACAGGTTGCAGAGTATTGGTATTAGTTTTTCTTTGAATGTCTGGTAGAATTCTGCACTGAAACCATCTGGACCTAGGCTTTTTTTTTCTTGTGAGGCTTTTAATGACAGCTTCAATTTCCTTTAGGGTTATAGGCCTGTTTAGGTCTTTAATCTAATCTTGATTTAATTTTAGTAAGTGATACCTTTTCAGAGAGCTGTCCATTTCTTCTAGGTTTTCCATTTTTGTGGAGTATAGATTTTCAAAGTATGACTTGATAATTCTCTGGATTTTCTGGGGGGTCTGTTGTTATGTCCCCCTTTTCATTTCTGATTTTGTTGATTTGGATACTCTCTGCTTTGTGGTTAGTTTGGATAAGGGTTTGTTTATCTTGTTGATTTTCTCATAGAACCAACTCTTTGATTCATTGATTCTTTGTATTGTTCTTTTTGTTTCAATTGTATTGATTTCAGCTCTAAGTTTGATTATTTCTTGCTGTCTACTCCTTCTAGGTGAGTTTGCTTCTACTTGTTCTAAGGCTTTCAGCTGTGCTGTTAGTTCTCTATTATGGGATTTCTCTAGGTTTTTCATATAGGCATCTAGTGCTCTGAATTTTCCTCTTAAGACTGCTGTCATTATATCCCATAAGTTTGGGTATGTTGTGCATTCATTTTCATTAAATTCTAGGAAGTCTTTGACTTTTTTCTTAATTTCTTCCTTGACCCAGAGGTGAGTGATATTTAGTTTCCATGAATTCATAGGCTTTCTGTTATTTTTGATGTTGTTGAACTCTAACTTTAGACCATGGTGATATGATACAAGGGATTCTTTCCATTTTTTATGTATTGATATTTGCTTTATGACCAATTATGTGGTCAATTTTAGAGAAAGTTCCATGTGGTGCTGAGAAATATGTATATCCCTTTGTGTTTGGGTGGAATCTTCTATAAATATCTATTAAGTCTATTTGCATCATAACCACTGTTAGACCCCTTATTTCTCTGTTGAGTCTCTGTCTGGTTGACCTATCCAAGGGTAAAAGTGGGGTATTGAAGTCTCCCACTATTAGAGTGTGACATTTGATGTGTAGTTTAAACTTTAGTAGTGTTTCTTTAAATATGTAGGTGCCCTTATATTAGGGGCATAAATATTCAGGATTGAAATTTCATCTTGATCTATTTCTTCCTGAGATGAATAAGTAATGTCCATCCTGGTCTCTTTTAATTGATTTTAGTTTGAAGTCTACTTTGTTAGATATTAGTGTGGCAATACCAGCTTGTTTCTTGGGGCCATTTGATTGGAAAATCTTTTCCCAACTTTTTATTCTGAGCATGTGTCTGTCTTTGAGGTTGAGGTGTGTTTTTTGTATGCAGCAGAAGGATGGCTTCTGTTTTTGTATGCATCGTGTTATGATGTGTCTTTGTATAAGTGAATTGAGTCCATTGATATTAAGGGATATTAATGACCACTGATTGTTCTTTCGTGTTAGTTTTGGTTATAGCTTGTGTATATTTCTTTTCTTGGGGCTTTTCTTCTCTGGGATTGTTAATTGTTTGTGTTTTTTATGGATGTATCTGGGATCCTTAGGTTGGAGTTTTCCATCTAGTGCTTTCTGAAGGGCCAGATTTGTGGATAGATATTGTTTAAATCTGGATATGTTGTGAAATATCTTGTTTACTCCATCTGTGATGATAGATAGTTTGGTTGGGAATCATCATCTGGGTTGTAAGCCATGCTCTTAGTGTCGGTTAACTTCTGACCAGGACCTTCTTGCTTTCATTGTTTCCATTGAATAGTCAGGTGTTAATTCTGATGGGTCTGCCTTTACAGGTAAGTTGACCCTTTTCTTTTGCAGCTCTTAAAATTTTTTTTCTTTGTTCTGTATGTTTTGTGGCTTGATTATTATGTGGTGAGCAGACTTTTTTGGGGAGGTCTAATCTATTTGGTGTTCTGTAAGTTTCTTGTATCTTTATAGGCATTTCCTTCTTTAGGTTGGGAAAGTTTTCTTCTATGATTTTATTGAATACATATCTGTGCCTATGAGCTGGTATTCTTCTTCTTTTATTCCTATTATTCTCAGGTTTGGTCTTTTCATGGTGTCCCAAATTTCCTGAATGTTTTGTATTATGGCTTTTTTGGTTTTAGTGTTTTCTTTGACTTATGTATCTATTTCCACTATTGAGTCTTCCACTCCAAAGATTCTCTCTTCCATCTCTTGGATGCTGTTGATTATGCTTGTATCTGTAGTTCTCGTTCTTTTCTTCACATTTTCTATTTCCACCTTTGCCTCATTTTGTGCCTTTGTTATTGTGTCTATTTCAAGTTTTAGTTCTGAAATGTTTCTTTTTTTTGATAGTTTTCATTTTCTTGGTTTTCTTTGTGTTCTTTCAAGGATTTGTTAATCTCTTCCAATTTTTTGTTTGTATTTTCTATTTCTTTAAGGGAATTTTTTATATCCTCTTTTAAGGCTTCTATAATCTTCATAAAGGTATTTTTGATGTTGTTTCCTTCTGTTAGTAAAAGCAAGTACACTCTAACAAGGCCACACACTAGAGTTTATTTAAGAGAGGAGTCCAAGGCGGATAAAGAGACAGAGGAGCAGAACAGAAGTCAGGGGACAGAGAAGAAAAGGACTGGAGCATGCTCTCGCAGCCACTTTTAAGGGAAGGGGCATGCACGAGTATGAGGGTATGAGTCAGGGTCCAGGGAGGTGCTTCCTGTATGCAGTGCGGCAGGGTTTATGTAGCCACGCCCAGGGGCGTGCCTCCATGCAATGTGCATCCCATCTGAGGGGTTCAGCTAGGGAGTGCCAGCAATCCTTACACCTTCTGTTTCCTCTTTATTGCTCTGTTTAGGTCTTGGTGTTGTAGAACCACCAGTTTCCTCTGGTGTTGCTTTGTTGTTCTTTATATTGTTATATGTATTCTTACACTGGCATCTGCCCATTGCTTCAGTGGTTCATACTTAGTCAGCTCCTAGTCTGTTGTGGCTAGAGTGTTTGTGTTTCTTCTGTCTGCTCTGAACACGGGGTCTGCACCATCTCTGAGTGTGCTCTCTGAAGGCAGGTCTGCGTTTCAAAGGTGTCCATCTGTCTATGATGACGCAGCTTGCCCTGGAGGTGGGGCCTGGCCATGGGAGGTTCCTCCTGCTAAGTTTATCTCTGGGGAAGGCCCCCTCCAGCTTTAGCCTAGGGCCTGTCTGCTAGGGAGAGTGTAAAGTCAGAACCATTGGTGTGAACCTGGGCCCTGGAGAGGGATTCTCTGGGCAGACTGACGAGGAGCTGAGATCCACTCACCTCTGAGTTTGCTCTGGACATGGGTCTGCATTTCTGTCTGTCTGTCTGTGATGATGCAGTTTGCTCTGGAGGCAGGGCCCCGGAAGTATTTTTCAAGATCAATTGCTGTTAAGTGGCAGATCTGGAATTTTAGCATGGGTTTTTCTATTAGTTTAATAAAGAAAGGAAATTAATAGTTTTAAAACATATATTAATTTTAATTGTTTTATCATCAAATTTTGAAAAATGGTTGCTCAAAATGTAAGAATTTGCTAATCAACAGAACTTCATCTTTGATCTGAAGAGTAAATAAACAGCACCCACTTACTTGCTTTATCTTTGATGTAATATTGCTGGTAATGAAATGTTGCCATAAAAGATACCATAATGTGTTCAAAAAGTATTTATCATTTTGGCATATTGGCAGTGGTCTGTTTGTTGTAAATATATTTATCATGCAAACATGGACTTCGTGGTTTTTATTACAGATTCAGAGATATTCTAAACCCAAAAATACCCTAACAGAAGCAAAAAAGAAAAAAAATGCCGCAAGTTGGACTAGTTAACAGTTGCAGTTAAATGCATAGGCTTGGATAGCTCTTTAGTTAGTAGGTAAACCCTTCATGCTGTAACAGTACCCTTAGAACTTTTGTGAAGCAATCATCTAACGGCTCTTGATGTCTTTTCAGCTTGTAAGTCTTAGGAAAATAAATTATGCTGCCCTTAAGACCAAAATGTAGCTTTGTAAAATGTGACATTTTGATTCACTTGAAAATAGTAAACTCTCAAAATATCACAATGAACTTCAAACAGTCAGTGTATTTGCAGTCATCTTGCAACTTGAGTTCTTATGTGGCATTCCCTAGAGGAGTATTATCAACAGACAATTGCTTATCAAACTTTTGTCATCAGGATCTGAAACTTAAAATTAATGAAGATTTATTTTTTGTTCATGCTGTGTGTTTCTTATGGGGCAGCTAGGAATTTTTTTCCATATGTCCTTATTTGTGGACATATGCAAACTACTTTGATTACTGTGACAGGAAAAAGAGTTGAGGCAGTCATGTGTAGACTTAAAACTTGTGGATATTGTCATATTCTCTTACATTTCTCTGACTAACATAAATCACCTGCCCTAACAACTTTGAAGATTTTAAGTCAGTTACAATCTCACCAGATGCTTGGAAGAAATGTAATATTATTGCACAGCCCTAATTACTAAACCTTTATGAGGAATATACAGATGGTTTGTATACATATACATGGTTGGTTAGTATATTTTAGTAAACGATGTTAAGTAGTTTTTAAATAATCCTATTTAGACTGAATTAAAGGTATACCCCTAACTGCTAGAGATCAGGTATAGAGTGGTGTTCTTTCTAGGTAAGGGCACTGTCTTCAGAGCTGAATTAAAGATCTTGATGTTAGATAGCTCTGTGGAGTTCTTTGCTGGTCTAAGTTAGGTTACGTTCACTTGAAATAGACCCCATGTTCATTGGCATGAGCTGGCAGCCTTGCAGCGGCATGGCCTGGCCACTTAGCCTAGTGACAGCCTTTAGCACACCTTTGTCATTCAGAGAGCTGTGAAGAAGAAAGCTTTTTCTTTCCTGTTAAAATGAAGTGTGATTTTAATTATTATCTTGTTCATTATGAACTTTAAGCAAGTTAATCCTGATGGCAGTGGACTGTACTCCTGCATCTTTGAAAGGTTCTTGTAAGGATTGAGTTCAATACCACATATCTTAGGTAAAGTTTCTATTGCCATCATGCAACACCATGGGTGTTCAACACCATGACCAAAAGCAACTATGAGAAGCAAAGGTCTATTTTAGCTTACAATTCACAGTTGATCACCAACGGAAGTTGCAGCAGTCACTCAAGGCAAGAATCTGGAGACAGGGGGCTGGAGAGATGGCTCAGCGGTTAAGAGCACCGTCTGCTCTTCCAGAGGACCCGGGTTCGATTCTCAGCACCCACATGGCAGCTAACAACAGTCTGTAGTTCCAGTTCCAGGCAAACACCAAGGCAAATAAATAAATAAATAAATAAAGTTTTAAAAAAAAAAAAGAATCTGGAGACAGGAATTGAGGAAGAAGCTATGGAGGAGTGCTGCTTACTGACTTGCTTCTGTCTGACTGTCAGCGTGCTTCTTTATACACCCCAGGACCACCTGTCAGGGTAGTATCAACCATAATAGGCTGGGCCCTTCCATATCAATCATTAATCAAGAAAATGTCTCACAGGTTTGCCTACAGGCCAGTTTTCTAGAGATAATTTGTTTGTTGAGGCAGATCTCCCTGGCTGTTCAGGAGCTTGCTATATAGGCCATGCTGGCCTTGAACTCACAGAGATTCCTTTGCTTCCATCTCCTTCAGCAAATCCCCTCAGCATGCTGATGGGCCACTACAACTGGCCATTTTCTTAATTGAGGCTCCCTCTCCTCAAATGACCTTAGCTTGTGTCAAGTTAACAACAACAACAACAAAACAGCTAGCACACCTTGAAAGGCTATTGAGTTACCACTTGTGAGTCCTAGGGTAACTAGGACTTGTAACTAAAAGCAGGCCCTTGTATAACAAGGAAAATTGACGCCTGCAACAAATATTTCGTAGTTCAAATGAAATACAGAGAAAAGAAAGATCAGTAGACTACCTGAAAACAATGACTATTCTGCATTTATATGTCCAAGTGGCCTCAGTGAACCTGGAGACAGTGGTGTCTACTGGAAGAAGTTTTTAGAAACACAGTCCTATCTACTACCACCATAAAGCCTAATCCAGTATCTCAACAAAAATTTGCTGCCAGTTCTTCATTTTGAAAAGTTTTTTTTTCTTTTAAAAAAACTTTATTTATTTACTTATTTATTTGCCTTGGTGTTTGCCTGGAACTGGAACTACAGACAGTTGTTAGCTGCCATGTGGGTGCTGGGAATCAAACCCGGGTCCTCTGGAAGAGCAGACGGTGCTCTTAACTGCTGAGCCATCTCTCCAGCCCCCGAAAAGTTTTTTTTTTTTCTGCTGTACAATATATTTTCTAAAATTTATTTATTTATATCACATCTTGACCACAGTTTCCCCTTTCTCTTCTCTTATTTCCACCCTCTACCTCCCCTCTGTGCCCCCCACCCCTATCCACTCCTCTTTTTGTTCAGAAAGGGGCAGGCCTCCCATGGCAATCAACAAAGCATGACATATCAAGTTGAGATGGGACTAAGCTTCTTCCCTTGTATTAAGGGCAAGGCAATTCAGTGTGAGGAATAGAGGTTCCTAAGAGCCAGCCAAAGCATTGAGGACAGCCCCTGCTCCCTCTGCTAAGAGTTTGACTTTTTAAAAACAATGCCAAATGAAATCCTAAAGTAGGTGGAGAAATGCTGAAGAACTTTTAGACTATAGGCTGTGATTGGCAGGAAAATGTGCTAGAATGTGTAAATATTCTGAGTGAACTCCTTCAAAGGGAATTCATATATCTTCTTAGAGAATATTTTTTTATTTAGTGATACAGACTTCAACCAGAGAATGTCATAATTGAGAACTGCATTAGCTTCTCAAAAATGAGCAACCTATGGGGCTAGACACATAGATTAGATTAAGAACACTTACTGCTCTTGCAGAAGATTTAGGTTTGGTTACCAGCACCTACTTGGTGACTAACAGTTGTCTGGCCTTCTTGGCATCAGAAATATACATGGTATGGTACATATACAACATGCAGATACACATAAAATAAAAAATCCCTTTAAAAAAATAAGCAGCCTGAGTCCTTCCCCAAAAGAGGCTCAAGCCAAGTTATTGACTCAGCATGATGGGAAAGGTTCAAAGAATTCTTGGAGTTTGCCAAAACACTGAAAAACTATGGAAGGGCTTCAGATGACTCAGTGAATACCTGACTTCAGAACCTCAGCACCCATGTAAATGTATTCCTTTTAATGTGTCTGTAGTCCCAAGCACCGGAGGGGTGGAGACAAGAAGATATTGAGGCATTGTCTTGTATGATAAGATACAAGATCCCAGGTGGATTCTGTCTCAAAAAGTAAGGTGGAGAGCAGCACCAGACAAACCTCTGTCTGGCCCTCCACATATACACATAGGGCCTAGTACATTGGCACATATGTACACACCCTTACACAAATGAAAAGTAGAGTCAAAGCCTATATTTACTGTACTGTTTACAACATGCAACCTGCATATGAGGAATCTGTGGATTTGATTATTGAACAAGGTGTCTATGTGATTATTGTAACATCAAAGACTGTTCCAATTGCTAGTTCCTGAAAGGATTGGAAAATAGGTTTGGTATTTAAAAAAATAGGCAAAACCAATTTACAAAGATAATTATTTTAAGGTAATTTACCATAAAGTTTAAGTTTTTAAACATTCTTCATAAAAGCCCAAACTTTTTAGTATTTTTAAGAGAAGAACTAAATAGTTACCTGTTTGTGGTTAGTGCGTGAAAGAAAATGACTTTCAATTTTATGGCAAAGAGAGTTCATGAAATTTTATGTAGAATCTTAAATACAAATCTGTTTATCATAGCATTTCGTATATGCTTTCCCAAATTCATATCAGTTATGATATCAACTTGTGGAGTCTGTTAAATGTCCTGTTTGTCTTTGTCACATTAAGCCTTTTCCTTTTCCCCTAGTGTTCCCTTTCTTGCAAAGATGTCTGTTGTGAAATCTTGCTTTTCCTATTTTTGAAGTATGTTTAGAATATTTTAAAGTATGAATATTTCTCTATTTTATGTAGCAACAAAAATAATCATATACAAATTGGTTAATTTTGTTTGTTATGAATAAAGTTTTTGTTAATGATGAATTTTTTTAATTTTTTATTTTGATGTCAAAGGTGAAGTTAGTAACAATGTCCAGTAGCTACCGGTCTGACTGGAGAATCACTGACTCCCCTAGGCCTGCTTTCCCTTCTGTTTTGGTCCTTACAGTTTTTGTAAGTGTATTATAGGAGTAATTGCTCTCACATGTTTGCTTGTAATATAAATCTATTAACTAAAGATTTGCAACTATTTCTATGCAAAATCTGTGTTGAACACTCGTGCTAGCCCAAGGTCTAAAAAATAGTAAGGGTGACAATTGGTGGGACATATGGTCATAAAAAGCATGACCATATTTTGTTACACAGACACTAGAAGTTTCTAAAATGTATATTTTTTTTCAAAAGTGTATAATTTTGGAAAATTTGCTACATAATGCAGTACAAATGAATAATTATTGTGAAGTTCAGCAGCTCAATCTGGGCTTCTAAAGTTTTGTTAGCTGAGTGGTTAATATATACAGACATAGTATTTCTACATGCATATGCGAAGAGACTTTCTCTAGGCAAAGTTACAAGTCTACAACTTTGGAAACCTCTTAGTGAGCCTTTCTCTTTATCAGGATAAACTAGGTCTCAACAGTTCCTGCAAGCTTTTAATTGTATGGGTCCAGCTGTCTTTGAATGCACCATTCTCTTTCCTTAGCCTTCTAAGTGCTGGAGCTTCAGAAATATCCCACTGTGGTTGGTGTCTCAGGTTTTCATTCTGATAAAATATTCATACATAAAATAAACTGTTTCAAGTGTAGTTAGCATCCTGTATGCTTACATTATTGTGATAAAAGGGTGCCACTGTCAACACTATCTTCTTCTGAACCTTTTATGATCACAGTGGAAATTCTGACCCATTATCTGGTATTTTTTCTCAGCCTTCCAGTCTTTGGCAGACACTGATCTATAGCCTATGTGCTTTGATGCTTCTTGAAATAACACGTGTTTCCTTTGCAACTGCTTTATTTCACTGCCCACAGTGTCTTCAAAGTTCATCAGTTTTGTATTATGTGCCAGAACCAGCTTCCTTCAACTAAATACTCTGTGTGTTTATTCACCACATTGTATTTATCCATTTACCTGTCAGTAGGTTCTGAAATTGCTTCCACCTTCTGACTATTTGTGATTAATGCTGTTATAATTGTTGAATGTGCAAGCATGCATTTGAATTCCTGCTTTCCATTGTCTTTGGTTATATAATTGGAAATAAAGTTGTTGGATACTGCAGTAACTTCATTTTAACGTTTTAAGGGGTGGCTACACTCCTTTTCATGGTGCTGAGTTGAACAAATTTCACCATAACCTTTGTCAATTCTTGCTGCTTTCTGTTTGTTTTGGTAATAATAATTTCTATGATGAACATGAAGTAGGTTTTTTGTTTTATTTGGCTTGTGTGTTTGTTTTTAATTTTGTGATATAGTCTCACTATTTAGCATATTTGTCTTGGCACTTGCTATGTAGTCCAGGTTGGTCTCAAACTCGCTGAGATTTGCCTGCCTCTCTCAGCCTCATAAATGTTGAATTGAACGAGTGCACCTCCAGATCCAGCCTTTACTGTCTGTACCTTAGCGATTTTTTGTTTACTTTTGTGTTCCTAAATATTTTTGCATGTTTTGGAGTAGACATTAAGCTTGTAGCTCAAACACATAGTTGTTTTTACGTTAGCTTTCTAAGAAACCTTAATACATACCTCTAAATGACTGTACCTTTTTATAGTACAGTGATCAATGAGACTTTCTGGTCTTCTCATCCTTGCCAGCATTTAGTGTGATCAATGTTGTAAAATTTATTTGTGTTTTTGTTTTGTATTGTTTTGTTGAGACAGGGTCTCTCTACATAGCCCTGGCTGGCCTAGAACTCACTGTATAGATCAGCCTGGTGAAATTTAGCTATTCTGGTAGATCTGCGGTTCCATTTATTTCACTATTGTTTTAATTTTAATTTGTGATTGCCAAACAACACATGATGTGGACCATCTTTTTATATGTGCTGATTATCATCTGATAATTTGTCAAATGTGACAGCATGAGCCTATAACTGTACTGCTGGAGAGGCACAAACAGACAGATCCCCCGAGGTCTTGTAGTCTAGCTGATTGTTATTGTTGTATTGTTGTTTGAGACTGTAGGATCCTACTATGTAGTCCTGGTTGGTCTGCAGCTAGGTATCATGCTGGCTTGAACTCATAGCAGTCTTCCTACCTCTGCTTCCCAAGATCTGAGTATTAGAACATGCATCACCCTGCCCCATTTTGTATCTGCTTGATGACGTGTCTGCTAACATCTTTTGCCTACTTCTTAGCTAGGTTGTTTTCTTAGTGAAATTATGAGGTGATTGTGTATGATGGAACAGTTTTTTTTTTTTTTTTAATCGAGACATGTTTTGCAAATAGCCTCTTAGTAGCTTTTCTTTTGAATTTTAAAAACAGTATATATTTATAGTACAGTAGCTTTCCTTTTAATGAAATACAACTGACCAGTTTTTGTATGTCATGTATCTTGGTAGTTTTTGCTCCTTAATATTAGACCTTTAGTCTAGTTTGGATAATTTTGGTGAAAGGTTTAAGGTCAGTATATGGGGCATAGGAAGAAGGCCCAGTGGGTATAGTACTTGCTGCACAAGTATAAAACCCAAGTTCAGATTCCTAGATTTGGAAAAGGTCAAATGTGACAGCATGAGCCTATAACTGTACTGCTGGAGAGACACAGACAGACAGATCCCCAGAGATTGCTGGTCTCGTAGTCTAGCTGATTTGTGAACTTCAGGTTCAGTGAGATACTTTTCTCAAATAATGAAGTGGAGCATGATGGCAGGACTTCCAGTGCCAATCTCTGGCTGCCACATGCCCACACAGACAGGACAGATCGACAGATGCAGTATTAAGGTCACTATATAGATCCCCCTGCCCCTCATATTACTACATTGTCTTTGCTCCAAAGGTCAGTTGATTAGATAGTCTAATTTTGGGCTATTAGTGTGTTATGTTAATTCACTTATCTTTTGTGTATCTATTGCCACCTGTAGGCATGTTTTAAATTCCACAATCAGAAGTCTCAGTCTTATAGATGACTTTGTTAATTTTTTTTCCAGCATTGTATTGGCAGTTTGGATCTTTGTCTTTGAATATGAACATCAGGGTTAGTTTACTTAATGTCTGAAAAGTAACTTAGTGGGATTTTGATGAGGATTGTTACATCTACAGAATAATTTGAGAAGAACTGATATTTTAACAGTACCATGTATCTCTGCTCATGAACATAAAACATATCTTCATTATTTGGTTATCTTATGTTTCCTTCACTAGAGTTTTTAAATTTTGCTTATAAAGTTCTTATACACAATTAGATCTTCATCTAAATATTTACAGTTGCATATCACTTAACTATGGTAATAAATTCTGGGAAATGCATTAGTGATTTCTTCATTGGACTGACATCACAGAGTATACTTTGGTGAATACCTATATAGTCTTGAAGGCTGTGATCCTATTGGAAACCTCAGCCTCATGATTTGATGAAATGCTGTTTTATAGCACGACTGTGTTGCTGTGTTGACATGTACAATTGTGCTTTTAATATCACATTCTAGTTGCTTATTGATGGTAGCTAGGAAAGTAGTTGACTTTGATATGTTAATGTTGTATTATGTTACCTCACTGTTATAATCATTAACTACTGGGAGACCATTCAGTGCTTCTTTGTGTTGGGGCTCAGGTAGACTATGATGTCATTGATAAACAAAGACCATTTTATTCTTGTTTAATATGCTTAGTTTTCTTTCCTTCTTTGTTTCTTCTTTGGAAATGTGGTAATGCAAATTAGGATAGAAAGTGAATTAGGTATAACACTTTGGACTCATTAAGATAGAATACATAATGGAATATTTTCTATGAATTTTTCAAATGCAAATGGAGTAGACCGTTAATATAATTCTTGCCTATAGTTATTGTACTTATTTATTTAGACAAAAAGGAGGAAATATTGTATGATATTTTGTTTATATTCTGACAAAGTTTTGCCTGGAGATCAGAGTGTGAAGCTAGCCACTAGTTAACCATAGAAGCCAGACAGTGGTGGCTCACACCTTTAACCCCAGCATTTGGGAGGCTCACAGTTTTAATCTCAGCACACTGGAGGTGGAGACAGGAATATAAGACAGGTAGAGACAGGTTTCTAACTCCCATTTGGTCTGAAGATCTAGAGAGGTAAGAAGTCACTGCTCTTTTGCTTCTCTGATCTTTCAGGTTTTAAAGATTTATTTATTTACTGTGTATGCAGTGTCCTACCTGCACACCAGGAGAGAGCACCAGATCTCATTACAGATGGTTGTGAGCCACCATGTGGTTCCTGGGAGTTGAACTCAGGACCTCTGGAAGAACAGCCAGTGCTCTTGACTTCTGAACCATCTCTCCAGCCTGAATCCTAGTTATAAGACTAATTAGAATCATACTTCATTCCTTTTTAGATGTTTTTATGTATTTATTTATTGGTTTTTATTGATAAGACTAATTAGGATTATACTTCACATATTCATTTATTTGTTTTGTTGTTTATTTATTTGTAGTGCTGGATGACATGGAACTCCCTATGTAGACTAGCCTTGGTCTGCCTGTCTCTACCTCCCAAGTCCTGTGGTTAAAGGAGTGTGCCACCAGGCCCAGTGATTTTCATCTCCTGTAACTTGAATTTGCAGTGCATTACTGATTATGCTTGGCTGGAGGAAATAGTCTTGTCTTTTTTTCTGGTTTTAGAGGGAAAGCCTACAGTTACTTACCATTGGGAATGATCTTAGTTTTAGTGCTTTTGTATATGTTTTGTTAATTGATGTTCCAAAACAAAAGCCATAACTATGTTAAAGATTATACAAACGGTAGCATGTACAACTTCTCCAGGGGACCTCAGTTTGATCCCAGCACCTATAATGAGCACTTCACAAGTGCTTATAACTCCTGCTCCAGGATAATTCTAAAGGGGTCACTGGTACACACACACACACACACACACACACACACACACACACACACACACATATTATTAAAATAAAGCTTAAAATATTTAAAAAATTTTTAAAGAGTTACTTCATGTGTATGAGTGTTTTGCCTTCATGAATGTATGTACTCCAATGTGTGCAGTGCCTGAGGAGGCCAGAAGAGGGTATCTGATCCCATGAAACTTGTTACAGCAGATCGTGAGTTGTGATGTGGGTTCCAGGAACTGAACCCAGGTCCTTTGCAAGAACAATAAGTGTTCTTAATCACTGAGCCATTTTCTCTAATTACTTAAAAAAAAAAAAAAGTTTTCTTTAAAAAATATTTACAAAGCTAACTGGCTAAAACTTCAATATTTTATAGACTAGAAAGAAAGTTGAAGGTCCAGAACTAAATTATCCTGGGTTATCTTTGGTCTCTAATAGTCAGTCATTCCCCACTCCTATATCTGACTTACATTCTTGTGACTATAAAGTAAAACTTTTTGGACTATATTAATAGACCACTGGCTTCCACCATGTCAAAACTTGAGACTCTTACAAGACAGCATTTGCAACCTATAGTAGAGATTTCTCCACTTTGTTAAAACCCATCTTACCCAATGTTTCTATCAATGTATTTGAAAAAATGCCTTGATTCATAACTTTCTGTTGTTCGGTAACTACAAAAATTAGATGAAAGTTTCATGTTGGAAATGTTGTTCAGGACAACATAAATGAAGGCTACCATTTTCGTGCGCGCGCGCGTGTGCGTGTGTGTGTGTGTGTGTGTGTGTGTGTGTGTGTGTGTGTGTGTAAGATGATATTAGATCCCCTCAAACCTAAGTCCTTTAACTGCTGAACCATCTCTTCACCCTGCCCTCCTTTTTCTTCCTCTCATGTCAGGTTTATATAGCTCTTTTTTCCCCCTCTAGTTTCCTATGGTAGATGCTTAAATTGTTGAGTTTAAGTCTTGTGATATTCTTTGTATTGTATTATATACTATTAGTTCTTATTACAAGTTTTTCCTGCTCATAAGAATAGGAGAAAGGATACCTTTGAGCAGAAGATACTTACATTTTATTGATTTCACCAGTTAACAGTTTGAGTTAGTATTAAGTGCTCAACTATAGAAATTACTGTAATAAATTATAAGGTGAATTAGTTTTGATAAAGAGATTACAAATGAAATATTTTCACTGTTCTTTCCTTTGAACTTAAGCACTTGTAGGATCTTTATTTTTCCTTTTATTCTATTCTGTGCATTTTCCCAGAATATTAAAATGGGTCTCTTAATAATTTTGAGACACAAGCATAAACATGTACAAGCTATAGTGCACAAATGAAGGTCAGAAGACAACTTGTGGGAATTATTTTTCTCCTACCACTGTGTGGGTCCCAGGTACTAAGCATCTTTACCACTGAGCCATTTGCTATCCTTTTGAATCCTCTTATCCTTAGTTTTCTCATGAATAATTAGTTATTGCTTTTCTCCAGAAAATACAGTATGCTGAAGTCAATTAAAAATTTCTATATTGATTCAGATTGTCGAGAAAGTTTAAGATCATTAATTGAGGGTGATTAACATGTCAACACATTTCAGGTCCAAGATAATTACTGTAATGTGGAGAACATATATTAGTACTTTATCATTTATAGTAGAATCTCAGTAATATTTTCCTGTGGTTTAACATAAACTAAACACTTTGTGATTTAATATGAATTTGGGTTAATTTAATTTATAAGTAGTTGGAAACAAACACAATGGGTTCTAATACAAAGGCTAAGGATTAATGAATTCCTTAGAGACTTGTGTAAGATTAGGAGTTTTATTCTGTACACAAGGGATCATCTGGTCTTGAAATTACTAGCCTAGCTTTAATGTTTATGAAGTGGTATTCAGTTATTTGCAGAAAGTTTTACAAAATACTGCTGACTTCTCACTAAGGGAGATGTATGCATATCTGCTGGTGGGCACACACACCACTCCCTATTCAGTTGTTTAATTCTAGTAGTATGTTTTGCACACATAGCTGAAATTTGGGCAGGTTTTGGTGGGAAGTGCATCTGCTCTGTGCTGTGATAGCATAACATAAATATTCAATGGAAATCATGTTCATGAGATGGCAAAGTGATACTGGATATCACTTCTTCTTCTTCTTTACATGGGCCTTTCTTGGGGGGGCCATCTGATCTTCACACTGTGATCTCTGGGTTCCCTAACCCTAACCCAAGAGTGACACACCCCAAGAATCAATGTTCTGAGAGATAGGAAATAGAAACTGCCAATCTTTCAGACCCTGCCCTGGAAATACACAAAGCTTCATTGTTCTGAACAGGTAGCATAGAGCTCACTGAGGAGGGATATGGCCTCTAGCTGCTAGTGGCAGAAGAGTGTCACAGCAGATGGTGGATGTTGACTGAATTATTTTTAGTAGATAAAGTTAATTTGCTTCAAATTAGGGGTATTATTTTTACTTTGGGTCAAGAAGTTTATTCTTAGTTAGATTGCTTTGTGGTACAATTTTAGCAAAATTGTTTTCAGTCATTTGAAACATTTGAAAAGTTTTAAGTCATTTTGTTTTGTTTTATTTATTTTTTCCTGCTCACAAATCTGCAACTTGAGCAGATTTTGGCTGGTAAGATTATTTATGCTGTATATGCTTTGTATGCTTTGGAACATGAAAATTAGTATTATTAAGCTGGGTCTTGTGGCATGTCCTTGAGGTAGGAGGACCACTTAAGATCAAGACTTGAGTTCTGCTTGGCAAGTTGCTATGTCAAAAAAATCAAGCACCTCAGTATTTAGAAAATCTAAATGAAGAAAACGATGAACCACTGGTGAAGGAAATCAAGTAGATTTACAAATATATACGCATAGTGTGATAATAGGAAAGCACAAAACTCATGATCTATGAAAGAAAAAAAAAGTTCAAGTTATACTTGTACTAATGTCTAATAGTCTAACAATGACCATAGTCAAATATTAGCATGAATGGGGGTGGGGGAACCAAAAACCCAAAATCCTCACTTAGTGATAATGCAAAGTGATCCAGCCATGTTAGGAAGCAGTGTGGAAGTTTATTAAAAAACTGTATTATCAAGATTAGCAATTCTTCACATAGATATTCTCCCAAATGAGCTGAAATTCTTCTATGTCTGCACAGAAGCATTTACATTGGTGATTTTTGTTTTGCAAAATAACTTGTGTTTATGAAGCTATGAGTTAGGAAACTTAAAGTTGTAACTACAAATTTTTAAGGAGAACATGATTTCATAAGTTATTGGGTAGAGACTATTGTTATGCAGAGAAGTTTTCAAACAAATTCGAAGTATGTGCATTTGTACTTATTGGAATCACATAGACTGTCATTATTAGAGGTGTTAGAGCAGTAAATTCCTCAGTTTAGAAACATAAAGAATGACATCTGGAAGCAGAGAAGTTAAATGCTTTGCTTTTAACTTAAATATTTGGAATTAAAGATTTTTTCCCCTGCATTTAGAAATTTAACTAGGGAGTATTTATTTAGCACATAACCTATTCAAATATATATTATACATGCTCTTTTATGGAGGCAATTTTTCTGAAATTAAATATATGAATATTATTTTAAATAGAATCCCACTAGCTAGAGTGATGCACACCTTTAATTCTAACACTCTAGAGGCAAAAGTGGCGAGATCTCTGGGTTCAAGGCTAGTGTTGTCAACATAGCAAGTTCAAGACCAGCCAGGAATGCATAGTGTGACCTCATCTCAAAAACAACAGCCACAAAAACAAAAACACCCCCCTAACCCAGAAAAGGTTAGAATCCTTTTATCTCTTTGCAATATAGAAAGTCTTCAAAGTTTTGTCTTATAAAAAATTTTAAATTGTGGGCCTGGAGATGTAGCTCAGTTTGTAGAATGCCTGCCAAGCATACAGAAACTCTTACTCAGCCCCACTACCACCTAAACTGGCATGGCAGTAACATAGCAAGAATACTGATGCTCAAGGACATGCTTGTCTGCATAGGGAGTTCAAGGCTAGCTATCTAGAGTATGTGAGACCTATGTCAAAGGAAAAAGAAGTGATGAAAGGGATTGATTTTTGTGCCTAACTTACTTTCAACTTGATATTTCTGTTGGAATACTCAGGCCTTTTTCAGTTTTGTGAACAAGAATAGTGGCCTAGACTAATAGCAGTAGTTGTAATTTCTCTTTAACTTGCTTCTAGCGCGGGGGGTGGGGGGGTGGGGGGGGTGGGCAATTGCTTCTAGATTGAGAATTGAGAATGAAATGAAGAAGCTTGTTCTTATAACTGAGGACCGCCACCCCCTTCCCTGATGCCATCCTTCAGGAATCGGCATTCCAGAACAGTTGATACTGCTTTGCATGTTTTTGCTTAGTCTCCACAAACCAACCACTGTACCCTCTTAGAGAGTAATCCAGTACTTGTCATTGGTGGCTTTTCTATGAGAGAGCCTGTAGACTGACATAAAGTGCCGCCTGTTGTGAACTGTCAAGTGAGAGTTTGCCAGAAACTCAGCAGACAGAACTAATTGAGAAGAGAAAGGGCTTTTGTGCTGTCCTCTTTCTTTCCTTTGCTTTTTATTTTTAAGAAGACAGATACTGTTAAAGTAGCATGTTTATGTAAATCTGTCTGCTTCTCTCTCCATGGCAAAGGTCATTCTTTAACTCCAGTCTTTCACTCCAGGTTGTTGAGCACATCCACATGGAAGCTGGCACAGGACCAAACTCAAGACACACAGCTTATAACAGTTGACGAAAAATTGGTAAGGATTTCCTACAACATGCTGCTATAAGTCTGCCATTGGGGTTGTTTTGTGCAATAGATTAGTGTTATAGTATAGTATAGTGTTCTGAGTTCTAGGAAAATTATTCACAAACCTTAAGATTTTTATAATAAAATAAAAAATTGAATATTATATGCATCTTAATCATATATAAATACTAAGATATTAAAGAAAGGTTTCAATTTTTTTAAATGATGATGAGTAGCAATTGGAAGTATTATCTTGAAATAAATATATTTAAATTTTCTAAATTACATTTATGTAAGTCTATTTAAGTTATATGATACTTACCAGTTGTCTAAATTAAATATATTGGGTATTTTAGAACCATGCAATGTTATTATCACTGTCAGTTTGTATGTGTGCTCATAAACATCATTTCTGCATACTAAAGAGTTAAATTACAGCTAACAATAAAAGAATAACATTTTTGCCTCATCAATCAATAAAATTTTAGCATTTAAAAATATCCTTAGTGTTTAGATGCAGCTTGATATAAAGGCTTATATTTTACAACAGCACAACTCTTGTAATGTTTTCAAGACTATTGGCACAAATATAGTATAATAGTGAAGTAAGTATGCATTTCATGTATTATGTGGCTTACAATGTAAATGGAGGGTCTCTTAATTACCCCCTGCTAGGCAAGCTGTCCACACTGAGCTCTAGCCCAGCACTACCACTCCCTTTCTAATGATGTAATCTTTTATCACCCAACTTTGAACCTTGAAGCATGATCCAAACAAACCATTCTGAAATTCCTGTTTATACTACCAAAAATGATTGATTGATTGATTGATAGATAGATAGATAGATAGATAGATAGATAGATAGATAGAAAAACAAATAGTTTGGAAAATTCGTATCTTAGACCTCAGACTAATTGGACTTTAATTCAAATGGTCGGTTAGTCCTGTTGACACTGCCGTCCTCTTGGTGTAGATGCTGTTGTTTAGATTACTGCAGTAATGTCATAGTTTGCTTTTCCCATGCATTTTAATTTCCTGATTCATTTTCTCCAGGATAGTCAGAATAGATCCCCTCCCACCCCCCAGACAGGGTTTCTCTGTGTAATAGCCCTGGTTGTCCTGGAACTCTATTTGCAGACCAGGCTGCTTGGAATTCAGAGATCCTCTTGCCTCTGCCTCCTGCATGCTAGGATTAAAGGCGTGCACTACCACACTCAGTGATTTTTTTTTTTTTTTAAATGTTAGTTTTGTCACCTCTTGTGTATAATCCTTTGGTGGTTTCTATAGCCCTGACATTAACACTTTAAAATCTTGATGGCTTTCAAGGCCTTGCATGATTTAGTTCCTGTTCTGTCTAGAATTGTTTTGTACTATTTGTTTATAGAGTATTTTGTAGACCTGGAACTTGCTATTCATTTTTCTTGTATTTAGAGCTCCTGCTCCCCCTAACCAGATGCTTTGTACTAATGCTACGTCTTTATTCAGTCACTATCTATGCATTTAAAAAATGTTTAATCATATTTGTTTAGTCAAAGAATAAAAGAAACAAGGCTGTTGGTGTGTAAGTCTTTCCTATGACATGTATTCTAATCATTAGTTAATAATAACACTAGCATTTTAATTTCCCTCTGGCCAGCTCATTGAAACACGGAGATTAGCTTATTGTATTACTGTTTATTCAAATTTTATAGAGTTTATTAATATGTTTTCTAGTTCTTTCTAATTTAAAGACTCAACCAATTCATACATTACTCTAAACCAGCAGATCTCAACCTGTGGATCATAACCCTTCGGCGGATTTGAGTAACCCTTTCACAGGCATTACATATCAGATATCCTACATATCATATATTTATATTATGGTTTATAACAGTAGCAAAACTACAGTTATGAAATAGCAATGAAAGGAATTTTATGGTTGGAGGTCACCACAACATAAGAAACTAACTGTATTAAAGGGTTGCAGCATGAGGAAGGTTGAGAACCACTGCTCTGAACAAATCATTAAGGTATTTGGATGATTTAGTGTGGTGTTTCTAAGTAACATGCCACAAAATCAGTTGTATTTTGCTGATGGACTTTGCTCTATCTACATTTCCTCCAGCATTGTTACTTTTCTTGAAGTATGTCAGTCAAATGCCAATTCATTAGTCTAGGAGAAATCAGCTGAGTTCCTGCATCACAGTTGGAGTAATATTTAATATGGATGACTGAACCCCAAAATTAGAGTTTTAGCTATTTGTTTCACATTCAAATTATAACACTTAATAACCTAATAGATAGCAAAATACTGCTAGATTTTCATATTTTCATATCTTTCATACAGCTTCTGAAGAAGGGCTAAATAAATAACATAATGTGAAGATCATGAGCTCAGAAGAGCATTTACACAGAGTATTTGCAATAGATTATGTTTGCATTTTAGAAAAAAAGATTGTTATATATATATATGCCCTATATGTATCAACATTAGTGATAAAAGTATTTCAGAATATGAAGTAAATCCCATGAATATTTTAAAGGATTTTAAAGGATGTGAAACTATCATTTTAATGTCACTGTTATAAATAATATAAAATAATATAAAACAATTTATTATGCTACCACGTAGGTGCCTTGAATCCCAGCATTCAAAGGCAGAGGTAAATGGATCTTTGAATTAAAGTCAACCTAGTATACAAAGCGAGTTTTAGGACATTAAAATAATTTTTAGATTGGTATATTATTTTTCTCTGTTTTTCTGTTTGGTTAGTTATTAATTTTTTATTTGTGGGGGGGTAGATGTGTACATGCACATGTTTGTACATGCTTGCACCATGTGTGGGAGGGTGCCCACAAGAGCTAGAAGAGAGCCTCAGATCCCATGGAGCTGGAGTTACAGGCAATTGGTATCTAACTTGGGTACTAGGATTTGAACTTAAGTCTCTGGAAGGGCAGCAAACACTCTTAACTGCTGGGTCATCTCTCCAGCCCCTTGGTATTTTTAGGGCTACATTCTCATCCCTGATGTGCTATCTTTATTAACCACCCCATATTAGATACCAAAGTTACATTTGTACCTTAAATTAAATGAAAGCTAGAATCTTAATTGAAATAAAAAATGTGGCCATTTTCATGATTTTTATGGGTAACCATTATAATTTCATAGTTATTCATATGTAATATAATTTGTAAAGTAATATAGATGATGACTGAGATAGATAGTTCATATCTATCCATTTTAGTGGGCTATTCCTAGTTTCTGAAAATGGATCCTAGGAACTCAACACCAGAGGATAACTTTAACTATCACCTACTGATTCTATAAAATCTAGTTGCTTTCATTTAAAAAAAAAGAAAGAAAAGTGTAACATCACCACCACCCCAACCCCCACCCTGCTTCAAGAAAATTACAGGAAAACCCAGTAGGTAAAATAGATAAAAGCTGAACTGTTAGGGGTCCAATGTTATAAGCCAGACAATGAAGGAGGGCTACAGAGCTTCAGTACACACATCTAAGGGGAACCTAATGGATGAAATTGGAAGACATATTCTAATCTTTTACCTCTTTTAGTGGACTAAACAATTACTCCTCAGAGTTATAAAGTTCTAGTTAATTGACCCTCATTTCCTTGTTAGGCTTTTGTTTATATTATTGACAAGCCATAATTATTATAAAGCTGTCTCTTAAGTGGGTTGGTTGTAGATGCCTACAAATCCAGCATTTAGGAAGTGAAGGTAGAATCTGGATTTGAAGATTATTCTTGGCTATATAATAAGATTGAAGTCAGCCTGGACTATGTGAGACCCTCCCTCAAGAATCAAGCAAGCAAAAATCCAAGTAAACCAAAAAGCTTTTTCTTAAGCAGAAAGTATAGTCTTTCAGATGAATAGAAAATTCTGTACTTCTATACAGAATTAAAACAAACAAACAAAAAACCCACTTCATCTGTACCTATGCCAGACCCAAATGTAACTGCCAAGTTCTAAATATAAACTTGTGGTACTAAATTTCAAACTAAAGTGTATAAAATTCTTAAAAGAAAATGAAGGAGATCTTTGTAGCTTTGGGTTAACAATTTTTAGATGTAACACCAGTAGTGTTCAATTCATGGAAAAGTTATAACATTGGACTTTCTCACAATTAAAAATGTGCTTAAAAAAAAAAAAAAAAAGTAAGACAGGGACTAGTAAAATGGCTCTGTGGATAAAGATGCCTGCCACCAAGCCTTATGACCTGAATTTGATTCCTAGATCCTCCATGTTGGAAGGAGAGACAAATTGTCCTTTGACCATCACCTGAGGCTGTGGCCCATGTGTGTATGCATACATACAAATACACACACACACACACACACACACACACACACAATAAATTGTAACAAAGTTTTTTAAAGAAGTATGGGCCTTAAGGGGAAGATAGAAAATTTTAAGACACAGGTAGATAAAATATATTTGTTAAATGTATTTAATAGAAATTATATCCAGAAAATATATGCATCACTTATGCCAACCTAAAGGCTATATGCTATGTGATCTCAATCATTTGATATTGTAGATACTGGAAAACTCTAGGAATAAGAAATTTATTAGTGGTTAGCAGGACTGGATGTGTGTCAGGAAGAATTAAATCTAAAAGAAATGAAATTTTGAAGAGTTATGTAACTATTCTTTTTGTTTTGTTTTGTTTTTTAAATCAGCAATTTATTTTTACCCTTGCCTTGTTTTATTACAATTTTTATTTTATTATGAATAAAGAAGTCACATTTTCTATTCTTGTATATCCCTAATCAAGGTCCCTTCCCCCTCCCACCACATCAGGTCATTCTTTCTTCTCCACATCTCCCCATCCTCCCCCATGGGGTAATTATTCTTAATAGAGATGGAGATCCTCTTGTGAAGCTCATATCTCTATTGATTTGTGAAATAATCAAGAATTCACAAAATTGTACAATAATGGTAGCACATTTTCCTATTTCTAAACTACCAGTTTTCAAAACTGGTATGAGGTTTTAAGTTTTTAAAAAAGAAATTAACTTGTATCAGTTCTTAGGTCTCCAAATCATATGGTGGACATGCCATTTTCTCCAGTTAGCCCTCTGTACCTGAATTTGCTGCCAGCTTTTGGGTCTGTTAAATTATGATCTTCTTAGAGAATAGTTGTAGGTGTGTCTAAAACTTCATTAGAAGGTCCACAAAGTGAGTTATTTTCACAATTACACCATCTTTAATTGCCCTTTTCACTGTGCTAACAATTTACAAAAAGAAAAAACCTGATCAAGGGGTGTTACCGGTTTTCAATCCATCTGTTCTTTGCAGTTACAGTTTGAATACAAGAACTAATTTATGTGGGAAATCAGTGAAAAAATTGTAAAAATTTAAATTTTAACCCTGTATACACATCTATTCTTCGAATAGTAAAAGAAAAGCATATATAGAATCTTCCTGTTACCAGAGCACAGTGCTTGTCCTTGGAAAAACTATGTGTGCCTTATTATTGTTATAGATGGAATTCGCTACTTTTTATGGTCTAACTTTTAATTGAAATAACATGGGACAACAGACTGTAGGTATTATTTGATCACTCATGTTTGGCAGACATTTTCCCAAAATGAACTTACTAACTTCAAGAAAATGTGGTCATGATGAACTTGAGCTTTTAAGTGAGAATTAGAATTCTTTTTTAGTTAAAACACACTTTGATGTGCCTGTGTGGATGTCTGTATGGATGTAAGCATGTGTGCCTATGTGTGGTTGTACTGTGTAAAAGTGCTCCGGAAGGTGGGGAGTGAGCTGCAGGTGTGGTGCTCAGCTGAGCACAGCCTCAGGAACCTCCCAGCTTTGTTCTGTGATGTGCTCTTTTGCTAATTTGTCTGTTAATTGGTTACAAGTTTCAGAAATCTTCCTGACTCTACTTTTCCTCTGCAGAAATTACAAGCACACATCATGTTCGGCTTTTTTCATGGCTACTGAGGAGTGAACTGAAGTTCTCTTGCTTGCTTGGCAAGAACTTTACTGACTGAACTACCCTGAAAATTATAATTTTTATAGACTTTGGTTCTGCTGCTGACCTGATTAAATTTGATACCTTTGTAGTGCTTCAAGCCTATTCCCAGTGTGATTGAAATTTACAGTAACAAATGTAACTTTTAAAAATGTGGTAATGAAATATGTTTGAATATGTATTTGGAATATATACATATTTCTGTGAATCATTATAGCTAATATATGATGATTCATGGATAAATTTTTAAAGATTACACAATGAATTATAACCAGATATAAAGCTATTAGCATTATTAATAACTATTTCTTAAGTATATATTAAAATTTTACTCCATTACAATGTATCGCATAGTAAATATCCATAGTTTTAGCTTATATAAACAAGCATCATTGGAGTTCCAGTAATATTTAAGAGCATAACGAAGTCTTGAGACAGTAACAGTAGTCATACCTCCAAGCCTTTTATTTGGGTAAAAAGTCCTAGGGCTTTGAATGATTTTCTAGTAATTTATCATCTTGAGTACATTGTAGTTGCACTGAATCTCTTTAAAATGTTGTTGTTAAGAATTTGTGTCACTCAGATGCAGGGTGTTGCTTCTCTCTTAATCACAGCAGTTCTCAAAGGTCCTCTTAAAATTTAGCTCTCATACATCCTTATGTGGATTTCATGGAGCACTAGGCCATCAGTTTTTGTATGGACTGTTACCAAGTCAAGTTTCTTTCCTTCCAGCTTGAGCATAGACTGATTTAAGTAAGCTTTTCTTTTTAACTAGTGCTTCTTATGTGCGGAACTTGCTACATAGGGTATAAACTAAGGATTCTGTATACTGTTTTGTGAATGTTAGTATCATAAATATAATTGGTTTTTTGCCCTCGGTATCAGTTGCATATTGACATTATACACTCTGTCCTTCTTAAGGCATTGAATGTCTGCTAGCATTATTTTAGGATTAAGAACCATCTTTTGTTTTACAACTATACACAATGGAATTGTTACAGAACAGAATCTTCTGGGAGTGAAATTGTTTCCCTGGATTACTGTTAGTAATCAGAATAGACTTTCATATTAGAGTATGATGAAATTTTAAGGATAACTCGGAAGAAGCTTTTTCTTGTTTGTTGATTATAAATTTCTAATTAATCTTTTCACTAATGAAAATTCAAATGCGGGATATTCAAAATATCCTAAAATAATCTTATGAACTTATATTTAGGAATACAGTTTTTTTTTTTTTAAAAAGAAACCTTTTTGTGTGTTACACCATTATTATTTCCAAATGTGGCACTTCACACAGATGTTGAAGAAAGCTTTCAAATGGCTGCTCTGCCTTGGTTTCTGTCAGAGCAGAAACTGTCTGTGGAGGTTGGGTAGAGGGTGCTCTTGAATTTGAGGGGAAAGGCAACTTTTCCCTGCTTAATGCCTCCTCCTCACCTCAATCTCCTTTCAGTAAATGTAATGAATACCCATGTACAATGATCATGTTCTCATTTGATTTTCCCTTTAACTTTGCAATAGAGAACATAAATTCTTAATGTTCTTTAAAGATTGTGAGTGGTTCTCCTTAAATATCCAAAGCATGAGTTAGACCTACACTTTTAATTGCTTTTTAATCATTTTAGTATCCATTTTACTGTACTAATTGCTTATTTGCCAACATTTCTTAACCAGTTTACTACCTCATTAAAAATATGACTACAAGGGTAGAAAATGTTCTTATCAGAGTAGTCTCTGGTTTCTATGAACATACTAGGAGGTAAGCTCTAACAGCTGACATTAGTAGCCTAGTTCTCTGGAAACTGACTGCTGTCGTCTTTCCTTTCTCACCAAGTGCTTGCTGAGAGTTGTCACACACCATACACGATCATCATCCTTCTGTGTTTATTTTAATATTTGAAGCACTTTTCATTTATATGGTTAGTTACCTTTTCTATAAACTATTTAGTGCCACCTGTTTTTAACTTTATTAAAGTTTTATGGTTATGCTTATATCTTCAATTTAAATGCCTATGAAGTGGGAAGCTTTTAGTGACATCTTTTTCTGAGGGGTACAGGATTGGGAAAGGCAGCTGTCATTTCAAAGCTTTCCGGGGAAATTTTTTATAGTACAATTCTACTAATGTATAATACTAGCATTTAGGACATTTTTAGTTGCTACTATTATTTTTATTAAAAGCAAAGTATGCATGAAAAATAGTCATTGTTAGGTTGTGCTGTTTGTTGTATTTTATTACGTTCTTTACAAATTGCATAACATAGTTAAAGCTGTTCCCTACTTACTATAAATCATTGCTATTTGATAATAACCACATGACACTAGCAGCAATCTTAGCTGGTGAGCTTTTAATATTACTGTTTTACATGTAAGTAAGAAGCAACCTATCTAGAAATATTTTGTTTCTTTAATTGTTTTAACTATTCTCATGACTTACACTTATTCTAATAATTTTTTAATTGAATAGTCTTTTTGCAAGTCTTCAAAAGTAAAACAAGTAGATAGGCTATATAAGGTTTTATATTGTTTTCTGGTCTTACATACTATAAGCTCATAAGTGAAATTTATAAACTTAGGTTTAAAATTGGCCCGTAACAGTGACTTGTACAGAAAGATAAAGCTCAGTTGAAGGCTTCTGTTTTCTGTGACTATGTGCTCCCTTTGCCTGTGAAGCTCAGTTTTCTTTTGGTGAGATTACTTTCTTTTGGAGATGGCCGCACTATCTCTGCTAGATTATAAGTAGTGTCTGCAGTCGGGCTATGCAGCCTTCTAGCATCTCAAGTGTCTGTTTTGTCTGCACTTTATGCACGCACATTCTTTTGCAAAATTTCAAGGCTTTAGTCTTGAGGACTGGGTCAAAGGATATGTCTCTTTGAAGGATAGACAGGAGGTTTCTTTCTTTCTTTCTTTCTTTCTTTCTTTAAATGTTTTATTCACTAAGTAGTATTTCATTTTACATCAAAGAATAGCAGCCTCTATGAATCCACCATGGTGGCAGTTTAACATGTGAGTTTTTTCTTTCTTTCAGTAAATATGGATAATGTTCCTCCAAGTAAATAGAACTGTTAAATTTAAAATATAAAGAAAAGGCGTTGACTAACTGTAAATGTTACTGCACAATATCATTTACATTTTAAGAAAAACTATAGTATTTTAGAATGTTTTTCCCTGTGAACTGTTACTTTAGCTACTAAAAGCAATGATGAGTAGCAATGGACTACAAAGGTAATAAATGATTCTAATTCCACAGAAGTGGGGTACCCACCCTCAGTTGGCTTTTTTAGTATTATAGATGTGTGGTCATTATTTTGAAAAATATTGAAGACTCAAGCAGTGAGGCATGTTTTTTGGCTCAAACTAGAAGGAAAGTTTCTTTCTGTACTGTTTGCATGGGTTAATTGGTGATGCAATTAATAATCATAGAATGTGTTTATGTTTATAAGAGTATTGCATTTTATATTTGATATATGCACACCTAAGCATAGGAATTAATGCAAAATAAAGTTTTCTATTTATTTATAAAACATGCAGTGAAATTTATTGAAAATTTGTCTAAACAGAGTTAAAGTAGAAATGTTTCTACTCTTTGTGGCATGACAGTCCTAAAGCAAGCACAGCTAACAAGAATGACTATTAAGTCAGATTGTTTATATAAAGTTTTTGTAGATATAATTCTATATGTAAATGCAGAACTTTATTCCCAAAATACGTTTCCAAAAATGTTATCCTACCATATTATTAGGCTGTATGAAACTTACACTTTTGAAATGTTACAAAGGAAATGTTAAAAGTACTAGTTTTTATATATAGACAAGAACCATTAAAACTTAGAAAATAGCTATATTAAATTGCTGGAAGAGCAAAAGGTCTTTCGTCTACAGTATTCAGCCACCTCTATTATCTGTGATTCTTCAGCAATTAAAGCAGATTATTTTCTTCTTTGTTCCTACTTAGAACACTTGAACAATACTGGAGAATTGAATTGACTGGGATGTTTTATCTTACAAAAGCTTTAAAGTTCTATGCACCAATTAGCAAAATACAGTAAAGGTTTCAACTGTTAATAGCCACAACATGGTGAATGTATAGACCTGGAGTATGCAAGGTCTGTGTAACAGCCCCCATTGTGGTCTCCTCAGGAGAGTAACTGTGTCTGTTCTTTTCCTGCTTTACTACCTGCTGTGTATGGACATTTTGAATAGTACTGGACACTTGCTTTTAAGAATTTCAAATTCTTGCATGTTATTATATTGCCACTCTGGCTCTCATTAAATTAGAGCTGATAATATTTTATTTATTTAAATTTATATAAAGTTTCTTTTGAATTTTGAGACAGTTCTAGTGTGAAAATACTTATTAGTCTACTAGTAACAAATCGGAAGTGTTGGTGCTGTGTGTTATCCTTGCAGCAGACGACTTGTCCAACAGTGTCCTTTAACTGAACATAGCCAACCATTCTGTATTTGTACTGTTTTTAAATAAGGGTTCATTTTGGTTTGGGATTTGACTTGGTTTTGATCTCCTTGGTTTTGGTTTTAGTACAACTTTTTTAGTTGATCAATTTGCCAGATTGGAAAAAATTCCTCTTAAATTACCACTAAATTGTTAACAATTTGTATTCATCATTTTGTAGTAGTTCTGAGTAAAATTAGGGGTAGGAGGAGGCAAAAAATTTGGTTGCATCACATTTTGGTGGTAATCATTTTTTTTCCTTTTTATGTTACATATTCCAGGTAATAAAATGTAGAATTAGAGCAACATTAGAATCTAGCTAGGCCTTGAGGTTTGAGGCCATCAGACTTTGTTTCTTGGTTGAGAGCTTGCAGTTTTCTATGCCCCACTCTTCACTTTAATTCTACTCTCAGAAATAGTGCCTACAAGATTACAATAGTCATGTTTTTTTACAAGGTGGGTATGTTTTTAAAATTAGCAGTGATGTGGAAGCTTCACTGTATGAAATGTGCTGTGTCTCCACAAATCTGCCTTTTTCTAAGCCACACTTCTCTAGAAATGTGAGAATGGGTTTTTGTTCAGTTGCTATTTTATGTTAACACTTATAAAGGCTTTCAGTTTATTGAATGTTAATTAGTGAAGGCTTCAATATTTTTCATGCTTTCTTAGATGTAAACAATTTTAGTTTTCTTTAAGTAATACACAGGATACAAATATACCAAAATGCTAGCCTGGGATTACTAACTTAAGGGGAAGGACAAGGGAAATGATTATTGTGGTCAATTGCATGTGTTATATAGTGACTATTGAGTATTCATCTTATAAAAAAAATCTATCCATAAAAAAGAATTTGACCAATTGAACATTCCCAGCTAGTTTACATTTTTACTATTAGCCATTTCTTATATCTGAAATGCACTTACTTTAGACCTTCACATATATTATTCTTTAATCACATACATGATTCTTTAGTTTACATGTGACACAATCTCAAATCATATTCCTAGGCTGACTGTTTAAATAACACTTACCCTTCCCAACCCCAGCTGCTTTGGAGGTTAAATCCCAATTGAATTAAGAGTCGATGTTCAAAGAGTTAAAACCAAGTTTCTAGTCTATTACATTTGAATATCATAAATACACTAGGCTGACCTGTGCTAGGATATTCAGAAATTTTAACTCCTCTCTAGCTGCTTGGTAGTTTTCAGATAACACAGTTCATAACTGTTTGTGAAGATGCATTGAACAATTTCTAAAAAATTAATTTCAGTTACAATATTAAACATCATGTGTTTTTGCATACATCATGTATGTATTCAAGTGTTTGAAAACTTACTATATACCACATTCTAGGCCCTGAGAGTGTAGTGAGAAACAGACGTTCTTTTACCTTAGAGCCCATCTTCCTAGTTGTAAACATTCATTCAACAATTTGTTAATAATTCAAGACGAGTTCCATAGATTAAGGAATGTTGTAGAAAAACAAACTGGATGAAAGGATAGAAAGATCATTTCAGATATAAGAAATGACTAAAAGTCAAAATGTAAATTAGTTGGGACTAGTCAGAGAAAAGAGGAAAAACTGCCACACACACACACACACACACACACACACACCTCCCCAAAAGGAAGTTAGTTAAAATTTCATCAATAATGAATCAAAGAAAATAAGCGGTGTCTACCAAGTAGGTGCTGACAGCCCCTAATTCATTCAGACTTTGAACCTTACTCAGCCCGTGGCATGGCTGGTAGATAGTTGTAGTTGTCTGCCTAGAACAACAGCAATGACCAGCCTGGCAACATCTGATATGCCCAAGAGAGCAGTAGTGGCATTTATGTCTTGGGGACAACCAATAACTGTCTAACTGGACTTAAAGCTGCTCAATAGGAGGGAAAGAGGGGAAAATACAGACAATCAGTCAGCCAGAATGGGATAAATGACTGTCAGTTAATATTCAGAAGAGGGACAGTCACAGAAACAAAGGGCAACAACTACACAGACAGGTATCAAGAGAGACAAATTTCAAGTACAGGGATAAAGCAGACAACTATAACAATGTCAATAGCTTGTATTGTTTGGGAATCTTTTTGATTCACCTGACCAGCAGCTCAAAAGGTTTCCTATGACTGGCTCTGGGGTTTTGTAACTTGTGACTCTTGGAAAGAGCATCTTCATCTGAGTAGCATAACTTCATTCAGACCAAGCTTATATTTTTGTTTGTCTATATGTGCATGTTTACACATACACATGTATATTACATAAGTATTTTTAAGTAAATTTAAAATAATGTTTTCCTTATGGCCTTTTCACATATCCTAATGTGTTATCTATCTCTTCTCCCTCTGCCCCTTTTTTTAACCCTCTGCATTGCCGCCTTTTCTAGTATGGTTTCTTATTGCTATGATAAAACATGACCAAAAGCCACCTGAGGGGGAAAGGGTTTATTTCAGCTTACAAGTTTCACATCAGTGTCCATCACAAATGGAAATCAGGGCAGGCAGGAACTTAGAAGCAGCAAATGTTAATGGAGATGATGGAGGATTGCTCTTACTGGCTTGTTCCTTATGGCTTGCTCATACTGCTTTTTTATAGCATCCAGGACCACTTGTCCAGAGGTGGTCTTGTCCAGAGGTATGCTCCTACATCAATCATCAATCAAGAAAATCTCTATAGACTTGTCTGCAGGCCAAGTCTGGTGAAGACGTTTTCTGAATTGAGGTTCCCTTTTCTGGAATGACTCCATTTTTTTGTTATGTTGACACAAAACTAGCCAAGACACCCTCCCTACGTTCTTCATAGTTAAATTCCCCCTCCATTTTCCCCATTCCCCTTTCATAGTACCTGTTCTTTCTATTGTCCTGTCCTAATCTAGAAGTCTTCCCCCACTCCACGTTCCTATTCTCTTTCCTGGTTTCTGCAGTTACTCTAGGTTATATACCCAAAATCGATAATTCAGAGCTAGGATCCACAAATAAGAGGAAACATGCAATGTTTGTCCTTCTGTGTATAATATTTTCTAGTTCTACCCCCCTTTTTCTTACATACTTTGATTTTATTTTGTTTATACCTGAATAGAATTCCACTGTATATATGTACCAAATTTTTTATTATGTCCTTTAGTTGAAGGACATTTAGGTTGCTTTTAATTGTATTTAATGCCTGTGGTGGTTTGAGTAAGAATTGCCCTCATTGGCTCATTTACTTGAATGTTTGGTTCCCAATTGATGGACTATTTAGGAAGGATTAAGAGGTGTGGCCTTGTTGGAGGAGGTTTCACTAACTGACTTCACTGTGTTGCTGAGGTTGATCTTGAACTCTTCATTCTCCTTGTTCTTTTAGGTTATAGGCATGCGCTGCCATGCTCAGTTTATACACTGCTGGAGATTGAATCTGGGGACTTCATGCATTCTAGGCATACATTTTGCCAGCCGAACTGCATCCCTAACCTGATTATTCCTTTATTAATATTTGGTGACCTTTTCTTCCATAGACTAGTTTTGATTTTAGTACATTTTATCAGTTGTCAGAATAGATGCTACCTGTTTGTGGCTTCTTTCACTGACAGATTGACTCCCATCCTTTGACTCTTTGCAGGTATCTTTATCAATGTCTGCTTTCTGGAAACAACAGATAATTGGATATAATTTTTAGTTCTGCCAGCAAGTGTGCATTTGTTTTTTTATGTGTTAAATCCATTTACATTTTAAGATCATTGAGAGATGTTCACTAATTTCTATAGTTTTATTTGTTGCATTTCTGGTTGGCTAGATTATTTGTTCTTTTGTTTCTCGTCTTAATTTTAGTGATAGGCTGTCTCACTGTTTTGAGCATGATGGATTTCTTCCTAGCTATCTTTTGTTCAGCTATTTCTTTTATAACTTTTCTTTTTCTGAAAGTTGGGGCTAATTTAAGTGTTTACAAATATTAATGGGGATGGGTCAGGACATAGCATGAGTGTGGAAATCAGAGAACAGTGGAGGACTTGGTTCTTTCCTTCTACCATGTGGGTCCTGGGGATCAAACTCAGGTCCTCAGACTTGGCAACAAGTACCTTTCTCCACTGAGCTGTCTCATTGTTTCCAGAAAATTCTTTCCTGTACTATCATGATTGAAACTCTTCCTTCCTCTGTGTATAGTATTCCTTTAACTTTCCTTTTTAGTGTTGGTTTGATGGTCACGTAGCTTTGGTTGAAATTTTCTTGAAATGTTCTTACTTTTCCATCAGTTTTTAAAAGCTAGTTCTTCTGGGGTTAGCTGTCTTGTTGGCACTTACTTTCATGGTCTGAAATCATTGTTCTGAGCCTTTTCTTCCTTTTAGGAGTTTTGATGAGAAATCTAAAGTGTTCACCTTTGTAGTTGAATTGACATTTTTCTCTTACAACTATTATTTTTTTCTTTCCTTGTATTTTTGAAATCTTGACTATATCATTGATAAGTTTTCTAGTCATGTCTCTCGGGGTTCTAAATGCCTTTTGTACTTGAATGTCTATTTCTTTGTCTAGATTTGGGAAATTATAGTTTTGTTGAATTAGATTCTCTGTGACTTTCATTTTTTTTTTTTTTTTTTTTTTTTTTTTTTTTTTTTTTTTTTTTTTTTTTTTTTTTTTTTTTTTTTTTTTTTTTTTTTTTTTTTTTTTTTTTTTTTTTTTTTTTTTTTTTTTTTTTTTTTTTTTTTTTTTTTTTTTTTTTTTTTTTTTTTTTTTTTTTTTTTTTTTTTTT